>CM065680.1:51778629-51783629 GCA_017654935.2 Phymorhynchus buccinoides
GTATACCTGCTTCGTACATTGACTTGGATAGCTACAAACAATTCACAGGCGGTTTAGAGGGAGCGAATATTAGTCACTCCTTTCGGCAGTGCTTTTGATGGAAGTACCAGCTGTGACCAACTTCAAAGACGATCTTAGGCGTCTAAACATACCCAGACAGGTCCGTAGGATTTAATCTCGTCTAGATGAAACAGAATTCAAGGACAGGCACTCATCCAAGACTACAGGGTCAGCTGGACTTCTAAACAAGAACAGTCCCCATTATTAACCCGCAGACAATAAAAGAGACACATATGTATAGGGTGACTAAATAAAAATGCAACCCTCAAAATTGTAAAAAATAAATTTAATATTAAAGCTATCATTCTGAATTTTCAGATATTTCACAAAGATTCAATGCATAAAAGGTCGCGACAGTTTGCTTTTTCCAAGATGCCTCGGAGAACTCTAGAAAATAAGTTTCCATGGTAGCCCATTTTCAGAAAAGTCCCTTTTTGAAGGGTAAAACACTTTAGCAGAAAATTTCATTTGTCGACAAATTGTCTGTTTCTTTTGCTCTGAAAATTGAAATGCATGACAGTAGTGTATATTCTGACTTTTTGAGCCCACGTGTGAATGAAAAGTTTGTTCAGATACCGTATAAACTGAAATTACAAACGAAGACATTACAGTGTTTCTGGGCTTCGTCTGAAAATGGGCTGCAGTAGAAACTGCTAAATTCTGGAGTACATAAAAAGATCTTGAAAAAAAAAATTGTTGTGATCTTTCATGCATTGAATCTTCTTTACAAACCCGAAAAATCGAAATGATATTTTGTAAATTAAATTTCTTGTTGCAAATTTAGTGGGTTGCATTTTTTATGAGACACCCTGTAATACACAACACGTATTACAGATAAGTATCTTGGGCATGGCGTTGATTTCGCAGATACCTTAAAGGTACAGATAGCAGTTACAATTTAGAGCTGCCAGCACTATCTTCGTTGGTTCTAGGTTACGTTTCCTATTTTGCATGGGTGGAAGCAAAGTGAAGCTCGTTTAGGATGGGATAATTAAAAAGTCCAAGTCACCTGCGTGTGTAACAAAAGACTTAAAATGCGTTTCGATCTCAGAGCAACGTTGCAGGAGACGATTAGAAATCACACCCATGTTTCTAGTTAAACAAACAAGTTTAGAGTTAAGTTACCATAACGAGAGAAAAAGGCTGTAGGCCTTTCAGCCTAAATTTAAAAAAATAAAAATAAACTCGAAGCTTTTTCAAGATTTCAATAACGAAACATGGGGTTTTTTCCCACTCTTATGAAATTCAAAACCAAACAAACAAAAACATAGATTATCGGATACTGGAACTAATAAACAAACTGGATCTTCAGGCAGCCACCCACGCCAGGCAAAAATGTATTCAATGGAGGAATGTTTATTCCATTGAATATTATTAGGAGAAACCCTGATTTTGAAAAGAATTGATCATTTCTTGTAAGCTAAAAAAAAGAAGAAGAAGAAGACTACATCAATGAGGCCTTTCGAGTTCCAAAGGGAGGGCGAAAACTTTCGGTAGAAATAAAATTGTATGATCATTTAGAATTATAGATTAGTAGCATAGGCATTTAGAGGCGAAAGCAGCAACTGTGGTAATAAGTCAACTGCAGCAAGGAATTGACATCAATGGTGATTTTAGGGGGGGGTTTCTAAAAATTATTCCAAAATGATTCAATATGCTCGTCTGCTATATTTGCTTATAAGTATAACTGATGAATTTGACTTATAAGCTAAAACAGATTAAAAAAGAATTATTTGAATCAAAACAAAAATCAAATCAAATTATGTATATCTCTAACAACAACGACACGATCAAATTATCCCTTGATGCAGCCAGCAAAAGAAATAATTATGGGGTAAAATTATACTGAGGAAACATTTCGTAAAATACATGGATAACATTGATGGGTAGATGATCAAGGATATTTAAACTATATAGTCTGAATATAAGAATAAAGAAAGGAGGACTACAAAGAGAGAGAGAGAGAGAGAGAGAGAGAGAGAGAGAGAGAGAGAGAGAGAGAGAGAGAGAGAGAGAGAGAGAGAGAGAGAGAGAGAGAGAGAGAGAGAGAAAAACACACAGACACACACACAGAGATCATAACTTTCATTGTGAAAAGTCACGTGCTACAACAAGCTTGAACTTTGAGAAGGTCTTCTCTCTGAACAGGCCCCAAACCGCCCTAAATAATCGTTTATGCGGGTAAAAATAGCGCAAAGATAACGCCGCCAAAGTTTATTTTAAGCCTTCAATTTCCAGACTGGCCGATCGTCTCCTGTTGTCTCTACATCTCTGGGGTCCTGGTTTCTGACCCGATGGCAGTTTTCTGGGTTAAACGTATCCACTTTCCGCACAGATAAAGAAACTATTAGCGGTCAACCTGGCCGGTCCAGTGATTGAAAGATCGGTCAAAGATCGGTCAAAAGAACTCTGTTGTTAGTATTCAAAATTAGTACACCGAGAAAAACAAAAACTCAAACTGACTTTCTAATTTCATCAGATATAGTATTAAACAAGCGCGAAAATCGCAATAGTTTGTGGCACGCGGTCTATTTTTACCACTCCAATCATGAGTTACCTCCCCTGGCTTTTCAATAATTTTAATCTGTAAACCAGAATGTTATCTCTGCACCATTTCGTAACTTTTTATATCTTTTGGAAAACATTTAAAACTATGTATCCTACTTATACTCATCGAAAGAAGCACCGCATACTCGTCGTGTCTGTTGTAGTGTCTGTATTACGTATGTTTATTATTTTGTACGCTTTTAAAATACATCATTTTAAAGAGCGGCCTCAATTAATTTTGAAGTGTAGCCTCGATTTGAAGTGCGACAATTTTGTCAAAATGTGCGACAATTTTGGAACGACAGACAGACCGACCGACAAAGTGAGTTATAGGTTTGTGGCTTGAGCCACAAACAATAATTATACAGGCGATCAAACACCGATAATGTTGCTCTGATAAGAGTCAGAAGTAAGTGGATATAAACGGGAAGTATCAAACAAGTGAATGTAAATGGCTAAACTGAAAACGAACTCCAGTTGACATTCTACCTATATCAGAAAAGCAATGATAGTGAAGCTTAACTTAACATTCTCCCTTCTTTCCTCTTCTTTTTTCAATGGAGATGAATGACCTGATGGCAAAACAATAACAGCAAAGCAAACTTCAAACAATTATGTGTAGAGGTGCATATTGTATATATAGAAATCTCAGTGAATAGCTGAGCTCCGTACCCCTACTCTGAAGGACTGAAAAGTTGCTGCATTTGAAATGCAGAATAATTTGCTTTGATAAACATTTTCTGTGTCCAATGTCTGTATTTGTGAACCTCAGAAACAAAACCAATCATGCAAACTGATGAGATCTTCACAGATCGAAACAGCTGTATTTGCATAAGGAGAAAAATGGGAGAAAAAGTAAATCAGCACATTGTATTATCTATTTAATTGTTTTGTTGCTGTTTTTTGTGTGTCTTTTAGCACGGAACATTACATAAAGTTAACATTAACTGGTTTTGTTTCTGAGGTTCACAAATACAGACAAATACAGACATTGGACACAGAAAAGTTTTATCAAAGCAAATTATATATATATATATATGTGTGTGTGCGTGTGCGTGTGTGTGCGTGTGTGTGTACGCGCGTGCCTGTGTGTGTGTGTGTGTGTGTGTGTGTGTGTGTGTGTGTGTGTGTGTGTGTGTGCATGTGCGTGTGTGTGTGTGTGTGTGTGTGTGCGTGTGCGCGCATGCATAACAAATTAACATGCATACGTGCGAATGTTTGTGTATGCGTATGTGCGCGCACGCTGTCCTTTTCTCTTCAATTTCTTAGCGGAATTAGTGATAACTGAATATCGAATGTTTCTTCTTCTTGATTTTTGTTCTCTCATAATATTAATTTGTAAAGCGCTCTGATTATTTTTTGTCATCGAAGAGCTCTATATAAGCGTTATCTATTACTATTATTACATTGGATAGAACATAATGTTTTGTGATTACTTTAAACGTGACACATACAAATGGCGGGGGGGGGGGGGGGGGGGGGTAGCAGGGAATAGGGTGGAGGGTGAGAACTGGGCCGAGAGATTCTGCACGCACGCACGCACAGAATGTTTGCAAAAAAAGGGGTCTAAAAAACACTTTACAAAACGTTTGTGGAAAAATATTACAAGCTCTTGTCTGATTGGTCCAAAAAAAATATTATTTTAACCAAATCTTTAATGGGCCAATCAACAATAAATACATTAATCCCGTGCTGCCATTATCAATCTCGTTCTCGCGAGACTAAAAAAAAAAGAGATTATTTTAACGAAGGAAAAGGAAGTCACGTGATAGTTTTGGGCGAACAAGCTTTGGAAGAGGGTCAGAGCGCTCACAAAACTATCGGCAAACGCTGGTGTTTCTTAGCACTGTTTTTTGCTGATTTGAGCGAACTGCCATGAGCGCCCGCTCTTGTGAAACGCCCCTTTCTTGTTTGTTTAGAAACAGGAGCTCTGGCAGGATGGGACAGGTGTGTCCTTGACCAGAGTGGGATTGAGAGGAAAAGAGAGAAAGACGATTTGGAAATAAGGTACAGTGGAACCTCCCTTATAAGACCTTCAAAAATCATCCAAAAAGGGGTCTTATAACTAATAAGGGAGGGGTCTTATAAGGGAGATTATTTTAATACTTACAAAGAAGGGCAATGTCTCAGAGAAGTAGGTCTTATGTGGGAGGGAGTCTTATAAGGGAAGTTCCACTGTACCTACAAATGTATGCGGGTTTGTGGGTGCGTGAACGAAGAGGGTGGGAGTAAATTATGCCTGTTTTGTTATACTGAATACTCAAGATCGTTTGTTTTCATAATTGTTGAAAGGATGGGTACAAAAAATACTTATGCATACTCACCAAGACTTGTCACTTGCACATGTATGTTAACATTGGTCAAAGTAATCGAGGAAAAGGGAAACACAGATC
>CM065680.1:51786129-51859385 GCA_017654935.2 Phymorhynchus buccinoides
ATAAAGCAGATGAAACTTTCTATTGCGTCCAAAACAAAAATGGCCCTTTTAATTTACATACACAGCCTCGGAGTTATTAACTAACTTAAGTATATAAGGTTAAATAACAGACTGGACACTGTCGACTCGTTTCCAATGTAAATTGAAAGGCACATAACTCCTGTCAGGCCCACCCACGATACCAATTCGCCTAGCTCAGTGCATGTAAAAGGCACAGAGGTACAAACCCAGAACCTTCTCCCCAAAAGGAAGCTTCAGAATTATTCAGACAACCCTCAACGAACACCGAACACTGCGATCAAGACAGAGAGAAATGCAGTCCATGTAAAGATATATCAACTTTTAATTCAAGAACGTCGTAAGCTTATAGTTATAGTATTGAGTGAAAACAACACACAACAAGCCAGAAAAGCTTCGAAGAAACCATGATGAACATTGCGAGCAAAGAGTCTCGCAGAGACGACATCTATATAGAACAGATAAGGTTAATGTTAATGAGGCAACGTTGACACCTACTGTGATGACCAACAACTAGGAAAACAGTTTATATAGCGGTCACTCTCACAACACGGTACATGGTATGTACTGCTCTTAATTTGGAGGGGATACGTGCCAACAATACGACTTATTCATTTTCAAACGACTGCAACTTCTTTTAAAGAGGAGGGAGGTGGTGGGATGCGGGTGGGTGGCAAACATGGGAAGAATAGTAGATTACAAGCAGTGAAGAATGATTGAAGGGCAATGGCCTAGATAAGAGGGGGTGGGGGGAGCATGAGCAGCTTCGTGCTGTGTTGGAGCAAGGGTCCAAAGTTGTATTTACATTCATGGAGTAGCATCACTATAATAATTACAAGCTTGGAAAATTACTCTAAAGGCGCATATCCCCCCGAGATTACTGGATACAAAGGTGGCGACACAGAAGACTCACCATGGCCAGAATATTACCAATCGCCACATTGACGCCCTGAGAGCCTCTAAGGTTGTTCTGCATTGTGGAGAGAAAAGAAGAGGAGCACTGGTGGCACAACGTGTGATCCGAGGGGTCCACGTAGGTCACTTTCTGAATCAGTTCTTTCACGTCCCTGTCTTTGTGTTTGACCGCACCATCGGCAATGCAAAACGTACATTTGTCGTGCTTCTTCCAAATGGGGAAAAGACCCTTCTTCTGTACCATCCTCTTCTCTCTGATTTCCAAATCGACGGCTTCCAGACAATCCACAGACATGGACAGCTCGTTCTCCTGGTTCACTTTTTTACGAAAAATATTCGGCGATTTGTTCAGGCACTTAGCGGGGGACTCCGACACCGCGGGGTTCAAACGGTCACCCACAGAGGTAACTTCTTCTATCACAGGCATAGGTGTGTGGTGGTTGTGTTGACAGGGGTTGCAGTCCTTTTTGCTACCCCCTCGCTTGTTCTTGGCCGACTTTCGCCGAAATGCGATAGCTTCAATGGGTGTCCCATCCCGCACATAGGGCTCGCTTTGCATGCAGCCCATGACGGTGGGTGGGGATGACGAACAGATGTACAAGCAGTCCTCTTACAAATGAAACCACACGATGCTCAACAGGGGCAAGACTCCATAGCCCCTTCCTATCGCCTGCGTGTGAAAGCCTTGGAACTGAAAGCACAGATCAATAACAAAATCAACAAAAGTAATTTACCGGTTCAACAGTAAATTTTCTGGGCCCAAAATGGAATGGTCAAAAGGCATTGCAATGAACGCAAAGCATTAATAATGCTAATCGTTATTTTTTGTAAGCTGTTACAAGCTTGGTTCTCACTTAAACAGCCTAGACTTACGTTATTGTTCTGCTAGATGGTGGAAAGCATGGGAGATAACATTTGAGAACCCACACAACAACAAAATCATCATTGTGGTACAATGTTAATACAGGAGAGACAAAAAGAAAGAGAGGGGGGGGGGGGGGGGGAGGGGGGGGGGGGGGGGCCGGCTAAAAAAGAAAGAGCGAAGGAGATTTCAAGTAGACTAGACATACTTTTAGTTCCATTTGTCAGCCACCAGCATGATTAATATTTTCAGCATGAACAACGCAGTAAGATGACGATACAGAAAAAAATCTGTAGGATTTGTTCTTCTTTATTTTGCTTTTTCCTTGTTACTTTTATGCAAATGGTGTTGTCACAAAAGCCCCCCCCCCCCCCCCCCCCACACACACACAGAGACACAATTCGCAGTTACAATAGCACACAAAATTAGAAAAAGACACGGTTTGGGGACAGGAACCCCAAACACACACACAGAGAGAGAGAGAGAGAGAGAGAGAGAGAGAGAGAGAGAGAGAGAGAGAGAGAGAGAGAGAGAGAGAGAGAGAGAGAGAGAGAGAGAGAGAGAGAGAGAGAGAGAGAGAGAGAGAGAGAGAGAGAGAGAGAGAGAGAGAGAGAGAGAGAGGAGAGAGAGAGAGAGAGAGAGAGAGAGAGAGAGAGAGAGAGAGAGAGAGAGAGAGAGAGAGAGAGAGAGAGAGAGAGAGAGAGAGAGAGAGAGAGAGAGAGAGAGAGAGAGAGAGAGAGAGAGAGAGAGAGAGAGAGAGAGAGAGAGAGAGAGAGAGAGAGAGAGAGAGAGAGAGAGAGAGAGAGAGAGAGAGAGAGAGAGGGAGAGAGAGAGAGAGAGAGAGAGAGAGAGAGAGAGAGAGAGGAGAGAGAGAGAGAGAGAGAGAGAGAGAGAGAGAGAGAGAGAGAGAGAGAGAGAGAGAGAGAGAGAGAGAGAGAGAGAGAGAGAGAGAGAGAGAGAGAGAGAGAGAGAGAGAGAGAGAGAGAGAGAGAGAGAGAGAGAGAGAGAGAGAGAGAGAGAGAGAGAGAGAGAGAGAGAGAGAGAGAGAGAGAGAGAGAGAGAGAGAGAGAGAGAGAGAGAGAGAGAGAGAGAGAGAGAGAGAGAGAGAGAGAGAGAGAGAGAGGAGAGAGAGAGAGAGAGAGAGAGAGAGAGAGAGAGAGAGAGAGAGAGAGAGAGAGAGAGAGAGAGAGAGACCGACCCTGCCAAACAGCAGACCGAGAAGACAGAAAAGCAAAAACAACAACACACACTAAGTGTGCATGCATACCAGCACATGCACGCACACAGAGAAAGAGGACGAGACAGACAGACATGCAGACAGAGTCGACACATTAACAATTCTAAAGCGTTCTTTAACCAGTCTGCCACTATGAAATCTGTTTAGTTGTACACGTGTAGTCAGGATCTGAGAATGTTTAATTAAATAGACTTCTTTATAAAAGACATTATCGTTTGAAACAAAATGAGACCTAAAGCAGCTGTTGCCACCGTGTTTGCGTTCTGCAAGTGGTTGTGTAATCCCTTTATTTCCCTATACATTTTACTCGTCTACACAATTTGATTTTGTTTTGCTTCCGATGTATGGATGACTCCTTCTTTTTTTTTTTACACTGGATTCAGACTTCTAGGTCGGATCAATAAATAGTTCAGTCTTTTTTTTAAAATGGTGGATCTATCATTTCCAATGCCGATAAACAAAATTAATATATGCCTTCTGAATGTCAAACGAAACAACAAAATCTGTTTAGTTAGTTTAGTTTAGTTTTGATTTGTTCAGTAAAGGAATTAAAAAACACACATACCTTTTAAATTTATTATAATTTTCAGGACCCAAAAAATGTCGATTGAACATTCTTCCCGAAAACGAACTGTGGCCGCAAATATAGTAATGTTTCAGGGAATCTAAGATCGTCTTGTCTAATTTTCGTTAATCGCCATTAAAAGCCAAGCTCTTTTACAGTTACATGCTTACAATTGAACTTTGGCCATTACATTTTGTTGTTATACAAGCATCTCCAAAATATAATACGCGACAGGGTTGAATATAACGCAAAGAACGACTGGGTTTTTTAAAAATATATAATTTCAGCTTACATCCCAACAAAAATAAAATATAATAAATTAATTATGCTTATATATATATAGCGCATAATCTTGCTAAGCAACTCAATGCGCATTTCACTCACCATTCGTACAAACATTTTTTACGCGCTGCATATAATCATAACATTACCTTAACACACTAACACCCACCTCCCTCCCTATTATTCCTGTTCCCCATTCCCACCCCTCTCTCTGCCTCTCTCAATGCTCTTGCATTACATTACAATATTTTATTTATCTGGGCCTGTATTCACATTGAGATAGTATGAGACTTATCATCGTGGTATCTTAGAGTTCCTAAAGTCCTATTAAATCCCACTACTTTAGAATGACTTATAAGATATCATGATGATACGCCTCATACTATCTCAATGTGAATACAGGCCCTGTTCTATTATTGTGACTGACAATATCGAGTCGATATTCGACCTCATTTTATAATGACTTCCATAGAGACATTGTAGGTTATCGCCAACTTGACATCCAATAAAAGCAACATGGTCGCTAACGTTCATGTACGTTTTTATATCGATAGGCCTATCTATAAGTATAAATGCAGACGTTTCAAATAAGCCTACATTCACCAACAATCGTGACAAACGATGTCCTGACCTTTAAACGTTGTAGTTCTCTGTGTCGAGTTCTTCAAGGGTTCTTTTCTTTCTGTACTTTGACCAAGTGCAGTACATTGGCTGATGATTAATCAGCTTTATACTCACGCAAAGGAATGGTGCTAATTTCTAAACTAATAGTAGTAGGCTTCCCAATATCCACGACACCGGGGGAAAACAAAATGTATGTTGCAAGCTGTTTGAATAGCAATGCTGGTTTTCAGTATGCTTTGTTGCAAATAATAGTTTTCTGACATAGTGAACTGACATTTTTTCACAATTTTTTTTTCTCCATTTTCCCTTTCTTAGCTCTTTACGTTACAGCTATTTATTAAAAGGTGACAACGAAAACAAATAAATATATATGAAAGCAATAAAATAGATACATTGCATTCCATATATTAAGAAAGCCATTTGCGAAAGTCTGGCAACGACAAGTTTTCTCTACGAAGTTATGTATCAACATTCGACAATCACATACAGCCTACTTTGATTATTACCATCACAGGTATTCTAAAATCAATATTATCACGGGTACCTTAAAACATCAATCTCTTTTCAAAACAAGCGAACCTGGTGTTTTAAATGTCAAGACGGGCACGCCCAAATGTAAACATCTTCAGAAACCACGCAAGCAAGCTAACATAAAACCCAAGCCACTATTATTAATAAACGTTATCAAACGGAACCTTTTCATGTCCAAACTAAAGCCTTATAATGAGTTATATGTGTGTAATGTACGAAGTAGCACTATAGTTATTTTAACGTTCTCTTTCATCATCAAACACTATCTGCATTGGTGCACGTGAAAACGTATCACATGACAGCAACAAATGGCAAAAGTCCTCGTATGTAATCTTATTTACTCTCTCCGTCTCATCCCTCTCTCCCTATCGCTACCACCCCTCACTTTTTTTACACACACACACACACCCCTCTCTCTCTCGCTTACCATACCATCGATTTGGCAGCATCTGGATATTACACTTATTAGGCTTTACTCTTGCGATCTTTCCCTTGTTTCTACTAGTTCTAGTGATGAAAGAAATCCCCCTACCCTACCCAATATCAATTTTTTTTAAACGACATGCATTTAGTGTGCATGCTTCCATAGATTTGAAGTCTACTGTCACGGCGTTATAGGTGTCTACTTAAATAACCATCATCTTCTTCATCATCATCATGGCAATAATGCCTGTAACGATGCTGACGACGAATATGATCATGTATTTACACACACACTGAGGCTAGTAGAAAACAGTTGGTCACCAAGTTATATGGGCACTGATATCAATTGTAAAGAGAGAAAAAGAAGCCCAAATCCTAGTTGGATCACCCTATACGAACTTTAAAAAACCCACAAACTCATCAATAGGCAATCATGCAAACAATAAATTAAATGATTGTCAATGTTATTTTTGAGACATCCCAAATGGTATCACTCACTCTAAATGAGTATCGTGAGCTCTATTTTTTCTCTCTACAAATTTATTATCAATAAAAGCAGCCAAAGACTGAAAGAGGTTAAGGAGGGTGAGTCTGTTTGAAACACGATGCAAAAATATTAAAAATCTTCTGCCTAAACAAAGAATAAAACGCAACACAATAGGCGTTATGGGGGTTGCGGTGAAGAAGAGATTACCTTACAACCATAAACAATTTTGTTTTGACAAAATCGTGTCTGAGAGCAAGCAAGTCGTTTCACACAACTGATAAATGCGACAACAAAAACATGTCCACTATTTCCAAAGAGCTACTCTGAACGTCCTTTTCATAAACTTGAGGGTTAGCACACGTGGTGTCACTGTGACTACACAATACCCCTCAGTTCAGATTACCATTGACAGTCATCGTTCAAACATTACGCATTCTGTAAGTCAACAAGGTCTTTTTCTTAAACAATATCCAAAAACAAAATGTCCATATCATTTCATACCCTGGTGCTGTATATCACCTAAATACTTGCCAAACTACTCTACACACAGTACTTAGAATGAACGCTACTCCTTACCAAGAACCATGAATATCATCCCATTTCGGTTTCATGAAAACCATGTCAGTCCATCTGTATTTTCCCACCAGTGTTGAGTCATTTCGAAGCGTACATGGTCATGCAGTGACACCAGCAGAGCACGTGAAACAGCTACACACGCAGCCTGGCTTGTATAGTCCGACATCCAGCCTTTGTCACAAAAGCCACCGTCAGTCACGTTCGCTAGCTTCAAAGCTCCACTCAACGGGAAACACAAATCAATGACACCTGGCTCCGGCAGCATGTCCTTTACTACCGTGCAAGGCGTTGCCTCCTCTCAACCCTTGCAGACACGCAACTCTTGTCATCATGGAGACTGACAATGAGTTCAGGATTACAAATCATTAGCGCAACTGGATTCTTCATTATAAATAGTCTGTCTGTTTGCTTGTTTATCTTGATACCGGACAAAATGCATCCGATGCTGTTATAACCCGGCCACACAGAATCTGCGATGGGTATTGTTTTTGGTTGGTCTGTCTGTCTGTCTCTGGGTGTATTGATTTTCTCAAAAACTACTGAAAGGGTTTTAATCAAATTTGGTTGAGGGGCAGGCAAAAGAAAAAGAAAGCTCCCTTTCGATAATCATGACCTTGCTGGTTGTTATTGATTTTTTTATGAATTTATTTTGGTCCAAGCACAAATCATTCATATGTTGCAAGCAATCAAAAGGAATTAACTACTCTGTGTATTGGGCAAACAGTAAAATATGAGTACTCTACCTTTAGCAAGTATACTAAATACTATTATAACCCATCTCAGTATCAGACTGGTTAGCTGCAACATATTAAAACATGAAAGTCTGGCCATGCTGCACTGTTGCAATACTTCTTGTTCTATTTGTTTTCCCGACCTTTGCAAAGTATGGCAGTTGGCTTTTTTTTTAATGCATGTGAAGCGTCAGCTATTTCCAAAGCAGGACATGTAAGTCTCGCACCAAGAGTAATACAATGTAATGAATCACACATTAATGAAAACAAATTCATTAAACTTTCTGTTGCATTTTTTGTTATCATACTTTTTTTTCCTGATAAAAAAAAAATCTTACAGAATTCTAAGCTTTTACTTTGTGTATTCATAACCATGTACAGCTGAAACGTTCAATCTAAAATGGTATCCCCCCCCCCCTCCCGTAAATTTTTAAAAAAAAAAGCAACTTATCCTATGAACATTAGATAAGGTGCTTAATTATTCGTTTAAACAGAAGACAACACTTTAAAAACCCAGATTTCTGATCCAAATATCCGATGTTGAATTGGTGGTGTTGTGGGGGGGGAGAGGGTGAAGGGTTGATGTGAGTTCTACTTCAGAGAAGTTCTCAATAAAAGAGTGGAAAAACACTGTGTTAACTGTCCATAGAATTAGGATGTGAGAAGGAATGGTAGATAGGATGGAGGTGTGCTCCATTCAAAATAATTCTACGTGACAGCACCCATGGATCATGACAAACTGCTGCTGGCACAACCAGTCATGAAGCTTAATATAAAAAATTATGTCAATGGCTGATTTTTTTTTATAGGAGACCTATCTATGTAGCAATCAACTTAGACTGCAATGACTAATTGACATGTAAAACTAGCATTCAGCATGGACAATCTTGTCCCAACATATGTTTATTAATATACTTAGTCAATAGTGTCTCCAACTGTCCAAGCATTTGTTTGTTGGTGGTGGTTCTTTGTTGTATTGTTTCTGTCAGGGAAACGATTTTGTTTTTCGTTTTAGTTGGTCTGTCCATTAGGAATGCTACCCAAAAAGTTATGAACAGTATCCCTACTGTGCGCACTAAAACCTTTGGCCAACGCTCTTCCGCCTATCAAGCTCCTGTCACTTGGAATCAGTTGCCCCACTCTCTCAGACACTCACCTTCTCTGCCCACATTCAAACGCCATCTGAAAACTCATCTCTTTCCCAAGTAACAACCGATCTCTCCTTTCATGACCTGCTTTGTGCATGTCTCTGTGTTGATGCCTGTGTGTGTGTGTGTGTGTGTGTGTGTGTGTGTGTGTGTGTGTGTGTGTGTGTGTGTGTGTGTGTGTGTGTGTGCTGGTGTGTGTGGGGAGGGAGGGTGTGTTGTGTGTCCATCTATGTTTGTTTATTATTGTTGTTATTTTTTAATTATTTATTTATTGTAAACGCCTAGGGCATTCATTTGATTAGGCATATAAATGTTCATAATAATAATAACAAAACATGTGAATAGTCTGGGTTCTCTTCCTCTCCTTAGCGGAAATGTAGAGCTGTTTTAAGAGATCAGAGATATTTAGTTTACGATATATCTCCATCAACCTTTTCAACATACGTTTTTGGCTTAGGATCTTAATTATACAAGCTGCTGATAGGCAAGAATACATTTTCCAATCTTAAGGTCTCTGTACACGTGAACATTTTTCACTCTTTCCTCATAGCAACACAGTGATGGGCTTGTTATAATATGACTTGTATATCACCGAGTGAAAAATGTTCATGTGTACCGACATTTATGGTTGTACAAATGCGATTCCTCCCTTTTGTTTCAATTTCAGATCCCAAAGTAAGTTCAGTCAAGATTGTTTGCTTCAATGACTTTGAGGTGTGCCAGATAAGTATACCAACGTCTTGCTGCTTTTCAACAGCAATGATCTCTGAATGTTTCTTCCACACTGGGAGACCTGGTAGGTACCATCCAATCCATCCAGAAGCCACAGATCATGCAACTTTTTTTTCTTTTCTGTATCGTGTCATAATTTGTTGCCTCTTGCTAACAAATGTAAAAAGTGATTGCTGGAGCCTGCATGAATTGTTGCCTCTTGTTACCAAACATGTGATTGGAGTCTACATCAGTACATGATTTGTTGCCTCTTGTTACCAAACATGTGATTGGAGTCTACATCAGTACATGATTTGTTGCCTCTTGTTACCAAACATGTGATTGGAGTCTACATCAGTACATGATTTGTTGCCTCTTGCTACTAAATTATGTAAGTGATTGCTGGAGTCTACATCAGTACATGATTTGTTGCCTCTTGCTACTAAATTATGTAAGTGATTGCTGGAGTCTACATCAGTACATGATTTGTTGCCTCTTGCTACTAAATTATGTAAGTGATTGCTGGAGTCTACATCAGTACATGATTTGTTGCCTCTTGCTACCAAATTATGTAAGAAGTGATTGATGGAGTCTACATCAGTACAGGATTTGTTACCTCTTGCTACCAAATTATGCAAGAAGTGATTGATGGAGCCTCATCTGGAATGGTGGTTCCTTTGACTTGATAACAATGCATTTTTTCCCTAAAAAAACAACCAAACAATCATTGGTTAATTCTTAGTACTACCATGTGGACCTTCTTCAACAAAGTTGCTTTCTATGAACTGAAGACTTACCACACTCTCTGCAGAGCAGACATGTAACATCATCTGTTTCCACATATATTTAATCAGAAGAGCAAGATGTTCTATATAAAGATTTGATGACAGAAGATAGTGTCTAGATTCAGGCATGCATGCAAACAGCACAAACACACACACATATTCACTCACTCAAATGCACACACACTCCGAAACACACTCGGTTATACATATATACATGTACACATTCTCTGTCTCTGTCTCTCTCATACTCTTTCTTGTCACAGCTTATAAATCCAATTACCATTAATTTCTAAAAAGTTCATATTCATCTCTCTCTCTCTCTCTCTCTCTCTCTCTCTCTCTCTCTCTCTCTCTCTCTCTCTCTCTCTCTCTCTCTCTCTCTCTCACACACACACACACACACACACACACACACACACACACAAATATATATATATACACACACACACACACACACACACACACACACACACACACACACACACACACACACACACACACACACACACACACACACACACACACACAAAGAGTGGGTTTTACTTTTAAGCAGTCAATTAAAAACTGGCATTGACAGCCAAGCACCTTCTAATGTAAGGAAAGATAAGGGGCAAACTACCAAACAAAGCTAAGGAGGAAGTATGATCATGCATTCCAATCTAAGACTGAATAAGCTTGAGTGTTAAACTAGTGTCAACAAAATTTTCCGTGAAATCTTTGCATTAAAGACAAGATAGCAAAGACATAAACATACTCTCAGTTCAGTTGTTTCTCACTCTCACTTTAAATTTGCCCCTCCAAAGGACTCAAGTGCATTCTTTGGGTGATTAGGCAAGAGTCATGCAATACACAGGAAAATGACCCACTTTCACCATCGTGGTTCCTAATCCCTGCTCATTTTCTCATGCAAAGACCGCCATGTGCATGTCTCATGCGTGAAATCTTCCCTGATCATTTTTTCATGCCAACACCGCCATGTACAGCCCTCATTCCCATCCCAATGTACTCCCATTATGTTAGAAAGTAAGTTTTGTTCTGGAAGTACAAAAAAAAAGTAAAAAGAAATGCAAACAGGCATGAGCAGAGGTGGATTTTTGGGGGGGTTACAGGGGTTCCGGATGCCCTTCCCACCCCCCTCCCCCTTCCAAAAAAAGAAAAAAGAAAAAAAAGAAAGAGGAAAATTTTTAATTCTGTGCCATAGCTTTAGTTTAAAAGAGGCCTGGATTGCCTCTTTCACATTCAAATTATGGTCCGCTTCGGGGAGGGGGGGAGGGTGTCCTAGACCCCCAACACGGCAATTAGACCCCTCCCCCCAAACCATGACAAACTGATCCTTCCCTGAAGCGTGGGACTGTGGTCACACTGAGAGGCTGATACTGATAGTGATAAAGTGATGCATAAACAGCAATCTGAGAGACTCACAATCTTGACCAAGAGACAGATAGAGGGGGAAAAGAAAGGCACTGACAGTAAGGCAGACACCAATAGAGCTCATTTAGAGAAACACACAGTCTCACACAGACACACAAATACAAACATCACACACACGCACACACACACACACACACATGGACATACATACCACACACTCAGAAACTGTAACACACACACACACACACACACACACACACACACACACACACACACACACACACAATGTGGACATACATACCCCCCCCCCCCACACACACACAATGAGGACATACATGTATACCACACTCAGAAACTGTAACACACACACACACACACACACACACACACACACACACACACACACACACACACACACACACACACACACACACACACACACACATGACATTAACTATGACCGAATAATGACGGAATCTGTGTCAGTAACTGAGTAAACCTGTCACAATTCAGACAGCTCAAATCTCAATACAGAATAATCATCGAAGCATGCAAGAACCTCAATCATCAAGGAATATATATGCATGCATTAACCTTGTTCTTCTTTCCCTTGCAATATGCTTCAATGCAAACTGCCAAAAGGCACATTTAATATATCATGCTCAGTACTTCCATTGAGAACTTTTGATAACTCTAAAATTTCTATTTCCCCTCTATCATTTAAGACTATTACAAAAAGAAAAGAAGAAGAAGTTCTAAGCAAACAAAGTAGGGTAACAGATTTGGAGCATGAAATTAACTTTTTGAAAAATAGAGAAAAACAAAACATACAATGATACACAGTGACACTGTGTTGCATGTCATTGTTATGTTCGCAAACAACACAAGATGAAGATGACCAAAAATATTATCAAAGAGAACATGTAAACTACTGACTCAAAAATGTAATTTAGCTTTAAGAAATTATTGGCATGTCATTTGGTACAAAAGAATGGCTTTCTGTTATATATAAAAAGAAAGAAAAAAAGTTGCAATAGCATGCTTTTTGTATCATAGCAATTAGCACTGCTATGAAATTGATTGTTAATTTGGGAAGTGTATCAGACCTGGTATTGCAGTACCTCCAGGATCTGCTCAGAGCATTGAATGATGGTTCATCCCATATGTGCTGTTTTGCAGCCGAGTGGACATAAAACCTAACTTTCATTAATTAATTTGGGAAGCTGGATTAGAACTTCGTGCGAACAGCATTCACAAAACCAAAAGATTTAGAATCACAAAGACTTTTAGTTAGTGTTAGTGTTAATGAATTCAGCTTGAACAGGGAAAAAACAACAACTTACCACTGAGCCAAGCTGAGGGGGGAAGTTGTCAAGGAACTTATTGTCCTTATATCCTGGGTGACTATGGTTTGCCTGGCTGTGACCCGGTTTGCAATAGTCCTGTTCCAGAGTCAACATTCTGCCTGCCTCAGATGCCATGCTCTCCACTCAACACCATCATCCACTTCACCGACTATGCTTGCTCACTGCACACACCGACCATCAGATCTGCAACCTGACAGCACAGCCAATGCTAGGATCATTACTGGGCTTAAAGGTAGGATGTGGGGTCTCAGTTCTTGACAACCTCAGAATCCCATGCAAACACGTGGGTGGCTGTTTGCTTACGTACATGTGCGTGCTGTGGGTGGGAGAGGGAAAGGAAATGAGGTGTCTATGCGTGTCTGTGTGTCATAATATGCGTGCATATTTACAATTGCAGAATTCAAACTGCCCAGAACTTGGCAGTTTTCCATTTTTTAATGATACAATCTAAGTTTGCCAAAATTGCTTAATTCACTAAATTACTTATATTGTAGTTCAAAGAAGAATAAGCTAAGGTTCATCAACATTCCACAGCTGAATATCTCTCCTTCCAAATTCTATACACCGATACGGTCCTGCTGCTTGACATATAATGACGTAGGTGAAGAATGTCAAAATATACTCTATAGTACTACCGTAGTACTCTAGTGAATACATGTGTACTTAGTGCTAGTACATGTAATAGGAGTAGTTGTAGTAGGAGTAGTTTTCTGACTATAAGGCACACATTATAATAAGGTATTATAATAATACACCTTATAACACACACACACACACACTTTTCAGTAATAGTCCATGTATTCTACAAGCTATAGTCTCATGTTATGCATAGTCTTCTACTTTCACTTTCTTTCACTAAACTTTCACACTTATACTCCTCTCTCTCTCTCTCTCTCTCTCTCTCTCTCTCTCTCTCTTTCTCTCTGTGTCTCCACTTCACTCTGTCTTAGTGTCTATATCTTTTTTCTTGCTTTTTTTCTATTTCATTTTTCCATGACCATGTATCGTATGATAATGCCTAAGATGCATGAGTAGTTAACTTGATTTAAGCTTAGTAGTGAAATTTGTTCTCATTTGTTGATTTTAAATTAATGCTATTCTTGTTTCATGTTTTATTTTTCTGTTTGCATGCTTTTCTAGATTAGGCTGAGCACAGAATGTAAAAAAGCTGTCAAAGCTTATTTCTTTATGCTCAATAAAAATCATTTTGACTTGACTTGACTTCACACACACACACACACACACACACACACACACACGTGCATGCGCACACGTGTACACATAACCACAACTGACAACAATCTGAGTCTAACAGACACTGAGACAGCACAGACACAATCCCATTTCTACCTGAAGAAGATAAATTATTAATCCACATAGAAACAGGATCCTTTCCAGCTATTTTCTGTCTATAAATTGTCTCCCTTACAGGCAAAAATGTTATTAAAGCCCAGACAGACAGTGAGACACATATACACACATATACACACACGCACATGGATGGACACAATGTCGAATGTCACAAACAGATAAACACACATGCATGCACAGTCGCATGCACAGACACATCTATAGCGAAAGAAAGACAGAGAAAACAAGAGAACACACTGTACACACACACACTATGTATGTTCACTCATATTTTTTTTCTTCTTCTTCTTCTTCGATCGCTCAGACAGTTTCCTGCCAATTATGAGTGCAAATGTGTCATGCTGCAGTTATGCACCTAAGTAAGAATTTTTTTAAAATTGTTTTTGTAGTTTTCGTTCCCCAGCTTAGACGCTCTGGGGGCACACCCAGTGCCATGTGAACATTTTGCATGGTCTTGGGTGGGAAGATTACGTGTATCCATGGCTGCTTTCAAAGGGCCCCGCTTCATGGGCAGCCATACTCTGACTTCAGGGGATTTCGCTCCATTCATGGAGCCATCCACACATTCACTCCACCCATGGACAACAACCAACAATTCTTTACGGTGTGTAGGGAGAACTGCCACTGGTAAAGACAGCTTCCATTGGGCACAGTCGTATCATTTTAATATTAGCCACGGGTCAATTTCACTTGCATCACATACATGTACAGACACAGTGAATACAGAATAGCCAAGGACCCTTGTCCAAGTAAGAAATAATTAGGCCCAGCATGTCCGACTTCGGCTGGAGGAAATCTTTTTGAAAGTGTTTCTTGAAAAAAAAAAGAAGCAGAATGGACCGGAAAGGCAGAATAGTACAGAACAGCAAGCAGCTCTAGGGAAATGACACTCAAAGAGAGTGACAAATTAGAGGAAGTTACAAGCAGAGAACTTCCAGAAGGTGGGGGAACTATTTATACAAAAGACCCCCCGGTATCCCCACAGTGGTACTCATAGTCATAGTCTATATAACAGTTTTGATTTGATCAAAACTAATATTATTATATTATTATTATTCATAATAAAAAATTTAAAATTAAAAAAAAATTAAAAAGTGGAAATGGTGTTGCTTAGCTACCTCATGTTAAGTTTTAATGCAATGGAGTCACATCGGAAACATGTTTCCGGAAACATGTTTCCGACACTGTTCCAATTGTTTGGAGTCACGTTGGAGGGAGTTTAAATGTTTTCCAACCAATTTCGGCGATTTTCAATCCCGTGTAAAGCAATAAGACTAAGAGTGAAATAACTTGCTGTTCAGGTGAATCCTCAGACCTTCTTCCCTTAGACCGGCTCTGGTCCCTCCTATTTTTGTTTTATACTTCTTCGAATTGAACTACTACATCTTCGAATTTGCTTATAAATTTCCAATACGGCGGCAACCTCATAACTCACTAAGTCACTTTATTCAAACATTAAAGGAAGAAATGTTTGTGTTCATAGCTCATATTATGCTTTTTACAAACATATTACCAAACCAAGTCTAGCAAAATGTGACTGAATTGTGATCTTCTTCTTCTTCTTCGTTTGATCTTCCACACAGTCTTCATTCTACTGAAGATTAACTTGGAAAAATGTACATGCGTCTAAACAGAGGTCGTTCGCCAGAGATCAGATAGACCAGCAGAAGCCATCTTTTTATTTGATTGTGCCTGATGAAGGTGTAAGTTTCAATATTTTTTGCACAATCGAAGTTTGCTCTTCGTTTTTCTTTTGTTTTTGAGATGTAGTCCTAATCCTAGCCATAGCCTGTAAGTTCTAACCCTAACCACAACAGTCGGATGAATTGTTCTCACATCCAAAGTTTCCTTAAATTATTTTGGTAATGAAATTTGTTAAAATAATTTATTTTGGTTGTTTACAGTTCTAATCCTATCCCTTACCCCATTTCTAACCCTATCCCTTTTCTGGTTGATCAATTCTAACCCTATCCCTATTCGCCGACTTGGCGAACGACCTCCGTTTAGACTCAACTGAAAAATGTTTATGCGCTTAGGGTCAAAGACTGTATAGGCGAAGATAAGCATCCGGTCTCTTTTCCCTATATATGAGTAGTGAGGACAGAAACACTGGTTATGTCCCTTTTAAACAGGCCACATTTTACACGTCGATAGGCCAGTTCAATTATCCGTTCAAATTCCAGTCTGAGTTTTTAGATAGCCTCCACTGTGAAAAGTCCCCACTAACGATAACTCTAGTCTATCACACAGTATCAGCCCGGTTTGCCAAGCTCTTAAGTAATCCATCTTACCCTTTTAGAATATCTTTGTTAGGGTAGGCTTCTGGTTTAAAGTCTTGGCTTAGTATGAGGGGTAGATGGGAAGTGATAATAGATCGAGAGCATAAAAAAAGTTCTTAGTTCCAAACCCGGACCAAGGTCAAGTGGAACGTTGTTTTCCTGACGAAGCGCATTTAATCAGATTATTTACATTGTGACTCACTCGTTCAAACCAATAAGTTGGGGGGGGGGGGGGGGGGGGGCAAACTTTAGAAAAGGAATGGGGGGAGGGGCAGCAGGGGGGGGCGGTAGCAAAACTACACCTTTGCCTTTAAATAACCGTAACGTTTCTTCTTCTTCTGTATAAAACAACCGTCGTCAATTAGAGTTTACATAGAATCGTACATCTAGATCTACGCAAGACTCCTACTGAGTACTGACTACTCCAAGCGTTCTCGGCTAATCTTGGCAAATGTAAAGCAGACGACAACATAAATCACTGACTGAATCAGACGACAGTCACGACACGGACACAGTTGCTTCGCATACAGGATTTTTTTTTTTTAAATATATAAATAACACATTTCATATGCAATATTTTTCTAAATAATGATTAACATAACTTACTTCTAAAACATCATGCTTACGGTGTACATCACAAATCAAGACATTAGTAGCATGCTTTACCACAGATTAGTAACATTCTTCCTAGCTAACCTTTTGAACCGGAAGTTGACTCTCTTACCGGAAGTAATCTCACTCAAAACGGTATTCCTTAGTGGCACGACAGTACTGCTTTGTGTTAAAAACTGGAACGAGTTGAATGAATTTTATTTATAGAGGGTAATAGAATAAGCAATAACATGCTCTTTTTTTAACATCCAGCCCTCTGGAAACAGAGAGAGAGAGAGAGAGAGAGAGAGAGAGAGAGAGAGAGAGAGAGAGAGAGAGAGAGAGAGAGAGACCGAGACCGAGAGAGAGAGAGAGACCGAGAGAGAGAGAGAGACCGAGAGAGAGAGAGAGACCGAGAGAGAGAGAGAGCGAACGAATTATTATTTTTATTTAGAGAGGGTAATAGAATAAGCAATAACATGGGTTTTTTTACATCCAGCCCCCTGGGAAAAAATGCATAGCCTATATAAAAGCAAAAATAAAAAAGGAGGGAAAATGAGCACAAAGTATTACAAAGCATGCTAAATGCAATCCAGTAGAAACACAACAAAAACAAAATCAAATCTAATGCTATTAACTATGCTCATTGACTAACTATGCTAATTTTTAGCATGCAAAATGTAAGCAGATTAAGTAAACACACACACACACACACACACACACACACACACACACACACACACACACACACACACACACACACACACACAGAGGAAAATAAAACACAATTCTCCTGTTTAACATGCACAAATTGAAAAGTAAACACACACACATGACAAAGCTAATCTTACTTTACATATCCATCTTTATCATGTACTTATTTGAAAGCAAAAACATACACGTACGGAAATCAAACCTAGTTCCACTTTACCTACTCTTCTGTACATGCACAAATGTTAATGTAAATACACATACACATGGCAAAATCAAACGTATATCTACACTACATTATTAATCTTGAACATGCACAAATTAAGAGGTAAACGCACATACATGACAAAAAGGAAATTATAGTCAGAGAAAGAGAGAGAGAGAGAGAGAGAGAGAGAGAGAGAGAGAGAGAGAGAGAGAGAGAGAGAGAGAGAGAGAGAGTGTGTGTGTGTGTGTGCATATCATGATGCAGGTCTCCCTAAAACTGTGGAATTCAGTGGCAGAGAGAGAGAGAGAGAGGGGGGTACACATATACAGAGAGAGAAAGAGAGAGAGAGAGAGAGGGAGAGAGAGGGAGAGAGAGAGAGAAAGAAACAGACAGACAGACAGACAGTTAAAGGTGAAAATGATGTTTTACGTCCTCTCGGTCATAGACACATATGGGACACATGTAAATACAAAGATGGTGGGAACAATACTGGGTGCAATGCCCGGAGGCAGTGCAACACCAGTAAAGTCCCGAGTTTTTAACAATATAGATAGGTGTAGCGGTAACCACGCCTCAGTTAAACCTCATCGGCTATATGCCATAATATATATAGACAGTTAAAGAGAATAGTGACTACATAAAGTAGCCAACTTAATTTGACAGCAGAGGCCAAGTGAGGTCAAACAGACTACTGTGCCTGGAAGATGCTGCCAGGCAAACTTCTAATAAGAAAGCATCACCATATGGCGTGTGTGTGTGTGTGTGTGTGTGTGTGTGTGTGTGTGTGTGTGTTTGTTTGCCGTGTGCGGCTGGGTGTTCTCGGACTAGCCAGGGATGCTCGGCCGTGCACGCCCTCTTATCTGTCTATGTTTATGTTTAGTTTTTGTTTTTCCCGCGCTGCATAGTTCTTTGAACCCCAGTACATGTCAGTAATTGCCGGTTACGGCAGGTGGACATTATTGGCAGAAAAAGAAGTGTGTGTGTGTGTGTGTGTGTGTGTGTGTGTGTGTGTGTGTGTGTGTGTGTGTGTGTGTGTGTGTGTGTGTGTGTGTGCATGTGTGTATGTGTGCGTGCGTGCGTGTGTGATTGCGTGCGTGCGTGCGTGCGTGTGTGTGTGTGTGTGTGTGTGTGTGTGTGTGTGTGTGTGTAACCAGGGACGTCTAGTGCGCTTCCTGGTGTGACTAGCCTACTGGAACTGCTCAAATAAACCTTGCACCTGCAGGGACGGATCTGGGGGTTTCCAGGGTTCCCCGGCCGTGGGGATACTGGGGGGTCTTTCGTAAAAATAGTTCCCCCACCTTCTTGAAGTTCTCAACATCCAGGCTTTTTGCTGACGACCGACCTTGTACCACAAGACCATTGAATCAAGTCGGGACCACAGAACCCTCCAGCAGGATCTTCATCACAGATGGCAGATTGCAATTTGGAGGAGAGATGGAAGATGAAATTTCATCCTGAAAAATGCCAGACCATGCACGTGTCAAGGGAAAAGGCTACACAGTCTGGCAACTACTATATCCATGGCCAGACATTGCGAACAGTCGAGGAGACAAAGTACCTAGGTGTCTCAATCTCGAAATACCTCTCTTGGGACACCCACATGGGATCTCAAACAAAAACATTAGTCATAAACAAGGTCAACAAGACCCTTGGCTTTCTGCACATGCAGAAACCTGAAGGTGGGCTCCATCGCTGTGAAAGAAACAGCCTACAAAACACTTGTAGGGCCCACTCTCGAGTATGCCGCACCGTCTAGGATCCAAGAACACCGGCAAGATTGAGAGGGTCCAACGCCGTGGAGCTCGTCGGGGCCACCAATCGCCATCGCCAGACGTCCAGCATCGAAAACATGCTGACTCAGCTGCAATGGCCCCCGTTCCCTACAAGGACAGGCGGCGTTCTGCTTGACTGGCCGCCTTCTTCAAGTTTCATCAAGGAGAGGTGGCCATCAACACTCCTCGATCACAGGCGAGTCATTCAAGACAGATGCGTGTGGCAGCCTACTGAGTCCCGCGTGCAAGACCCATTACAGGAAGTTCTCCTTCTTCCTTATAGGGCTGTGGCAGAGCGGAACTGTCTTCCACCAGAGGCAGTTACATCAGCTTCGGTGGAGGAATTCAAATTTAAGCCAGGATCTAACACTCCCCCCTCCCCCGCCATCCCCCTCATATCCCATCCAACCTCCCTCCCTCTTCTTTCTCCTCCCCATTCGCTCCCCCCCCCCCCCCCCCCCCCCCCCCCCCCCCCCCCCCCCCCCCCTACAGTATCAAAAATTCACAAAGTTGAAGTGGGATACTTTATGAAAGAAGAAGAAATAGTTTTGTTCCCTCACACTGGCGTTAGACCCTATAGCTAATTAACGCCCTGAATTGGACTTCTGCTAGTAACACCAATCAATGTAATATCATGTCAGTTGTTGTCTACCAAAAGTAAAGTTATGCAGTTAGGATTGAATAATCCACACAGGGAATATGATATAACCCATGTCACAGACAGACAGACATTAGTGCAATGCTGAGTGACTCTAGATCTGTTAGAAAAGAAGTTTGTTCCAGTTCTACTGTATTAGGTTATTATTTTTAGTTCGCAAGCTGTTACGTGTTCTCAAATCATTAGATAATTGAAACAAATGTTTGTTAGTTTTGTCAGGGTTATGAAAAATGTTATAACCATTTATTAAATCTCCCCCTAATCTTCTGAATGTTACGGATGGTAATCTTA
This sequence comes from Phymorhynchus buccinoides, assembly GCA_017654935.2. Lineage (NCBI taxonomy): Eukaryota > Metazoa > Mollusca > Gastropoda > Neogastropoda > Raphitomidae > Phymorhynchus > Phymorhynchus buccinoides. The sequence goes on from CM065680.1 coordinate 51,806,644, forward strand.
GCTTACGAAGTCTGTCCCCATATTCCATTTTTAGTCCGTCACCAAGACGGACTATTGCGATCGTCTGGTTTGTCTGTTATTTTTGTTATTTTTTTTTATTTTTTTTTTCTGTCTGTCCCAAGGATATCTCCCGAACCGCTGGACCGAATCGCGTCAAATTTTGTGTGAAGGTGTGCCTCCTTAATAGGAAGAGATCGGCGCAAACCATTTTGCCGTCGTGACCTTGACCTTGACGTACGACCTTGAAAACCAAAATCTATTTTTAGCCATATCTCGGGCACCGATCAACATAGGATATTGAAACTTGGTATGAAGATGGTTTGTCTTATGCCCGTTCTGATGAGGGCATACCGATAGAGAACAGAAGAAAGGGGATTCTGGCTCAAGACTATTTTTGACCCCTTTTAGACACGAATTCGCAACTTTAAGGGTGAAAAAAAGCAAAAAATCAGACTTTTTAAAACCCCTTTTTAGATACAAAAACGCTACTTTAAGGGGTGAAAAAAGTAAAAATCCGTCACCCCCTTATTCTGTCAATTCGGAAGAAAAAACACCACTTTTAGGTGAAACAAAATTAATTATTTTTAATTAAACAAAATAATTTGAGTTAGAAAAAGGAACTCAACATGACAATGGCACTTGATGAAATAATTGAGCACTTAGACAAAGTTTTTAAAGAAACGGATTTAGAAGTTATTGATCCAAAAAATGTACTAGAAAGTGTAAAACATGCTATTTCGCAAATACCTGAAAAACTAGCTATAGAACCACCAGTTAAAGTAATGTTAGCAGTGTACGTAGATTATAAAACAATCCAAGGTGAGCAGCTTCAAGTATGGGTCTCCACTAAACAGCAAGTAGTTCTTTCATATAATGATTTTACAGAAACCTGGGCAGACAATTTAATCACCCAGTTCATTAACGCATCAGAAGAGGCAAAACTAAGAGGATCTGGTTGGTCAGAAGGCGGGGTATTAGAAATTAAAATGAAGGAGAGTAAATATGCTCCAATCGTAGGAAACTCCTTTATTCCTTTACCTAAAGAACTTGTTTTAAAGCGAGCAGTATTAAACATTAAGAATACAGATAACAAATGTTTTATGTGGTGTGTTTTAGCTAAACTTCATTATGCCAAAAAGAACGCAGAAAGAGTAATTAACTATCAGCCTTACATAAATGAATTAAACTTTGATGGAATCGACTTCCCTGTAAGCCTAAGCGAAGTTGATCAATTTGAAGAACAGAATAAACCAATTTCAATTAACATCTACACATGGTCTGTAGAAGAAAACCTTAAACCAATCCGAGTTTCAAAGAACTCTCCCATGATTGGTGATCCTGATAAAAAACATATTGATCTTCTCTTAGTAACAGACGGAACAAAAACACACTACACTTTAATCAGAACAATGAGCAGACTTATAAACTATACTACAAATCACAAAGAAAAACAAGAATTCTGTCGAAGATGTTTACTAAGAATGCCAAGTATTCAAGCAGCGGTTGAACATAGAAAACATTGTAATTCATCCATTGACTGTAATACTGAACTTATTACTCCGAAAGAAGGAAGTAAGGTGTTCTTTAAAAACTGGAAGAAACTGCAATTAAGTCCTTATGTTGTTTATGCTGATTTCGAGTCAATCATTGTACCCTATCAAGGACCAGCTCCTAAAAATCTTCCTAAAACTGTTTTATTGAATAATCATCAAATCTGTTCATTCGCATTTATTGTTCTTAGATCAGATGGGATACATTTTGAACCTGAACTTTATAGAGGACCCGATGCTGCAAAAATCTTTTTAATGAGAATGATGAAACTACGAAATGAACTATCTAACCAACTAAATTTATTAGATTTAATCATGACGCCTGAAGATTTAATTCAATTCGAATCAGCTACTGAATGTTGGATTTGCAGAAAAGGGTTTGTGGAAGAGGAATCCCCTGACCGTCCAGACAACCATAAAGTACGAGACCATGATCACATTAGTGGAAAATTCAGAGGAGCAGCACACAACTCCTGTAATCTCCAGTTAAAGTTTGAACCGAGGAATTGGAAACTGCCTATATTCTTTCACAATCTACGTGGATATGACTCTCATTTAATTCTACAAGCAGTTACTGATGAATTTAGAACCGTCAGTTGTATAGCTCAGTCTTCAGAAAAGTACATGACATTTACATTAGGTCAATTATCTTTTTATGATTCACTACAACATATGATGGGCTCATTAGAATCTTTAGGTCAGTCACTATCCAAATGTTCTATAACAGAAAAATACTTTGATCCGGCACTTGTTCGAAAAGGAGTATACCCTTATGAGTACATGAGTAGTTGGGAGCGGTTCGATGAAGTTGAATTACCTCCCAAAGGCGCATTCTACTCTAGTTTAAAAGGAAAAGATATAAGCGACTCTGACTACAACCATGCTCAGTCAGCGTGGATTAAGTTAAAATGCCAGACCATGGGAGACTACCACGACGCCTACTTGATGGCTGACGTTTGTTTGCTTGCAGATGTATTCGAGAACTACAGAAAAACGTGTATGAAACATTACAGTCTAGACCCTGCTAATTATATCACTGCTCCTGGTATGAGTTGGGATGCTTTCTTAAGATTTACCAAAATACAGATTGACTTACTCTCCGATCTACCAACTCTCCAGATGATTGAAGACGGACTACGCGGAGGAATCTCTATGGCTTCACACGGTTACTGCAAGGCCAACAACAAGTACTTAGACGACTACGATCCTACAAAACCATCAAATTATATCATGTATTTAGATGCAAACAATCTCTATGGTTGGGCGATGTGTCAATCACTACCATTACGTAATTTTAAAATGTTAACATCGCCTTTTGATTTTAATATCACGGAGTTCTTAGAATGGCTTTTAAAATTACCAGATTCCCACAAAACAGGATTTATTTTAGAAGTCGACTTAGATTATCCGGATGAACTCCATGACCTGCACAATGACTACCCGTTAGCAGCTGAAAGACTTCAAGTGGGGAATGACCTCCCTAAACTTGTCCCTAATCTACACTCCAAAAAAAAATACGTCTGTCATTATCGACTCCTACAATTCTACTTACGTCACGGATTAAGACTAACAGCAGTTCATAGAATCATTTCGTTCACTCAGAGGAAGTTCATGGAACCATATATAATGAAGAACACTAATCTCAGAACTCAAGCTACTGACGCCTCAGAAAAAGACTTCTTTAAGCTAATGAACAACAGTTGTTTTGGAAAGACAATGGAAAACCCGCACAAACGCAAAGACGTCAGATTAGTAACACAAGAAAACAAAGCAATCAAATTAACTTCAAAACCTAATTATCAAGACTTCAAAAAATTCCATGACAACCTTTACGGTATCATGATGAAAAAACTTAAAGTAAAACTAGATAAACCAGTCTTCATTGGGTTTTCTGTTCTTGAACTCTCTAAACTATATTGATGCTGGAATTTTTATACGACTACTTTAAACCACTCTACCCAGGATCTAAAGTACTCTACACAGATACGGACTCATTTATTCTAGACATTCCGACTGAAGACTTTTATAAAGATTTAGAAACAGATTCAGCAAAAGGTGTTGACTCCTGGTATGACACCTCTGACTACCCAAGTGAATCTCCATTACATTCATCCGTAAATAAAAAGGTAATCGGCAAGATGAAGGATGAACTGAATGGAACTATAATCAAAGAGTACGTTGGTCTGAGAGCAAAGATGTATTCAATTGCCAGCCAAACTAGCGTAATTAAAAAAGCAAAAGGAATTTCTAGACCTGTTGTTCAAATGGTTATGACACACGATAACTACAAAGAAGCACTGTTCGACAACAAAACATTCTATCATGACAACATAAAAATACAATCTAAGTTACACGAGATAAACACAACAGTTGTAAATAAAAAATCACTTGACTCAAACAACACAAAGCGTGTGTTTAAATCACCTGAGTTTTCGTATTCAATTGGACACTGGAGAACTAAGTGTCGTAGTCAGTAGACTTTCGAAACTTGTAATCATACGTTAAACTGTATACACCCTTTGGAGTTCTTATTGTTATTTCCCTAGAACAGATTTTAATGTGTCGTTTATTTTTTTTTCACATTCTTTTTTTATCGCTTCTATGTCTTGCGGTTGTGAAAAACTTGCTCTTGATTTTTTCTGAAGTTCAAACTTTTGCATTTTGTAGTCGTTGTAGTCTGCTTGGAGTCTATTGAACTCCTCATCCGAAATTTGAGAGTCTTGCAAAGCTTTACTGATAATCAATCGAAATGAACTAAGTTTTGCCATTATTAATTGAACCATGGCTGTATGCTTTTGTAGTTTTATTTTTATTTTTTTGTTGAAAGCGGTCGTTGTCATTGAAAACAACCCAAGCGTCAGCGACACACAACCTAACGGCAAAGCTACTACTGATCCAACACCAGTCGCCAACAATCCTACTGAGCTTCCCGCTGTTATTGCACCTAGACTACCAAATCCAGTATTTAAGTATGTTGTTGAATTAAACAAACAAGAGTACCTTCGTTTGGTTCTGTTATAGTTAGTGAGGTCTTTTTCCAATTCTCTTTGTATTTCTGTAATGGTAGACAATCTGAACTTTCTGATTTCAGGATCATCACCACCATCAGTCTTTTCTTTGTCAGTATCTTCTTTTGGTATTTTTGGATAAACTTTAACGGACATCTTTTTATATTTAAAAAAAAAAAATTTAAACATTTAATTTGCACTTGCTATCATTTTAAGAAGATCATCAGACAAAATGCTTTCAGTGTAATAAAACCCAATGAGATCTAAATTAGTAACATTAATGTACGTTAATTCTTTGAGATTGTTTGGATCAACACTCAATATAACTTTATCGCTGGTCGACACTGCCTTAATTTCTTCACCGCGGTTTTGAATAACGATAGTACATCTCACTGATTCAACATCCAAGTTTTGCCAAGAAATAAGAATCCCTTTCATTAGGTTGTCGCTAACACCAACAGGTAGGGAATCAGGGTTGTCTGCTCTAACAGAAAGTTCAAATATCATAGTAAATTCGTCTGCTAAAGCCATTTTAGGAATGAACTCTAATTGCGTGGCTGCATCTTTTGTCACTGTCTTTTTTCTATGCAGTATGTACTGTCTCTTTTTATAAGGTTTGATTGCTATTTCTCTTCTGCTGTTGTTTTGTGGAATCAGACTGACATGTAACGGCCCTGAGTTAAATGATTTGCGAAAGTATTTGTTATTATCAAAGAATGTAAACGGGCTTAAAAATTCAAACTTTATTTCCCAATCAATGAATGGAATTAAATGCCATTTGTTATCCCTTTTCCTAACAACTTTATATTCAAACTGGCCAACATTGTCAGCTACTACATTACGCAGTTGCTCTAGTTTAGGAACCTTTTTATCACTTATTTCTGCTCGTTTATAATAGCCGTCTTTTGTGTACTCAAACCCATACAGCGCTCCTATCTCCCCATTTAAATCAAAGTCTTCTGTGTCTGCTAGGTCCTTCAATTCTAAAGTTGCGCATCTAACAGGGTCAAGCATAACCGGTTGATCTGGTCCGCGCGACATAGTTTTATACTAAATTATTTTATTTCTAACAAAGCATTAAGGCCGTCACACTGAACTTCTTTTCCTTTTCCGTCAGTTATTCTTATTTTTAGTGAATGGTGAACCCCACAAATTAATTCTTTAAACTGTAAGTTAGTGAACGTAATAATTTCGTAATCACAGTATGCCGCTTTTGCTGTTGGAAGAACTCTTAACACAGTAGACGGCTGGTTATCAAATAAGTTGTTATCCGTACTCAGGATATCTAAATGAAAGTATAATAAAGAATGTATTCCAAGATTAAGTGATTTTACAGCCGTAAATGCATTACTTTCCAGTGCATTATCAGTGACATGGAACCTGTCTAATCTAAAACCTAATAGTTTTGCCAATTCATTAGCAAATTCAAATACTACACCTTTTTGTCCTCTAAACGTCATCTTCACTTTCAAATTTCCCTCATTAAGTTTTAAAGTAATGTCGAAGTCGTTTAACATCTCTTTTAATGAACAAAAACCGTAATAACCGTCAGGTATAGTTAGTTCAATTTTCCCTGCGCTATCAATTTTTCTTATCCAATTATTTTTTAAGGATTCGCTTATGTTAATCCATTTAACTTTGTAATAAATTTCATGGAGCGCTACTTTTAGAGAACCATGATTTTCAATAGGGCGTTGTAAAAGTATTGGCTCGTCTTGATCAGTTATATAAATAAACATTTTTATTGCGAATATATAAATGAATGCTTTTAAATATAACAAAGACGCTAAATACGCAATCGGATCGTATAACCTTAAAACTATAGATGTTAACAGTTTAGTTGTTGCGGTGGGGGATGACACCTTTCAAGTTAAAGTTAGTAATCCGTTAGATCAATATTTAAACCCGCCCATCAAAAAAGACAACATCGCTAATGCATGGTTTAGTCATCCAATGCAGTTTTATCAAAACCAGTTAAACTTTGCTGTGTTTTGTGCAACAACAGGGTGTGGTGTTTCATTCGCCGATCATTTAAATCACCCTGGAGTCATGGTAAAAACAGTTTACAGATTTCATTTCTATTACACAATCAGACGTATTTTGTCTGAGCTGCAGGCACCATTACCGAATTATTCCACTTTCAATCCAGTCAACAACAGAATTAACATGAAGGCATTTGAGCGGATTTGTAATGAGTATAATATTGATTTTCATGTAAACTTTAGACGACACTTTAGACAGAAGTTAGATTTTAATTATGGATTGGGTTCACTTTATTGGAAAAACCACAAAGAATGTGAATACAGTTGGAGTCCTCCTTACACATCCTTTTCTTCGGGTTCACTCCATCATTTAGAATCTGTAGAACAACAAACAAAATATAAAAACGCTTGGACTACTTTTATTCTTGATACTTCTAAAGGATTGACAAAGGCAGGGATAGAACGAATCAATGATTCTATTCGTACTTACGTGTGGTGTTTGCTAGGATCGCAAGCGCAAGTTAAATCTGAAATCATGAATCCTTCTACTGGAATTGATGCGCAAAAACAGTATTTAGCCAATTTAGAAGATGCGATCAATTCTGCAGTCGATCTTTCAACAAGTATTAAAAAATATCAGGACGTTTTGAGATTTGCAAGATCGAAAGTAGACTTTGCTGTCGGTAGTGGATTATACATGCTGCCCTCTGATCTCAGGCTTCAAATAGGAGTAATTGAAAACTATAACAACGAAATCCTTATAGCTGGAGACGGCCAAGCAATCGGTAAAAACAATGATCTAAATTCTGAAGTTGCTGCTCCATCAAGCCAAACAATTCCAATAAAATCTATGACTGCGAACTTACCAACTTTAATAAAACCAACGTCAACAAATAAACCAACGACTGATAATCATGAAAACGAAAAGACAGCACTAGTTCTTTTTTTAACTGCGGCTGGACTAGTTTATTTTTATTTTACTGAAAAGTAATCCGATAATTAGAACTAGCAGCATCCATAAATGTTCTGCCATAAAACCGACTACTTTGCTTGCTGTAGAAAAAAGCCAACTGATTATTCCACCTAATATTCCTGGTATAGCGTCTAGAGCTTTTATTCCTAATTTTTTTAATAGATTCTTTAAATGATCCAGTTGTTTTTTAATCCAATTCTTATCGCTTGATGGTGGAGATGGTGGCGGTGTTCCTGCTCCTGCTCCTGATCCAGTTAAAGCAAACACTAAAGTAGAGATTGCAAAACCTAAAGCTGTTAAAACACTAGCAATCGTAACACCTTGCTCTTTAAATAAAGTTTTTATTCTTTCTGCTAACGTTGTATCTTCATGTAAAATTCTTTGGATGGTTTCTTTTATTCTGCTGACTTGTGTTCGTAATTGTTCACGGTTAGTTGACAGTACTTCTAGTCTTGCTGCTCTCTCTAGTTGAAGATCATCCAGTCTTTTTTGGATTCTATCTTTTATGTCTTGTCCTAGGTTGTTGTCGTCCACTTCAACTAATTTCTGTTTTTCTCTGTCAATGTGAGCATCCAGTTCGCTTAACTTTGCTAGATTATTTGTTAACTCGCCCCTGATAGATTGTAATGTTGAATTGAGCGCCATTAGTTCTCTCATAGGTAATGGTGAATCATGTAATGTTTTTAAATGGGTTTCTTCATCTTCTAAAGCTATAAAACTAGTTTCCATTTCTATTATCTGGTTCGCAGTTGCGCTTAAGTCTTTAAGAGGAATCGATTGAAGTTGGGAATCAGTAGGTAGTTCTTGTAGTGTGTTTTGAAGTGCAGAAACAGCTTGTGTGCTTAGGTTTGGGTTGATCCCAAGTTGTCTCAGCACGCTAACACCAAACCTACTACGAAGACCCCTCATTGATAAAAACAATGAGGGGTTTTTATCGTGTGTAAATTTGGCTAGTTTTTCATCTTTATTCTTCACAAATAAATGACCTTTACTATCTAAAACATAGTCATTAGGATCATACAAATCGGATAAATCTTGACCTATAAATTTACGAAAAGCCATTACTTTCGATTTTTTTATTTCTAGGCGCATTTCACCTGCTATATTATCCTCCCTTGGTCTAACTTCTACAATCGGGTTTGGTTCTGCTTCATCTAGTTCATGTCTTAAAGATAGTAGGTTATGACGGCGAGACAATAAAGGAATATTTTCACTCATGTCATCTCCAGCTTCATCGTCAAAATCATCATAATCGGGGTTTGCTTCTATTCCTGCCATGTTTTTATTTATAATTATGTTTTTATTTTATTTCTAAAAAAGAGAGATGTCGCAATCATACGGAACAATTCTTGATCCATACAGACGGTTAAAAGAACCACTCGGTGTAAAAGGAACCAGGCAGAGTATTGTGATAAGTAATAATCCTTCAACTATCGATCAAAGACAAATATTATCAGTAAGATTTCCTAGTCTGGGGAGTAATGAAGTCATTGTGCCAGGTACCGCACGTCTTGCTTTTAAAATACAACTGGAGTCAGCGACCGATCCGAACAGAACATTAGTTGCTAATCTTGGTAGAGCGATCGTTAGTAAGATTACTATTAAACTTGAAGGAAGAGAGGTAATGTCATTAGATAACGCAGATGTCTTTTTGAGTTATTGCGATTTATGGCTCACACAAAATGAAAGAAAAGATCGAACTTATCAAGGAATACAGGGAGATAATGGTTTAAAACATAGAATTGATGCTGGAGACAAAAAAGATAGCAATCAAGATGAGTTGGTTGCACAAGTTTATGGTAATCGATTTTATATACCTCTTGACTTCGAGCTATTAAACACGCACTCCCCGTATTATCAGGGCGCTTTACAAGATAGGCTTATGTATGAATTAACTTTTAATGATTACAGCCGTGTTATCAGATCAGCGACAGATCCTGATGCAAAATATAGTATTTCAGACATCACATTAGAGTTTGATGTTGTTCGTCATCAAGAATTAGCTCGGTTGATCTCCCAACAATACCAGACAAGATTAGCAATATACTACAACAGAATTTTAAATCATAGTAAAATACCTAAAAACAAATCTGACACAATTTGGAACATCGATTTGAATGTATCAGCAAGGTCATTGAAAGGGATTTTGTTGCTGTTTGAGGAGTCCAAAAAACCCTTTAACAGATTAAGCGAGAAGTTTCATAATCCTAAAATAACTAAACTAACATGTACGATTGAAGGACAACCGAATCAGTTGTTTGCAAGCGGTCTTTTACCTTATCAGCATTTTGATGAAATACGAAAGCTGTTGGGTGGAGGTGGTTGGCAAAGAGACCCGACGGCTGATTTAATTTGCAAAGACCTCCATCTTCATGATGTCAGACTTGAAGATTATTTATATTCGAAGTATGCGTTGTGGCTAGATCTTAGAACAACTGAAGACAACAAACTACATGGCAGTGGAAGAACAGTTGGTGATGGGTCAGGAGGAATAAACATTCAAATCCATAAAGAAGCAGAAGAGAATAAGCAAATATATATTTATGTATATTTACTATGCGATGCTCAGCTGAACATTGAAGACAACAGATTAAAAGATATTGTGTATTAAAATAATGGATTTGAACAGTTTAAATTTCCTTACAAAAGAACCTCATTGTGGTTTATTTTGTGGAATGACAGGCTGCGGAAAAAGTGTGTTCGCTTTAGATTTAATACAAACGGTTTATCGTAATCACTTTGAACACATAGTAATTTTTTGTACTACATTAGAATTCAACAAGTCTTATAAAGAAAGAAAGTTTATTTGGACAGATAACGAAATCTATTTAGTCAATCCAAGTGATAAACTAAGCGATTGTTTAGAGTATTTTTATAAACTGTTTAAAGGAACACCAACTTTGTTTATCATTGATGACTGTTCAGCTGAAAGAGACATAGTCAAAAAAAGAAATAGTTTAGCAAAACTAGCATTCAGTGGTCGGCATGCAGGAATTAGCGTATGGATTTTAACACAGAAGTATAATTCGGTTTTAAAGGACTTCAGAGAACAGTTAAAGACGGTTGTTTTGTTTTTTACTAAAGATAAAAACAGCTTTGAAGAATGTCTTGATGAAAATGATGTGATTGAATCAAAAGAAGAAAAAAAGTCGATTAAACAAAAACTGAGGAAAGAGAAGTTTTGTAAGCTAGTGTTAAAAACAGATTTTCCTAGTCAGTACAAATGTTTGTGAAGGCAAAAAAAAAAAAAAGGCCATTTTTTGGTTTCTTTTTTATACTGGGTCAAATTCAAGGTTAAACTTGTTGTAAATTTCTGATAAAGTATCCATTATTTTGCTTTCAATTTCGAACAAGTATTTACTGACTATTTCATCGTCTTCCATTAATAGCTGAGATAGAACAATTTCTTTCTGCGCATTCCTTAATCTTTTCAATAAAATGTCGTAATTCTTTGTCTTGAGTATCTCTTTATTCTGAGTCTCCATTTAAAAACTCATTTTTTTTTTGTCTAATCAAATCGGAACTGTGTCTGGTGGAATTATCTGTAATTCTTCTTTAACAAAGGCTCTTTTTGGTGTTGGTCGTGTTGTCGTATCAGTTTCTCTTAAATAATACACGGGAGGATTCATTTCTATTATTCTTTTTATTTCGTACGGATCGATACTCCAAATCGGATCAGTTGCTCTTATGCGAGTGTCTCCTTCTGCTTCTCCCGGTGCATAAAGAAACCTAACTTTTACTCCGAATGGTATTAGTTGTTTTGTAATTGAATGTTGAATTGGCAAGTCTATCGAAGAGTCAATTGTTTTCTTCTGTATTGCTTTTACTGGTCGGAGTCCAATGACCTTAGATTCTTCGTTATTCATGACACGCAGAACGCTACTTAATCTTCTAACCCATTCAGTGTTTTTAGTTGAATCAAGGAGTTCTCTGTGATATTGGTAAGAGAAAAGTCTTTCTGCTAATTGTTTGTTAAAGTTTTCGACTAAGGCTTGTGATCTGTGATTTCCAGGAATACCGCGTTTAATAGATACTTTGTGTTTTAACATCAATTGATTGAATTGTCCTTTAAATTCTTTTCCTTCATCAACTTGAATTAAACGAGGATAGGTTAATGGACCGCGTCTATAGATTTCTTGTAAAGCAACAGAGACTGAAGTAGCACTTTTATCAGTTAACGGTTCAGCATCTTTATATCTTGAAGAGATGTCAACAACTGTCAACGCGTATTTAAATCTTTTTCTTCTGATTAAATCATGAGGGAGGTATAGAAGATCCATTTGATGAGTGTCATTTGGTGTTGAGTTGACAAAGTGTGGTCTTTTAATTCGTTTAGGTGCTGGTAGATAAATTTGCCATATAGCTTGTTTAGATAACCATTCTTTTGCTGTTTGTTCAGTGACTCCAGCTGCTTGACTGAGTTTTTTAATAGCTGTTAAACCTTTCCAATAACCTTTTGGTGAGTAATAAATTTTATTCATTTTAATACTAAATCTTTTTTGCAATGAAAAAAACAGCAGTCATACCGATTACAATAAACGCTATCTCCTGCATCTTTTGTTCTTCAGATGATTGGTAGTAGTCACTTAATTTTGGTGGTGGTGGGAGCTGCTGTAATTGTTTGCCCGTCACTAAATAATACTCTTTCATGGCATCGTCAACATTCTTAAAAGTGTTTGCTGCATGACGTTCTAGTTTTAATTTGTTATTAATGAAGTCTAATCGGGCGATTCTTTGCCTTTCATAAGCATCTTGTGCTGCTGCTAATTGTTCCATAGCACGATCGTGTCTTTCTCTTTCCTTGTTCGTTTCTAGTTTACTAAATATGAAATTACTTCCTGAAAAAGCAAGCGCGTTTACTACAGCACCGCCGATCATGATTGCGAGTGAAGCCATTTTATTCAACAACAAAAAAACCACATTTTATTTCCTCGTTTAACTAAGAAGTCATTTTATTTCTACATATTTATAGTTTCTGGAATTATTCCTCGCTTAACTAAGAAGTCTTTTGTCGCGATTGAAGCAGTAATCACAGCGATTAGTTTACCTGAGTCCTCTAGATCAAGTTTTCCTAGGTCTGGTGGTTTAGTTTTCAATAGTTTTTTAGCAATCATTGTGTAAGCAATTGAAAGAGAGCTGATTAGAGCAGATTGATATACAAGATTAATAATAGTGTTTTCCATTTTTATTTAAAAATAAAAATATAAATTAACTAAAAAAATGAATTGTGACGAACTACTATTAAATGCTCAGGAAGCAGTAATTTCTGATGAAGTGTCGACAAGTGTTATGAATAAAAAGGAAAAGTTGTATTCTCTGGCTGCGTGTGGAAAAACAAAACAATACTTAGGAACAGAATTTAGTATAGAACAGATTCAACAAATGTCTTCTGCTGACATTGAAAAGTATCACAACAGATATGAAGCGCAATTAGGATCTAAAATGGTTAAAAGTTTAGGACAAACAGTGTTAGGCTTGTACACTAAGTTAGTTAGTCAGTTTTTTCCACTCGATTCAAGCCAAGATTTAATGTACGATTTAAGTCAAGATCCTGTTTTAACTAAATCGTTAGAGTCTCTTAGTTGTGATCTTTTTTATAGGTTTGGCGGGCTTCTTTCGCCAGTTGTTATGGGGTTAATTACTTTTAATCATATAGATTTTATGACTATTAAAAATGAACGCGACAGAGAATCAAACGAATCAGACGGAACAGCAAACAGGCCCCAGTCAGACAGTAACCAAGGTAACGAAGAACCCAGGACGAGTTGAAGCAGGTAAAAGGTTATCAGAGTGGAATCGACAACAAAAAATGAATAAACAAACAAAACAAAAACTGTTGTCTCAGAATGAAGATGAATCAGCCATAAGCCCAATACCAGTTAAAAAAGAAGAAGACAAACAAAACAGTACGAATTACGATGTTGTATTGCTTACTGTTGGTGTGGTTGCTGGTGTTGGTTATTTGTCTTATAAATTATATAAAACACACATGCAACCAAAGCTAGAAAAACGAGTAGAAGTACAAACAGTACAACCAGAGAAAGTAGCAAACAAACAAGAAAAACAAAAGCCAAATAGCTTAAAACCTGAGAGCGATCCATTTTTAATGCAATAAAAACTTAATAAAAACTTAATAAGAACTTAATAAGTACTAAGTAAGTTTTTGTGTAAGAACTTAATAAATACTTGAGAATGCCTTGAAGATGACTTAGCAAGAACTTAAAAAAGAACTTAAAAAGAACTTAAGTAACTTCTTAAAAAAGAACTTAAAAAGAACTTAAAAAGAACTTAAGTAACTTCTTAAAAAAGAACTTAAAAAGAACTTGAGTAACTTCTTTAAAAAAAAGTGTTTAAAGAAGTAAAGCCCAAAAGTTTGTTTTTTTGTCTAAAGTTTAAAACAAAAAAATTCAGAACGTGTAGAATATTTTATAGGAATTTCCTTCTTTTTTTCTTTTTTTTTTGTTTCACCTAAAAGTGGTGTTTTTTCTTCCGAATTGACAGAATAAGGGGGTGACGGATTTTTTTACTTTTTTCACCCCTTAAAGTAGCGTTTTTGTATCTAAAAAGGGGTTTTAAAAAGTCTGATTTTTTGCTTTTTTTCACCCTTAAAGTTGCGAATTCGTGTCTAAAAGGGGTCAAAAATAGTCTTGAGCCAGAATCCCCTTTCTTCTGTTCTCTCCGATCAAGGTCAAGGTCAAGGTCAAAAAGATCGCTGGAGCCTGAAAATCGGAGGGCCATTTTTTTCTCCTTCTGTCTGTCCCAAGGATATCTTTCGAACGGGTTGACAGAATCACGTCACATTTTGTGTGCTGGTGTGTCACCATGAGCGGAAGGCATCCGCGCAAACCATTTTGCCGTCGTGACCTTGACCTTGGCGTACGACCTTGAAAACCGAAAATCTTTCAGGGGCCATAACTCCCACACCGTTAGTGTTAGAGTCTTCAAATTTGGCATGAAGGTACTTTGGCTTATGCCCGTTCTGATGGTGGCATACCGATCAAGGTCAAGGTCACGGACCGGGCGATCAGTAGGCCTTGAAAGTGGTAGGGGTCTACACATTGGGTTTTAAGCCATATTGTCCACATTGGTACTTGACAGAAGCGCTTCAGATTGTGTGTGGTACTGTATACCCTAGAGACGAAAACACCCGAGCATAAATTATCACCATGCTGACCTTGACCTTGAAGTGTGACCTTGAAAACCGAAATTTCCTTCTTTGCGCTATATGTTTCTTCTTCAAGCTGTATCTCGTGAACTAGAAGACAGAATCCCTTCCAATTTTGTGTCAGGATGTGACACTCTACGGGGTGTCGCAAGTGCGTGGCATTGCTGGTGACGGACATGTCTGCCGCTCGGCGACGCCCTTGTTTAAAATTGATTTCAGTTTATTAATTTGGTTGCTCGCCTTTGTACCCTTTCAATTGCTGTAGATTGTCTTTTAATAAAAGGGTTCCAAATTAGATATCCATACTCAAGATGAGGTCTTATCAAACTTTTATGTAAGTTCAAAAATACTTTTGTATGATTCAATAGAACTTCTTCTAATTAAACCCAACATTCTATTTGTTTATTGCTGTTGTAATGTGTTTATCAAATTTGAGTTTAGAATCAAATATGACTCCTAAGTCTGTTTCATCTGAACAGGCTTCCAAAACATGTTTAGTTAAACCATGAGAAATTTCATAAGTTTCATTTTAATTGTTATAACTCACATGCATAGCTTTGCACTTTCCTGCACTAAAAGAGAGATTCCACTTTTCTGACCATTCTATAAGTTTATTTATTTGGCAGCTATTGGCAAAGCAAATAAAATGTTAGTTATAGGAAGACTTTTTCAGGAATAAAAAACCCAATGTGTTCATAATCCTGTGTAAAAGTTTGGTTAGACCACATTTAGAGCATGGGAATCAAATTTGGAACCCATATCTAGAAAGACAGTCTGTGTCAGAGTCAATTGAATGTGTCCAGGGGAGAGCTACTAAATTGATAAAATCTTTTTTTAAAACCTTGATTATTGTGAAAGGTTGCACAAGTTTGATTTGCCATCCTTAAAATACAGGAGGCTACGAGGGGATCTAATCAATGTTTATACATTTTTTAACAACACTGACTCCACTAACAAAAGTTTGTTCCAGCTCTCAAATTATTCAAAAGCTAGAAACTGCAGGTGAACTAACAATACTAACACAATATAGCAGAACGAACATCAGAAAAAAAAAAATCTTCAGCAACAGAGAGTTACGAAAGACTGGAATAACCTCTATGTGCAAATAAAACTTGCACCCAATATTAACCAGTTAAAAACCTCCTGGACAAAGACCCTAAACTTAATTATTAAACTAAAATACTAATCACAAGCAGTCATTCGACACTAATCTTTCCAGTGCAGCCTCAGGCCAGCACAGTGGTTTCACTGACGCAGTGCCAGTCACAATAGTGTTAAGCGTTGTGTCTGCTGTAATAATAATAATAATACACACACACACACACACACACACACACACACACACACACACACACACACACACACACACACACACACACACACACACATACACACACACACACACACACACACACACACACACACACACACACACACACACACACACACACACACACACACACACACACACACACACACACACACACACACGCGCGCGCGCGCGCGCGCACACAAACACACACATGAACGCACACACGCACACATACACACATATACACGCACGCACACACAATTATGCAATATTAAAATAGTTACAATAATGAAAATTCTAAGAAGAAACATAGGCCACATTTACATTCTCAATCAAGTTTGGATACATATATATGCTATATATACTGCAACTTGAAATAAAATCATACTGCCATCGACATATACTTACTAGTTACATGACTAATTATAATAGACAACTTTTGCAAGAACAAAGATACCTTTCTACCTCATTTACAAGCATTTAAAGTTTACAAGACGTAGACATTCTACATACAACTTACGAATTATAAAATAATTGTAAATCAAATTTTTTACAAGATTTCTGCAATGAAACGGACCCCCCACCCCCACCTCACACACAAACACTAATCAATCATATTATGTCCGAAACAAGTGAGTTTTAAGGGCAGAGCGAAAGGCGGAGATAGAGTCAGATGAGCGGACGTGTTGTGGGAGGGAATTCCATAAAATGAGGTGCTAAATAGTAGAAGGATCGTTCACCAAAAGATGGCGTGTGGACCCGAGGAACCTTGAGTGTGCAGCAGTCAAAGGAAGAACGTAGGGGGCGAGCAGGTGTGTAGACAGTTACTAGTTCGGAGAGATAGACAGGACCAGAAGAGTGAACAGCACCGAAACAAAGGCAAGCTATTTTATACTTGATTCTAGCCTCTAGTATTTAAGCCAGTGCAAGCCAGTGCTGTATTATTCGCATGCTAGCACATATTGAAAGTACAACGAAATAGGCACACACTTCTGCATACTAAGTAAAGATCATATGCATTTGGAAACGATGATTTTCCCAGTGTTTATTAAGATTTTTTTTTTGATTTTTTTTAACTGCAGCTAGGCCACCGTGCAGGAAGAACAGCACATTTCTTGAACAGTGATTTGCGTATAAACACGACTAAGTTTCATGCCCTGTAGATGTCTGCTCCCTGGAAATCCGCGGGAAAGTTTGACCAGCTGTGTATCACGTAGCAATATGTCATCAAAGTCAGAATGTTACGATGCTGGAAGTTTGCCTGATTTGCTTCCAGTTTATTACAAACGCCTTTTCCCTTATGGTCCATTTTATAGGTGGTTGAGTTATGGTACAGGTAAGCTCTAGAAGTACAAACTGGGCGCTGTGAGTGATTGTGCCTGCATCTTGAAATCATGATCAATGTTGAATGTAACTTTTCATTCATCCATTGAACTGCCAAACTACTGAATCTTATGGCATGCAGTGAAAGTAAGACAAACAGTCCATGAAATCTACGAGAACTGGTAAAGCAAATGGATTGTTTCCCATCACTTACAAAGTTGGAACAGGCAGAAATGCTCAACAAGCAGTTCCAGTCAGCTTTTACTTTTAGTGAAGGGAAAAGGTACACTGCAGAAGAGTTCTCCCAGAAATGTGCCATGAAGCCAGCCAATGTCCCTGTCATAGAGAATATTGAAATAGGAGAGGAGGGAGTACGCAAGCTTTTGGCAAACTTCACACTCACCAAAGCCAGCGGGCCAGACAACATCAGCCCAAGAGTGCTGAAAGAACTAGCACCAGAAATTGCTCCAATACTAACCAAGATATTCCAATCGCCCATCAACAGCGGGACCGTACCATCTGATTGAAAGGAGGCCAATGTAACACCAGTGTTTATAAGAAAGGGGAGCAATACAATCCAGTGAATTACCGACCAATATCCCTCACCAGTGTCCCCTGCAAAATCTTAGAGCACATCATCACCAGTGCCATCATGAACCATCTGCCGTCTGGAAGACCATGGGATACTGTCTGACCAGCAACATGTGTTCAGGAAGAACAAATCCTGTGAAACACAGCTTCTGGAGTTCACCGATGAACTGTTTAAAAATGTAGAGCAAGACAAGCAGACTGACATCATAGTGATGGACTTCGCTAAGGCCTTTGATAAGGTAAATCACAGCCTGCTCCTGCACAAGCTTCGTCATTATGGTATCCAGGGGAAGCTCAACAAATGGATTGAAGACTTCCTTAACAACAGAAGACAAGCGGTTGTCGTCAAGACTAGCCATGCTCTACAAGATACAAAACAATCTGGTCACTATGAAAACTGAGTGTAAGAGAGAAACTGGTCCCAGTGCCAACGTCGAGCACACCCCAAGCAGCTGGCCCAGACCTACTGCTGTACCCAATACAGGCAAGCAAGTTTCCTGCCACGTACCATCAAGGCATGGAACAACCTCCCAGAACAGGCTGTTGAGGCGAGGACCTTGGGCACTTTTGTGTCCTGGGTCTCCAAATCACAGTAACTACACTCCCTTCTCTCTTTTTCTTTATTTTCTTTAGTTCATTTTAATTTATTTTTAGTTCATTTTCCTTTATTTTATTCTTCCCAATGACGCGGCATCACGTTGGGGCCCGATTAGCGGGACCTGGCTGGCTGGGTCATTCTCTCGCTTGGCGCGGCATCATGTTAAGGACCGATTAGCGAGACCTGGCTGGCTGGGCCAAACTTTCTATATTTCTTCTTTTTCTCCTGTCCACTTCCTTCTTGATAGTTTGTTGTCTTGCGCATTCCCGTATATCCTCCCAAATACAGCGACATAATAGTCAGCAGTGACTGCGGTTGCTATAGGGAAAAGAAGAAGAAGGAGGCATTCCAAAGTCATTGGAGGCATTCCAAAGTGAAAAGAGGCCTCCACAAACACCTCCACTGTAGCTAAAACCAGGGAACTACTCAACTAGGGGCCATAGGCATAGATCAAAGTAGTGGTAAATGAAGGGCAGGAGCTGTACCGGTCGGGGTTTGCCCCCGGGGACCGCTACGGTAGCCGGATTGGTCTTGCAGGGGGTCCCAGGGATGCACTAGAAAAAAATATTTTTACTAGCATTCGCTATGCCATTGGGACCCTCTATCCCGCCTCTAGGACCCTCTATTCTGTAAATGGAGTCCCTGGGACCCCTTGTTTTGCGGAACGATGGGGAGCCCTGTCTTAGTATTAAATGCCATTTAATTACCGGTAAGTCAACAATGATATGATTTCAGCTGCAGAAAGCTACTTCACGAAAAGGGAGTTTTCCTTCACATTGAAAGATGATGTGTATCTACGGTACCAGTCCTTCACCACTCAACAGGACATGGAAAAAGAAATACAGAAGAGGTGCCCGTACAAGATTGACATCGGAGCTGTTTTTTCACACAAGGTAAATCAATGTTGGTTTTATAATTTATTCAGGCATCAGAATTGTCAGAGGATCAGCTAATTTCAGAGGATTGAGAATTTCTGACAGAGGATTGGCTTCTACTGTCAGAGGTTTTGCCTTTAAATTGAGTGTTATATTTTCTGTTAAATAGCATTTTATAGTGATTCCTCACTGCATAAAGCCTTTTTGGTGATGTTGGGAACTGATTTCAGTGTTGTTCCTCTATTGTCTGGGGCCTTGATCATTGATGTCCCTTGGACCGCAGTTTTCAGAGGATTGGACTTCAGACTATTCTGATGCCTGTTTATTTGATTTCATCTTTAGAAATACATCATCTGTAGTTAAAATTAATTAAAAAAAATACATGGTAGTATAGTTTGCATATTCTGGAGAATTCTACTCGTGACACTTTACAAAGAAGGAATACCGTAAAAACTGGACTATAAGTATAACTATAAGACGCACCTGTATATAAACCGCATCCCTTAAATTGACAAAATATGAGGTATTTATTCACATATAAGCCGCACCAGTTTATAAGCCGCAGAGAAAATTGTATGTACACAAATATGGAAATTCTCCTTTCAGAACATAGAGTATTTAATTTGAATCTATTGTTTGCCCAAACCAGTTTTCAGTCTAAGAAGCTCAAAATAGGCCGAAGAATGTGGCTAGAAACAGATTTAATCATACTCGATAAATGTATAGTGGGAGAAAAATTCACAGATAAGCCGCATCAGTCTATAAGCCGCATGGGCCAAAGTTGAGGAAAAAAGTAGCGGCTAATACTAGTTATAGTCCGCATTTTACGGTATACTTATTACTTGTAAACACATTCTGAGATTCTCTATCTCTCCCCATCCTAAATAAAATCCTATCCTCTTGAGTCTGAGTCTTGCTTTATGTACTTTTGTGTGGGTGTATAATGTTCATGCACACACATGTGTCTACTTATTTAAGTTATTAGCATCACGTGTGTATTTAATTTTAAATGCAGTGATCGCATTAACTGTAACTAATGTAAGTGTAACAAATAACACTGAACAAAACAAAATTGACCTGCCACTCTCAGGGATTGATTTATTTTTGCTAGGATTGGTACATGCTTTAACCAGAGGCCTTGATATTGTGGTTTCATGGTTTGCTGGTTTTTGTTTTATTTTACCGGTGTCACGTGAAATATATCCCTCATGAAATTCGTCCAGTTTCCTCTTTCGAATTGTTTGCTGTTTGGGAAGGATTTGCCCCTGAATACATTCAGAGGCATCTTGTGGCATGCAGGAAGAGCAGAGGATTCATCACTAAATATTGAGAAGTCGGTGATATTTTTCTGAAATTAATTATTATTTTTGTCTGCATGGGGGTTTGCTTGCAAGTTACATCGTCCGCCACTTTGGAAAAAAGGCGAAAGCAAATGCCATGGATCTGTACATCGATTTCTCGGCAAAAATGTAGATTTACACCCTCCCGCTAAATTTCTCAGTTCTTTCCGTGTAGATTGAGCACTTAAATAATATTTTTAAGAATTAGATATTGATACGGCTGTGGCGCGGCATACATATTAGTAATTACGGTGACCAGGACATATTTATCTTGACACTGGGACTGGTTCTGACACAGGCTGTTGGTGGGTAGATGAGTCTGGCTTTAAAAAATCCAAGCTCCATCATTGGTTTGCCCATGTATGAGATGACAGAATTGGATTTTGTATATTCCAGCCAAAGGACCACAAGACTGTTCAGGCGGCAGCTTTTCAGGCCAAGGAAAAAGAGCTGGTGTTTGATATTGACATGACAGACTATGACGATGTCAGAAACTGCTGCTCGTAAGTTACTCATTTCTTGTGTGTGTCTGTGTGTGAATCACGCTGTGTGATGTATGGATTTTGTGGCCTATTTTTACTATAGTTTCAATGTTATTATTTGTCTATTTACTTATTTTTGAAAGAGCTTAGGGCTTCTTAAGATTAAAGTAGAATCCCAAAAAAGTAAAGCGTGTGCATAATGATGCAGAATCAATTGGATTATAAATTCTTGAGTTTACTGGAACTCACGAAAATACATCAAACTGAGCGTGATCAAGCTAAGGCACAATTTGCAAAAATGCACTGTTGAGTTCACTTCAGCGTCGTCTGCTTTTGGTGAAATCACATTCCCCAGAACTATAGACAGAGTTATGACGTCACCCACAGAATTCCTCACGATCGCTTTGCTTGTTTGTAGCCAACAAAATCTTTCTGTGAGTGACATCTAGCCTCATCTTCAGTGATGTCCCGAGGCCATTGACCTATTAAAATTGAAAATGTCCTGTTGTGTTCTTCCCTGTCAGGACAAATGTTTGATTCGTTT
The DNA here is from genome assembly GCA_017654935.2 of Phymorhynchus buccinoides. Lineage (NCBI taxonomy): Eukaryota > Metazoa > Mollusca > Gastropoda > Neogastropoda > Raphitomidae > Phymorhynchus > Phymorhynchus buccinoides. The sequence goes on from CM065680.1 coordinate 51,828,387, forward strand.
TTTAACACTTGTATGCTTTTTTCTTATTGATTTCTGCAAGAGCCAATCCTATTGATTTCTCTTATCTCAGGACAGTTTGTCCTATAACTTTTCGATCCTCGGTACATCACTGCATCTTATCGACCAAAAGACGTGGGTGAGACAATGGCCAACTGATTCCAGCTGGCAGATCTGCGATTTAAGCCCCCCACCTAGTATGACTCATATCTTGAAGAATGTGACATAAAAAGTAGGTTATAGAAAGTTTGCAGTCTGAGCCTATCTATATTTTAAAGCTATGCTGAAATGTTTTTTTAAAGCGTTTTGCAGACCTGTTTACCATTCCGGTTTAGCCGGAATTATTCTGGAAATTTGCTAAAATTCCGGGTAAAATAGTAAATTCCGGGTGAACGCTGAAAATTCCGGATTTCGAAAAACCGTCTATTATTTGTTTCCGTTCGTAGTAAAAGACGCATGGGTTGACCGAAACATGTACCTAACACACTACGTCATCAGAAAAGGGGTTGTGCTTGACGTCACATGCATTAAATGCTGCATTTTCATTGGTTAAAGGGGTGAAATAATGTTTTTATTTTGGTCGATCTATTTCGGGACTGAGCAAATGGCGGTCAGACTTTTACTGTCGATTCGAAGAGCTTTCCAGGCAGTTTTTTTAATGGTAGAGATGGTAATTAGGGCTTGAAATGAGTCAATTTAGATTATATTATCACTGGAAAATACGATGATGTGATAATTTAGAAGTTTTCAACGGAAAATGAAGTGAAAATTGATCGCGATGGCGCCGAGTTGCAACTTGGCATCCGCCGATCCGCGGCTGAGTGATTTTTCTCTGTCCGATCGTGGACATTTCCAGGTATTTTGCTTTTTCCAGCTTGTTTTATACTAAAATCTACTAAGAATTAGTGACTGAATTTACTAATAAAACTTTTCTGGCGAAATTGAGCCAAGAAATCATCACAATATTGAAAATCGACGCCGATGTTTGCGGAAAGGAGAAGAAGAAGAAACCGCTTTATCGCGAGTCGTGTACAGATCATGTGAATTCCGGTTTTTGTTCTCAAATTCCGTTTTGAGGGTAAACAGGTCTGGTTTTGGCATCCGGATACGAACAAACAAAATTTTATTTATTTTATTTATTTATTTATTTATACAGGGCAATGAGATAAGTATGCATACTTTTTTTACACCCAGTCCTGATACTTTTTTTACACCCAGTCCTGATACTTTTTTACACCCAGCCCTGTGTGATACCTGGGTAGGGTGTGTGAGACCCCTTTAAGCGCAAATAAATTATTATTATATATTATGATTCACCTCTTATATAGTTATTATTATTAAGTATTTTGTAAGTTATTTTGTAAGTTATATTGCCAGTTAAACGCCTGTTAAAACATGGTACATCCTGCCAATACTCAATCAAACTGAATCTGCATCTACATTTTTAGCTTGTTTATTATAAAAACATTAAGACAGTTTTGCAATGTGGCTCCATTACACCATTTTGTTTAGGCATGGTAATTTTTAGCTTTTAAGCAAATTTCAGCTTTTTGATGGCCCAAGAGGACATTTTTTATAATAAAAAAGAAACCAACTGAGTAAGAATTACTTCTTATGAGTGAATGCAAAACGAATTAAATATACCAGTTCTATTTCTAGTGCTGTTTTTAAGGCTTAGATTTTTAAAAAAAGCTTCAGCTTCAGGGGGACTTTGTCCCCTGACACATGCTTTTCAGCTTTTTTTCACGATTCCTCAATCCCAACTCCCATGCATGTTTTTTTTATATATTGCTGCAGTGGAGCCGAAATCTGTGAGAAATGCTGGCCACTGATGACATTGGCTGTGAAGATTCTGGACAGAGCGCTGAGAGGTAAGTGGTTTGTGCAAATGTGCATATTATTATCAATGCCTTTCTTTAGTTTCAAAACATCAATACAAAAATTACAAGAACAATTCAGGTTCCAACAAAAGTTAATTTTGACAGTCTCTTTTTAGGATTCTGTTAGTTTTTTTGGTTGAAGTTGTATTAACTGTAACTGAGAATTCGTTTTGACTCTTTGTTTTTCTGCGTTCAACTGGCTACGCATCAAACCCTTAGACCAAGTGATGGCGCAAAACTGGATGTCTGAAGAAGGTTGTCTGCCGTCCCCCAGAGTTTAGTTCTGAGGTCTATCCCCCCAGGTCAGGCCTGTTGCCGCATCTCGTCATACAGAGGGCACAGTGTGGAAGGATGTGGGATGGGGTCTGGTTGGCTTGTCTGCTCTGGCACAAAGTTGTGTCTGCAGTGTTCCCGATTACGCAGATCTGTACGTAAATTACGTACAAAGTTTCAAGTTTGACGTATACATTTTTCAGTCAATACGTCATTGTGACGTACAGTTTTTCTCTCAGCCGATTGCTTCCTCAAACGCTGAATGTCAAAGCCATTTCGGCTTGCGGGAAACGATCAACAAAATATACTGGGCCTATTCTTTTGCTTCTATGCCGTGCTTGAAGCAGACGACAAGAACTATCATGAACCACAGAGTAATTTCCCTTTGTTTCTCGCCACCCATGCTGCTCGCACGTGCATTGCTGCCAAACCTAGCCGGCACGTTTCTTGGAAGCAAAAAAAATGGCGCTGCTTCGCCGGATTGCGAAAACTTCGATGCAAAGTTCTTCCAAAGACTCTGAAGTTTTAAGTGAGGTGACAAAAACCCTCGAACCAGTTCCAGGCCTTTCAAGTTCTCCTTCAACTGTCAGTAGTGATGAAAAGAAGAAAGTAACTCGCAACTTCAAGTCAAGTTGGTGTGAAGAATTTGACTGGCTTCAGCATATTGTCCATTTATTATGGCTTTTATTTTTACCCTCAAAAATTTTCAAATGACACTTAAAATTGGGGGGGGGGGGGGGAGGGGCAAAGGGTCATGCTGACCGTTACAAATTTGGAACCATGGGGAACACTGGTCTGTGACCTTTTGGGGTGTGCACGGAGGCCTCGGTGCCCTGTGCAAAGGCTGAAGATGATGGTCTGGTGCTTCCTCTCCAGTGTCTGGATATGATTCTGTTGTGCCTGGTAGTCCTTGTTTCGGTGGAATTTGTTTTGATAAGTTGCTTAATTCATATGGAATTTAAAATTATTTTTTTTTAAAGATAAATTGGGATACAGACCTTTTCACTTGTGAGAGCGGACTTCAGCATTTCTTTTCTATTTAACTCTTCTAGTGCCATGTATTTGTTTGAGTTCCTGGTTGTCCGTTACATCTCTACCGACAAGAGGGGAGTAACTATGTTTTCCAGTGCACATTCATTGCTTTAATGGAAAAATCACTGACATGAACTCTAAAAATTGACAAACTTACAGCAGGGTGTTTGGCAGTGACTGTCTTTGCATTTGGTGGGAGTGTAGAGATGTACTGGGCAAATGTATTCGCCCACTGTACTAGAACTGTAGAAGAGAACTTGGGAGCTGAAAGTTCAGCTTGTTTGATAGGTTGAATGACCCACTGACATACTTATTAGGATGCTGTTTATCTGCTAAATGTTATTGCAATAATTGTTTGTGATAATATTAATTTTTTTATGTAATGGTGTATTATTGGATATTGTCACACTTTTAGGAGTAATGCCTACCTCACTTGGCAGTTTTGAGGAGAGAAAAAAAGAGAAAAACTGCAACTGCCTATTTCACACTTGGACTTGTAAGCAATTCTTCAAAATTACATCAGCTACGATTTTTTAAGCATGCTGATGCACAAATTCAAGCTTTTGACAGTAACTTGTGAAAACCCATTCTTTTTCAACTTTTTTTCCTGCAAAAAATCTGAGTTGATCATTTATCATATTGGAATAAGCCTGACGATAACATGCTGCATGGTTTCAGAGGACTTTGGCTTTGAGGACGTCCTGTGGGTGTACTCTGGGCGTCGAGGTATTCACTGCTGGGTGTGTGACGACCTGGCCCGCAAACTGTCGCAGACCGGCAGGACCGCCATTGCTGAGTACCTCAACGTGATCAAGGTAGACCTTGTGTACAAGTCTGGTCTATGTTTCGTTTGTGTAAAGAGTTAACCCTTTCACCGCCAATGTCGCATTTATGCACCACAATGGTTTAACCCTTTCATCGCCACTGTCGCCTCTTGCACTAAAAGGCATCAAATGAGGGTCTGTTATCTATTGACCTTATGTTCTTAATTTTGGGAGGTAAGAATAGGCCTTATTTTATCAATATCACAAAGGAATCCCAAATATTGCAGATGAAATCTTTTCTTTACCCAGGTACGTTTAATGGAAAGTTTTGGCTGAAAAAATGGCTAGCGTTGAAAGGGTTAACACCCATGTCACTAAAAGGCATCCAATCCAGACCTGTTATCTGAAGACCCTGTTTTCTTAATTTTGGGAGGTAAGGATAGGCCCAATGTTATAAATGCATGTCACAGAAGAATTCCCAATACAGTGGGACCTCCTTTATAAGACCTTCAAAAATCATCCAAAATGAGGTCTTAGGGAGGGGTCTTATAAGGAAGGTAATTTTAATATTTACAAAGAAGGGCAATGTCTCAGAGAAGTAGGTCTTATGTGGGAGGGAGTCTTATAAGTGAGATTCCACTGTATTGCAGAAATTTTTTTTCTCTACCCAGTTAAGTTTAATGGTATTTTTTGGCTGAAATGACTGGCAGCGAAAGGGTTAATCATTCTGTGTGCTTGTAATTGGGGGAGGAAAAATAGTTTGGACTGTGAGTTGTGTAATTCGGTATTTTCTAGTCGTTCGGGTTGCTCCCACCAGTAGAGCGCATTGCCACTAGTGCATCGCCACCCATTTTTGCATGCTATGCGAGTTCGTGTCATACATCCAGGGTTCGTGGGGTCCTTTCAGGTGCTTTAAAGTGCTGTGAAATTGATCAGTCTTCAAAAGGCCTGTTAAGTCCTTTATATCAGCAAGGAGGTCCTTTCAAATCAGTCAAAGGTCCTTTTAAAATTGGTGTGGTCAGTTTAAATCCTTTAATCGGGCCAAAAAACAAAACTAAATACCTTGTCATAAGAAATGAACTCAAAACAATATATTAAATGAAATAAAATTTGCCAAAAATCGATCGCCTTTGTATCTTTCGAGCAGACGATCTAATTTTAATAGTCACTGTAAATCCGGTCATGTACGCGAGATTCGGCGAGATCACGGCCGTTCAATTTGGATCGTTTAGTTCCCACATATGCGCTATCGTGAAACCCACTCACCTCCTCCTCTTTTGCATCTCCTTCCTTCCCCATCCATCCCTCCCTCCCATTCCTTGACCGTAGCAAGACTTCACGCGGCAGCAAAGGTAGCACGCAGGCAGGATTTCACAAGTGGGCTGCTACAGCCAAAGTTCTATTTGGTCGCTGGCAGCTTGCTTACTACACACGCGCGCAGCAGTGCAGCAAGGCTTGGTGGCTTGAAGAGTATAGCCTAGTAAAGAGTGTTCCTCTTTGCTTTGTGCTGTGGAGAAACTACACACTGACACTAGTTGTCTTTCAATTTAAATTGCTCAGCTACCGTTCGACTGAGCACCTAACTAACTACACACTTTAAACACAAGATGACTCTAGAACTTATATGTAAAAGCACACTTATCAACACTGGCTACTTTAGACAGAACACGCCGAGGAAAATGCCACATAAATCTGTGGTACTGAGGGAAAAACCTAGGCCTTTAAAATAGCGCGCACTGCTGTTCTATTCCAACCCTGACTGCTATAATGTACACAAAGCGTGGTTTATTAATTAACACTAATTACACCACAACTAGCTTTTGGTTCGAATCACTGTTCACACAATGCTGTTCACCACACACCTATGTATGCTCACACCAAAATGTTTGGCAAATCGAAAGTCTGTTTAGAAGCAGTGGACGAAAACATACGGAGCACAAATTCCACTCTGTTTTCCCACTTGTTTCTGGCGCTTCCAAGAGGTTGAGTCATTCGCATTTCCCGCCTCTGGAAGCCTAGCCGGCAGCAACTAAAGAGTCTGCAAATGCCAGTTTTGTAAAGCCGTGAGATATCTTATGCGCCATGTTGAAATTCTTCGCACATGCGGCTGCTTCAGTGCTTGTTTTCAAGTAAAAAGTGTAAAAATGCCTGGAAAGTGTTCGTTTTCAGGATCGTTGGCTGATGGACAACAAACATGCAGTTCGTTGTGCATATTGTGAGAAAAACATCAACATCTTGTCAATGGGAGAGTCGGTGCTGAAACAACACGCAAAGACTGAAAATCACAAGAAAGCTGAAAGAAGGCACAAGGCGGAATCGAGGTGCAATGTGACCGACTTTTTTTGCAAGCAGCAAATGAATCTGTAACAACAAATGAATCTGCTCAGCCCCCCCAAAAAAAAAAGAATCTGCTCAGCCACAATCGCCGGCGTCTGGCTCTGCGCCCACCACGTCTGCAAGCACAACTACAAACAAGGTTTACATAGGTCCTTTAAAAAAAATTTGCTGGTCCTTTAAAGGTCCTTTTTTGGCACTCTTCCAAGTCCCCACGAACCATGTACATCCCACCGACATAACATGGCGTACTCGTACCAAACAGTGGAATAGGCTTTAATGTGTACGCAAGATCTTGCGTTCGCACATACATGGATGAAACCACATGGCAGGAATCAGGCTTTTGGCTTTGTTATTTTTCCTGAAATCAGGAATTTGCAATACTTTTTTGAAGAATAATTACACTGGAATGAGGGAAAAAACCTTGTTTTATTGTTTACAAAATGAAAGCTGGCTCTAAATGCTCTGATTGTATTAGTTAAAATGTACCCAAAATACCTTCAGCTTCGCCTCCAGACCCCACCAAACCACTCCGCCCCATGACCCCACCAAACCACTCCGCCCCATGACCCCACCAAACCACTCCGCCCCATGACCCCACCAAACCACTCCGCCCCATGACCCCACCAAACCACTCCGCCCCATGACCCCACCAAACCACTCCGCCCCATGACCCCACCAAACCACTCCGCCCCATGACCCCACCAAACCACTCCGCCCCATGACCCCGACAAACCACTCCGCCCCATGACCCCACCAAACCACTCCGCCCCATGACCCCACCAAACCACTCCGCCCCATGACCCCACCAAACCACTCCGCCCCATGACCCCACCAAACCACTCCGCCCCATGACCCCACCAAACCACTCCGCCCCATGACCCCACCAAACCACTCCGCCCCATGACCCCACCAAACCACTCCGCCCCATGACCCCACCAAACCACTCCGCCCCATGACCCCACCAAACCACTCCGCCCCATGACCCCACCAAACCACTCCGCCCCATGACCCCACCAAACCACTCCGCCCCATGACCCCACCAAACCACTCCGCCCCATGACCCCACCAAACCACTCCGCCCCATGACCCCACCAAACCACTCCGCCCCATGACCCCACCAAACCACTCCGCCCCATGACCCCACCAAACCACTCCGCCCCATGACCCCACCAAACCACTCCGCCCCATGACCCCACCAAACCACTCCGCCCCATGACCCCACCAAAGCGGCCGGCCAGAACCTATGCCTTCCTGCTTTTCATTTTATGCTGGTTTCACCCTTGCACATAGTACCTCGGTTTTAGCCCTTTCATCGCCATTGTTGCCTCTTGGCACCACAATGATGTAACACCCGTGTCACTCAAAGGCATCAAGAGGGTCTGGTATCCAGTGACCTTATGTTCTTAGTTTGGGGAGGCAAGGATATGCCTTATTTTATGCATGTCACAGAGGAATCCCCAACATTGCAGACAGAATCTTTTCTCTACCTAGGTAAGTTTGATGGAAAGTTTTGGTTGATAAATGGCTGGCGTTGGGAAGGGTTAAGTCTCGTCTGAAGGACTAAGAAATAGGAGTGAAGTGTCTTTCCCAAGGACATAACACCGCGGACGGAGCTGGGTTCGAACCTCCGCACTCGCAAACCCCGTTGAATTACGAGCCGGCGACTAACCAACTGAGCCACGATGCCAGTTTTGAGCTCTTCTGGTGGACCTACCCGAGACAACTCTCCTGGCTTATTTAATTTACCTTGATCAAATAGAAGGCATAATTATTGTATAGTTCTTGATTGCGTGCAAGATAGAGAGAGAGACGGAGAGACTGAGCTTGCTAATTACTGTATTTTTCGGATTATAAGGCGCACACCTCAAATTTTACACAAAATTCAGATTTTGTTCTTATGTTTTCTTACTGTAGACGCAGGGCTTTCAGTCGGAGAAAAAAGTATCGCCTTATAGTCCGAAAAATATGGTACTTTTAAATGGAACACCACCATACATCATTGGCTAAGGGCCGTAACTCCAACTTAGCAGCTCATTGATTAAGCATTAAGTTAGCCTAACCAAATTAAAAGTGGTATCAGTTAATTAATTGAATAAAAATGTTGGGGTTTTGTTGTGTGGGTTTTTGTGGGGTTTTTTCAACACTTGAGGCTAAGGCCGTGTACACACATAAGCGGATATTCCATGCGGAAATCTGTGTGCAATCCATAAATAAGTGAAACAAAGAGAAAAGATTTGCGCATGTGTCCGAATTTCCCCTATATGTGTACATTTGTATCCTTCTTTCTTCCACTTATTTAGGGCTTTCCGTACGGAACTTACGCTTCTAATGTGAACCCGGCCTTACTCATTCTCTGTGGTTGTTCCAGGGTGGAGAAAACCAGAAACGAAAAGTGAGACTGGACTATCACTATACTCACCCCTCTATTCAGTAAGTGGGTCAGACGACAGCATTGCTGAGTTTGAGAAATGCTCATAAAGACTATCTTAATTATGGTCCTATTTAAGTGACACATTTGGCCCGAATGATTGGGTGACCTAGGACTTTAGTTTTGCTTCCAGGCCTATTGATCATCTTTAGATATGTTCATTTTGATGTAAATAATCAATGGATATCAATACAGTCAGTTGTTTATGACACCGTTGATTGTCCTGGCCACACTGTGTTTCTTGAACTTCTGATTTGTTAAACTATCGATAATTTAGAGTTTGAGAGAGTGCCAAGATAATGTACAGATCGTATACAAACAGTGATAAGACAAACAGATGTAGATTACTAAATTTAGAGAGTGTAAGAAAGTATAAGTTCTTAACAAGTATCTATGAAAAATGTTTTGAAGAAGTTTTGTGACTTCAATCACATGATCATTGGTGTCTGGTGAATTTTCTTTCTAAGATAATGACTTTTGACTTGCTGCCAGAATTGACTTTGTATCCGTGTGGACCCCTCCTCTCCTTTTGTTTTTCTTCAAAGAAAATCTGTGAAACAGTGTTCTCTTTCAAGCCCCTGTGAAATCAGAATGTGTTGGCAGCGAAGAGACCAGGAAACAGAAGATTGTACACATATGTACTTCACCCATTATGGCCATATGGCCTGGGAACAGCAAAAGAAGTCGTCTCCATTTGGATTGGTACACTGAGAGAACCAACTCTTGTCACCCACAATTTATTATTTTTAGGTTTGTTTATTTGCTAGACCAGCACTGGGGTTCAAGACTGGTTTCTTCTTCTTCTTCGTCGATCGCTCAGACAGTTTCCTGTCATATGAGCGCTGATGCGTCATGCTGCAGTTATGCACCTAACTAAGAAATAGGTTAACCGAGCATGTTCGCCTTCGGCTGGAGAAAATCTTTGTAAGAGTTTCTAGAACAAAGGCAGGATAATGGACCAGTAAGGCAGAAAGGTAGTAGATAACAATAAGCAAAGAGAAAAGGCAGAGTCAAAGAGAGTGACAGATTAGAGGAAGTTACAAGCACAGAACTTCCAGAAGGTGAGGGAATTATTTGTACTGAAAGACCCCCAGTATCCCCACAGGAAGCAAGACTGGTTTGAATAATGTGCGCTTTTGATCAGTAGTCAGAGGCCCATGCTACAGTGTTTTTAGATGAAACAGAAAAGGTTAATTTTTGGTGTTTGGTTGCAGAGAAGCTTTGAAAGTTGTGGAGAGCGCCTTTGAAGACTACGCATGTGAGCAGCAAGATTTTATGGGCGATGAGCAAAAAATGAAAAAGGTTCTTGCGCTGATCCCATCGGAAGGTACTTCTTGTGTGAACGTCTTTTCCTTAGTTTCTGACCTCCAGTTAAAACATTTGGACATTTTGTACTGATGATGATAAAATCTTTGTTCAGCTTTTTGAATGGATGCAATGAATCTATTATACTATTTATAGCAGACCTGTTTACTCTACTTGTTTCAAGTAGTTTTCTACTCAATTAGGACCTCTACTACTCTTCAAAATTCTTTAATTCTTGATTGCTACTCATTTTCAGTGAACAATGTTTGATGGTTTCATGAGTAGGACTTCACATTTCACACCAGAACTACTCATTTTAGCTGTCCAGACTACTTAAGACTTGTGTAGGGGGTAAACAGGTCTGTTATAGTTATTGACACACAACTAAGCTTAACAACCTGAATCTAGTATTTGAGCTGTGGAATCTTATTTTATTATTTATGAAATTGCTCATTATCGTGTGTCAAATTACCCAAATTGATTTTAAACTCTTTTATAGCTTAGCGAAAATAAGTTCAACGTTCTTTCTGTTATTCATCCGTTTTCCTCTCCACATTTCCAAACAGGAAGTCTTTAAGCTCACTTTCAGTTTCAGTAGTTTAGGCATTAAAAACAGTACAGGGGTTAGCCAAAGCTTCCAACAACCATTGTATGTTTGTGACACGACAGAACTGCGGAACAAGATCACTGAAGATCTGGACCAGAAGACGGACTCAGCTTCCAGATGGGCTGTGGTGAAGAGGTTCATTTCACTGTCAGCTGTGAGTTACACATGACGTTATTTGGCTAATGGCTACATAAGACCAATGATTAAAGATTGCAGTGACCTATGAGGCTATGTCCAGGCATCAGAATTGTCAGAGGATTAAGAATTTCTGACAGAGGATTGGCTTCTACTGTCAGAGGTTTTGACTTTTTAGTGAGCATAATACTTTCTGTCTAACAGCATTTTAAAGTGATTTCTCACTACATTAACCCTTTCACCGCCAATGTTACATTTATGCACCACAATGTTTTAACATCTATGTTACTAAAAGGCATCAAATTAGGGCCTGTTATCTGAAGACCCTTTTTTCTTTAATTTGGGAGATAAGTATAGTCCTAATGTTATACATGTCACAGAGGAATTCCCATTATTGAAGACCCTTTTTTCTTTAATTTGGGAGATAAGTATAGTCCTAATGTTATACATGTCACAGAGGAATTCCCATTATTGAAGACCCTTTTTTTCTCTTTAATTTGGGGCGGCGAAAGGGTAAGCCTTAGTCCTAATGTTATAATCATGTCACAGAGGAAGTCCCATTATTGCCCTTGACCCTTTTTTGGACTTTAATTTTGGGAGATAAGTATAGGTCCTAATGTTATACATGTCACAGAGTTATGAACTATCCCATTATTGAAGACCCTGAATTTTTCTTGGTATTTTGGGAGACTAAGCCATAGGTATTTCTCTAATGCCTGAATTCATGTCACAGAGGAATTCACTATAAAGCCATGGGTATTTCTCTTCAAGACATGCCTGAATTCAGATGTCTTGGTATTGTTATGGATGTCACTATTGGGAGCCATGCCTGAAGTTATGGATCCTAATGTGGGTATTTCTCTTCAAGCATGCCACAGAGGAATTCCCATTATTGAAGATGCCTTTCAGATGTCTTGGTAATTTATGGGAGATAAGCCATATAGTCCTAATGTTATATGGATGTCATGTCACAGAGGAATTCCCATGTATTGAAGATTGTTATGGATGTCACTATAAAGCCATGGGTATTTCTCTTCAAGCCATGCCTAAGTCATAGTCCTAATTGTTATGGATGTCATGTCACAGAGGAATTCCTCTTATTGCCAGCCTGAATTCAGATTCTTTATTTTGGGAGATAACTATAGTCCTAATGTTATACATCTTCAAGCCATGCCTGAATTCCCATGTATTGAAGACCCTTTTTCTTGCTTTAATTTGGGTCAGCCAAGGGTATTTCTAATGTTATACATGTCACAGAGGAACTTCCCATGGGTATTGAAGACCCTTTTGGTATTCTTTCACTTTGGGAGCCAAGGGTATTTCTCTTCAAGCCATAATTCAGATGTCCTGTCACTAGCCATGGGTATTTCTCTTCAAGCCATTATATTCAGATGTCTTGGTATTGTTATGGATGACTATAAAGCCATGGGTATATTCCAAGCCATGCCTGAATTCAGATGTCTTGGTTTCAAGAGGATGTCCTATTGGGTATTTCTTTCAAGATGCCTGAATTCAGATCTTGGTATTGTTGGGAGGTAAGTATAGTCCTAATGTTCTTCAAGCATGTCACAGAGGAATTCCCATTATTGAAGACCCTTTCTTCTTTAATTTGGGAGATAAGTATAGTCCTAATGTTATGCATGTCACAGAGGAATTCCCATTATTTCAAGATGCCTGAATTCAGATTCTTGGTATTTTATGGAGACTAAGTATAGTCCTAATGTTATTGGTACATGTCACAGAGGGTATTCCTTCAAGCCATGCCTGAATTCAGACCCTTTATTCTTAATTTATAAGCCATAAGTATAGTCCTAATGTTATACATGTCACAGAGGTATTCCCATGGATTGAATACCCTTTCTCTTCAAGCCATGGGAGGTAAGTATAGTCCTAATGTTATACATGTCACAGAGGCCATGGGTATTATTGAAGACCCTTTCTTCTTTAATTTGGGAGACTATAAGCCATAGGTCCTAATGTTCAAGCATGTCACAGAGGAATTGGTATTGTTATGGATGACCCTATAAAGCTTTAATTTGGGAGGTAAGTATTTCTCTTCATAGTCCTAATGTTATACATGTCACAGAGGCCATTCCCATTTCTCTTCAAGACCCTGAATTCAGATGTCTTGGTATTTTGGGAGGTAAGTATAAAGCCATAATGTCTATTCAAGCCATGTCACAGAGTCTTGGTATTGTTATGGATATCACTATAGACCCTTGGGTATTTCTCTTCAATTTGGGAGGTAAGGATAGTGGTAATGTTATGGATGTCACAGAGGAATTCCCATTATTGAAGACCCTTTTCAGGTGTCTTAATTTTATGGAGATAAGTATAGTCCTAATGTCTATACATGTCACAGAGGAATTCCCATGGATACTATAAAGACCCTGGGTATTTCTCTTCAAGCCATGGGAGGTAAGTGTAGTGGTATTGTTATGGATGTCACAGAGGAATTCCCATTATTGAAGACATGCCTGAATTCAGGTGTCTTGGTAATTTATGGATGTCACTATAAAGCCATGGGTATTTCTGTCAAGCCATGCCTGAATTCAGATGTCTTGGTATTGTTATGGATGTCACTATAAAGCCATGGGTATTTCTCTTCAAGCCATGCCTGAATTCAGATGTCTTGGTATTGTTATGGATGTCACTATAAAGCCATGGGTATTTCTCTTCAAGCCATGGAATTCAGATGTCTTGGCGGGATGAAAGGGTTAAGCCTTTTTGGTCATGTTGTGAACTGATTTCACTATAATCAATGTTATTCCCCTTCACTGGGTACAGTCTGGGGCATTGATGGCCCTTGTACCACGGTTTTAAAGCCATGGGTATTGGACTTCAAGCCATTCCTGATGCCTGATGTCTTGGTATTGTTATGGATGTCACTATAAAGCCATGGGTATTTCTCTTCAAGCCATGCCTGAATTCAGATGTCTTGGTATTGTTATGGATGTCACTATAAAGCCATGGGTATTTCTCTTCAAGCCATGCCTGAATTCAGGTGTCTTGGTATTGTTATGGATGTCACTATAAAGCCATGGGTATTTCTCTTCAAGCCATGCCTGAATTCAGGTGTCTTGGTATTGTTATGGATGTCACTATAAAGCCATGGGTATTTCTCTTCAAGCCATGCCTGAATTCAGATGTCTTGGTATTGTTATGGATGTCACTATAAAGCCATGGGTATTTCTCTTCAAGCCATGCCTGAATTCAGATGTCTTGGTATTGTTATGGATGTCACTATAAAGCCATGGGTATTTCTCTTCAAGCCATGCCTGAATTCAGATGTCTTGGTATTGTTATGGATGTCACTATAAAGCCATGGGTATTTCTCTTCAAGCCATGCCTGAATTCAGATGTCTTGGTATTGTTATGGATGTCACTATAAAGCCATGGGTATTTCTCTTCAAGCCATGCCTGAATTCAGATGTCTTGGTATTGTTATGGATGTCACTATAAAGCCATGGGTATTTCTCTTCAAGCCATGCCTGAATTCAGATGTCTTGGTATTGTTATGGATGTCACTATAAAGCCATGGGTATTTCTCTTCAAGCCATGCCTGAATTCAGATGTCTTGGTATTGTTATGGATGTCACTATAAAGCCATGGGTATTTCTCTTCAAGCCATGCCTGAATTCAGATGTCTTGGTATTGTTATGGATGTCACTATAAAGCCATGGGTATTTCTCTTCAAGCCATGCCTGAATTCAGATGTCTTGGTATTGTTATGGATGTCACTATAAAGCCATGGGTATTTCTCTTCAAGCCATGCCTGAATTCAGATGTCTTGGTATTGTTATGGATGTCACTATAAAGCCATGGGTATTTCTCTTCAAGCCATGCCTGAATTCAGATGTCTTGGTATTGTTATGGATGTCACTATAAAGCCATGGGTATTTCTCTTCAAGCCATGCCTGAATTCAGATGTCTTGGTATTGTTATGGATGTCACTATAAAGCCATGGGTATTTCTCTTCAAGCCATGCCTGAATTCAGATGTCTTGGTATTGTTATGGATGTCACTATAAAGCCATGGGTATTTCTCTTCAAGCCATGCCTGAATTCAGATGTCTTGGTATTGTTATGGATGTCACTATAAAGCCATGGGTATTTCTCTTCAAGCCATGCCTGAATTCAGGTGTGTGTTTTTTGTGTTATTTTTTTCCCATTTTTTTCTCAGTGGCCTCTGCCTGATTTTCATTTGAATGTTTAGTTAACCCTCTCACTCTGATCAATCGAACAGATAATCTATATTGAATACCAAGTGATGGGAAGTAACTCCGAACGTCACACCAAATCTTTTATTTAAAAAAATCACCCAGAATAAAGTCTAACTCACATTTCATTTCTGAAAGATGCATATTGAACAGCAATGATGATATTTTCATTCCAAAGCTAACACACTGTCACACAACAAACCATGAATTGGAATTAAAAAAATCCGTAATGGCGCTCCGAGCATCGCGCCGAGTCAATACTGCGCACGTCACGTGGAAAGAAGAAAACAATTTGGGGTCACTTCGAAAAATCCGTTCAAAAAGACTAGTGGGTGCTTTGCCTTGCTGTAAGAACCAAAAACGGACCACTGAGAGTCAGGAACAGGAAGAACTAACTTAGTATATTGCATTGTGGGTAGGGCAAAAGTGAAAGTGAAGCTACTAGACCGGGCGTTCAGCGGGCGCAATCGGCGCTACGGGAGCCAATGGTAAAGAAAAAATCGGTCAGATCTGGCGTATGTAGCCGTGAGAGGGTTAAGGAGCAGCTTTTCTTTGCCATCTGTTCATATTTTGTCCTCACGGCCACTTGTCACTGCCCTTGTCATGTCTTCGCTTTGTACCTTGCTTCAAGTATTTTCCCTTCAGCTTCTCGAGAGATGATTATGATGGTGCAAGCGCTGCGAAGAGCATCTTCTTGAGTGGCTGTAAAGGTCGACTCTAGAGTGGCAGTCTCTTCCACAGTTGATGCAGGCATACAGCGATGGTGATCTGGCTGAGGATAGTCTACTTTTCCTCCTGGCCCTTTTGTCGGCAAGCCAATCCATCCTGTTGGCCTCTGCAAAGTCAGTCCCTTTATTTTTACAGCCGTTTTCCAGTCTTGGCGAGGGTCTGCCCATTTCTCCCAGTTGTTAGGATCAATGCCCGTGAGCTTCATGTCGCGCTTGCTCACATCCGTGAAGCACAGTTTTGGGCCTCGAAGGCAAGTCAAGCTATACTGTAGAATGCGACAAAGCAAACAATTGGCTATTTAAAAAAAAAATTTCATGACAGTGGTAAGTTGTATTTCCCAAGAGGCACAGCAGGAGTTTAAGATAATGAAATCCTATGCATTTCTGTTCTGGTTAATGGTGCTGTTCCTTTCAGAGCTACTTCCGTGAAAGCCAGCGTGCGGTGGATGAGATCATGCTGCAGTACTGCTATCCCCGACTGGACGTCAATGTCAGCATAGGGGTCAACCACTTGCTGAAGAGTCCATTCTGCATCCACCCCAAAACAGGTAAGTTGTGTTTTTAGTTTTGCTTGAAATTGTGTTTCTGACTGAAGTTTGGTTTTTACATATAGATTTTTCTTTTCTAGGTTTGTGTTTCTTAAACTTGTTAAAGATTAAAAAGAGACATTTTGAAAAAAATTAATTTAATTTAATTTAGTTTAACTTTGGTCTGTCTCTGTGTGTGTTGTGAGCTTTTTAACATTGACTTATTTTGTTATTTGTTACAAGTGCTAACAGATGCACACTGTATTGACCTTTTTTCGTTGATGGCATTTATAAGCAGACCCCCTTAACCCCTTGACTACCAGAGAAAATTAAAGAAAAAATCATTGGGCAAATCATGACATGAAAAAACCAACTGATAGAGGCAATCTGAGAAAATGGTCTGGGGATATAAATGTGATGATTATGTTGGAGCAAAAGCTCTCTTCATCTGATGACATCATCAGAGATGTCATCAGGTCAGTACGTAATAAGTTGGTGGCAGTCAAGGGGTTAATGCCTCCACAAGGTAATTTTTATCTGTTATCAAGAAATGCTTTGGAGTTTTACAAATTCCTTTTTGGTCAGTGATAGCAGTGATTTTCAATTTCATATCAGCATTTATTGTCATTTGTTTCATCTGTAGGTTTTGTTTGGAGGAAACATTCTGGTGAAGATTGGGAATCTGCGGGTGGAAGCCTGGAAATGAAAGCAAAGTGTGACTTATTGTCTGTTGAGTTGTTCAAATTCGGAGTTGACCGAGTTGTTTGTTTCCTTGTGTATTTGCTTCTTTTTCCTATAAATTATGTGCAAAAAACAACAACCTCTGCCTTGCCAGGCTTATTGATGTAATTGCATTGTAAAAGCAGGAATCAGGATTTTGGCTTTGTTATTTTTCCTGAAATCAGGAATTTGCAATACTTTATTGAAAAATAATTACTCTGGAATGAGCAAAAAAAACCACCTTATTTTATTGTTTAAGAAATGAAAACTGTCTCTAAATGCTCTAATTTTATTAGTAAAAAATGAACCAAAAGAACCCCCATCCCCTACAAACCCCATGATCCCACCAAGGCCGGAGCCTAGACCTTCCTGTTTTTCATTGTATCCAGGTTTCACCCTTGTAATTGATAATGTCAGCCATCTGATGTCAAAGCTCTGGAATGCAGATTTTTTTCTTGAAAACAGTACAGAGTATTCTGCATGATTGACTTGGCTTGAACAGGTCTCCTATCTCTGATATAGATTATAAGAATGGTATTTTCATTAGATTTTCTCTGGCAAGGAAAGGGTTAAGGGTTAATTTCAAAGGGCACGTATGTGTCAGTCATCAGAACTGTCAGAGGATTTGCAAATTTCAGAGGATTACGAATTGCTGGCAGAGGGTTTGTTTCTGGTTCCAGAGGTTCTGCCGTTTTCATGAGTGTGATCTTAAATGTCAAATAGCATTTTAAAGGCATGCCATTTTGGTTATGTTGGGGACTGATTTCTGTGTTGTTCCTCTACTGTCTTTGGCCTTGAGAGCCCTTTAAATGCAGTTTTCAGAGGACTGGACTTCAAACAATTCTGATGCCTGATGTGTGTTGTAGGTAAAAAGAATTGTGGAACATCCAGTTGTTGTTTTTTCTCACATAGTTCTCTTCTCTGTGGACAGGTCGTGTGTGTGTCCCAATGGATGCAGAGGACATCGACAACTTCTCTCCTTTAGACGTGCCAACTATCAGGTATGTACATGACAGTGTCCCAATGGATGCAGAGGACATCGACAACTTCTCTCCTTTAGACGTGCCAACTATCAGGTATGTACATGACAGTGTCCCAACGGATGCGGAGGACATCGACAACTTCTCTCCTTTAGACGTGCCAACCATCAGGTATGTACATGACAGTGTCCCAATAGATGCGGAGGACATCGACAACTTCTCTCCTTTAGATGTGCCAACCATCAGGTATGTACATGACAGTGTCCCAATGGATGCGGAGGACATCGACAACTTCTCTCCTTTAGACGTGCCAACTATCAGGTATGTACATGACAGTGTCCCAATGGATGCAGAGGACATCGACAACTTCTCTCCTTTAGACGTGCCAACCATCAGGTATGTACATGACAGTGTCCCAACGGATGCGGAGGACATCGACAACTTCTCTCCTTTAGACGTGCCAACCATCAGGTATGTACATGACAGTGTCCCAATAGATGCGGAGGACATCGACAACTTCTCTCCTTTAGATGTGCCAACCATCAGGTATGTACATGACAGTGTCCCAATGGATGCGGAGGACATCGACAGCTTCTCTCCTTTAGATGTGCCAACCATCAGGTATGTACATGACAGTGTCCCAATGGATGCGGAGGACATCGACAACTTCTCTCCTTTAGATGTGCCAACCATCAGGTATGTACATGACAGTGTCCCAATGGATGCGGAGGACATCGACAACTTCTCTCCTTTAGACGTGCCAACCATCAGGTATGTACATGACAGTGTCCCAATGGATGCGGAGGACATCGACAGCTTCTCTCCTTTAGACGTGCCAACTGTCAAGTATGCACATGACAGTGGTTCCCTTTGATGAGCATGTTGCTGTCCTTGTTCTGCACTGTTCTTGAAAGAAAAAATAGTTTTTGATTTGATCAGAGCTTGAAACATAGTTCATGAATAAGGAAGTGCACAAACGTTTTATGTTAGTCTTACATGTGCTGTACTTAGTACAGTGAAACCCGTTTAGTACGAATTCCAGGGGAGAGGGCCAATTTACTCGTTGTAAGCATTGCTCGTTCAAACCATTTTATCGATTTTGGCAACCCTGACGAACCTATCAATCGGTCCTCACATCTACTGTGATGTGCGTGTTGGTAAAGTGTGAAAAAGACAGAAAAACGGAAACAACACACTTACCCAACAAAGCATGGTTGTAAGCCCAGTATCCTGTATCCATAGAGTTTTTAATGCCGATTACATACACTTTAAAACAGTTTATTAACACACGATAACATCAAAAACATAAAATCCACACACGCGCTTTAAGAGAAAGTTAAAATTTCCCGGAAGTCACAAGATCAGTGCGCAAAGAGTGAGTCCAGTGTCATCTGCTTGCGCTGCAGACACCCAAGTTGTTATATCGGCCAATCAGAATGCCGCTTACATATCGAGGGGTCAGTCAAGATGGCGATGTTGTTGTCAGTGTGTACTCGTTCTAGCCAGGTAGTTGTGCAAGAAAGCTTGACTTTGGGATGGCGGTGTGGTTGTAAGTGCGTTCTCGTTCTAACCGCGTAGTTTTTGCATAAAAGCTTGACTTTGGGAGTCAATAAATTGTACGTTATATGCAAGTTGCTCGTTGTAGCGAGCTCGTTGTATGCAGAATTATTTAACAAGGAAAAAGAAGGCTTGTGGTCGGGAATTTTGAAACCACTCGTTAAACACGGGCTCTCGTTTAAACCGTACTTGTACTAAATGGGTTTCCCTGTAGCTTGCTTTGATTCTTTTAAACTGCATAACATAATAATTTTGCAAGGTGTTGTCTAGGATTTGCTTTGCTTACCCTCTTTATGGGGGGGTTAGACTATAGGTTAACTGAGCTGTTAAATAAGTGTCATTTGATAGTGACTGGCAAACCAAATGATACGATTAAAAAATTAACATTTACTAATTCTTGTGATTGAATAACCAGTCATTTTCAAATAGCATTTACTAATTCTAAAAAAAACACCCACATTGTTTTTACTAATTGTTGTGATTGAATAACAGTCAATCTCATAATAAACTAATAAAAGAATGTTCGTTGAGTGGTGTTACTGTTATTACCCCCCACAAAATCCTCTTTTGAAAACCCCCCACATTTTACAGCACATGCCTTCTTGATGTTATGGTGTCAGTGGACATTCACCATTTTGGTGGAGCAATGATCTGCTACCATTTTGATGCTCTCAGGATATGAAAATGCTTCTCTTGAGGTTTGGTCAGGGCTGGCAAGTCTCCATTGTTTGCTCTCTGTACTAGTTCTTGCATGAAAGCGAACTACCCTTTAGTTTTTTTTAAGGACGAAAAGTTTGTGCAAAGTGTAAACTTTGTGCGTACACAATAATCCTCATGAAGCTATGACAGTGGTGTGTGTGTGTGTGTGTTGCAGCCAGCTGATGGAGGAGCTAAACAAGATGGAGAAAGTGTCCGACGAGACGGGCAAGAGACAAAAAGGTGAGGTTATTATTGTAGAACATGCAGAAAAATCTATGTTGAATAGTCAGGCATGAAAGAATTCAGCGTTTCGCGGAAAATCCGCGGAAATTTTTCAAAACTTCCGCGTAAAAACCACGGAAATTTTTCAAAACTTCCTCGTAACAAATAAAATTCCGTGTAAAGGACCGATCTTGCCGTATTCTTATATCTACAAGTCTTTATTTGGCGGGGGATTCTCAAACTGGTTAACCGGAAGTTGCTTTAGCTCACTCGCTTCAATTGTGCGAAGGAAGGCGAAATGAGTAGCTCCCGCTCAACAAAAGTAGTGATGATAGCTGAAAATGTGTGTGGAAGGTATTTGTGCCGACCAAATTTTCGGATCCCCTCCTTGCTGAATAAAATTTGTGACGTTAGGTAGGCGAAAAGGTGTTTTTAAAAAAGATTTTGGGAACGTTGTGCACCACCCCCCCTCCCCCGTCAACAAAACATCGGACGTTAGGTGAAAATCCGGGTGGAAGGATTTTTCTCGGCTGAAAAGAATCTCATTCTTTGAAGCTTGAAAGATGTTTGTGCTGGGAAAACTTCCGACGTCGGGTGAAAATCCGGGTGGAAGAATTTCTCGGACGAAATTTTTTCCTCTTTTTTGATCTTCATCCACTTTCATGCCTGATAGTGTGTTTCACACATTTATTACATCCTTCTCCAGTGATGAGTACTACTACTAGTACAGTTTATAACATATCGTAAGGACATATACCAGGAGAAACATTAAAAAGCTCTTGAATATTGGATGAGCTTTTTCAAGAGCTTAAACGAAATGTTGGGAAAATGGGAGGATAAAATTGGTACCGTAATTTTCAGCCTATAAGACGCAACTCTTTTTTTGCTGCACTTTGCCCCTGCATCTTATCTGCTGATAGAGCCTTATCTGCACTCAAAATGGGGAAAAAATGACACTGGCATGGGTCTATAGAGCCTTATCTGTACTGAAAATGACAGACTGGCATGGGTCTATAGAGCCTTATCTGTACTCAAAATGGGGGGAAAATGACAGACTGGCATGGGTCTATAGAGCCTTATCTGTACTGAAAATGGGGACAAAATGACAGACTGGCATGGGTCTATAGAGCCTTATCTGTTCTCAAAATGGGGGGAAAATGACAGACTGGCATGGGTCTATAGAGCCTTATCTGTACTCAAAATGGGGGGAAAATGACACTGGCATGGGTCTATAGAGCCTTATCTGTACTCAAAATGGGGACAAAATGACAGACTGGCATGGGTCTATAGAGCCTTATCTGTACTCAAAATGGGGGAAAATGACAGACTGGCATGGGTCTATAGAGCCTTATCTGTACTGAAAATGGGGGGAAAATGACAGACTGGCATGGGTCTATAGAGCCTTATCTGTACTCAAAATGGGGAAAAATGACAGACTGGCATGGGTCTATAGAGCCTTATCTGTACTCAAAATGGGGGAAAAATGACAGACTGGCATGGGTCTATAGAGCCTTATCTGTACTCAAAATGGGGGGAAAATGACAGACTGGCATGGGTCTATAGAGCCTTATCTGTACTCAAAATGGGGGGAAAATGACAGACTGGCATGGGTCTAAAATGAATAACTTGCTCACATTATCACAGACGTGTCGTTTCTTTGGATTTTAAGCACAAAGCATGCGATGCATCGTTTAAAAGGTGACACCAACTACTACTGACAAAGACTGTCATAGTTAACCATTTTTATTCAATTGCTTTGATTTTTTTTTTTTTAATGTTTTTTATCATTTTCACTGAGTTATTCACCCTTCATCAAATTTCTGTGTGTTTCCTTCTATTTAGTTGCCCCTTATCCGCTGCAAGCACTTTAGCTATGATCAAAATACTTTTAAAAAAAAATAATTTGGGGGTGCGCCTTATGCACTGCAGCAGCGCCTTACAGGCTGAAAATTACGGTAATGTTTTTTCCCAGATTGCTTCACCATAACTTGTTTAGTTTTGTATTGCAGAAGCTTTATAGTCACAGTGGATCACACCATATAAACTGCAACTTGTTTAGTTTTGTATTGCAGAAGCTTTATAGTCACAGTGGATCACACCATATAAACTGCAACTTGTTTAGTTTTGTATTGCAGAAGCTTTATAGTCGCAGTGGATCACACCATATAAACTGCAACTTGTTTAGTTTTGTATTGCAGAAGCTTTATAGTCGCAGTGGATCACACCATATTACAGAGCTGATTTTAGAGCGCGGGATTGGTACAATCCCCCGAAAATCTGTTCCTTCCCGCGATAATTGAGTCTTAATGCGGGCCGACTCCCGCACATTTGCAGAACTGCCCGCTATTTTCACCGATTGCTGCGGGCATGGCGTTCGTCGTCTGCAAAACCTGTTGTCTAGGCTACACAAACTGATCAACCAATCAATCGCATTCATCTTGAATACCGATGAGAACTTGCGAGAGTTTAAGCCGCCATACTGGATTTCTTCCAATATGAAGCGCGTAGCCACGCTCCTTGATTTTGACTTTCGCGGAGGCAAAGTGAAAAAAAAGCAGTCTGTGCCACATGATGAGTCAGAGTGTGGAGAAGAGCTTGAAGAAACGGCGACTACATCCAAAAACTCGGAGAAGCAGCCCGATAACAGCGCCAGTGCAAGGGAACACCGGTTCCAAGACGACGGGCTGAAGAAGTGGCCATGGCTGTCCAAGATGGAGAGTGGCGGAATGCAGTGCAAAGTGTGTTTAAAGCACAAGAAAAAGAACGCATTTACATCACCCATGGGCTGCAGCAACTACCGAACGAACACACACTGTCTTTAATTTGTATGTATGAATGCTTTCAATTAACAATTTAAAAATAAGTTTGTATGTCATGGCCGTTTTCCCTTGTATCCAGTGGACCTGCCACCAATCCCCCCTTTTTTCATTCTTAGGGGGGGACCTGCCCCCCTTTTTTCAATCATAGGGGGGGAATGCCCCCCCTTTTTCAATATCCTAGAATGAGCTGTGCATATGAAATGCAGGCTACCCTCTGCTAGTATGGCGCCACGCTGATGTTGATTTAACTCTTTCACCCCGTACTAATTCCCAGTAGCTTTTCACCACAGACGTAGTAAAATCAACAGTTTTCACCTCTACTTTTCCTTACTTTGTTTGCTTATCAAATGTGAGTGTTTGGTATTGTTGGACAGAACAAGTCTCTGGCTATAACTACATCAAGTTTGTTTTGCCTATTTGTTTTTCATTTTCACACCAAAAATGCAGGAATGCGAACATACCCATCTTGTTCTGATAGTGTTTTTTTGCCTCTTTGCCACTATTGGCAGCACTTTCAGTTGGTCTTTTCAAAAGCTGCTTGTGACTAATTTAGACTAGTTTTGCTCAAGGGAAAGCACTCAGAAGACAGATAACTGATTGCTGAATATAATAAAAAATGTTTTTTCCCTTAGACCATACTTTAGACGTGCACTGTTCATAATTAAAGTCACCACACATATATGCGTGCTGCATACTGAACGGAGGAAGCTTCTACCACACATATGTGCGTGCTACGTAGTGAAAAAGTTAAAACCTGAAACATTAGAAACTGTTATGTGAAAATTGTGGGAAACAGTGTGAACTTGAAAACACAGGCTTGGGAATGTTCAGCTTTTAGGCTGATTTCAGCTTTTTTGATGGCCCAAGAGGGCATTTTATAGATACAAAAAAGAAATCAAGTGAGTAAGAATTACTTCTTATGAGTGAATGCAAAATGAATGAAATACGTTGGAACTATTTCTTATGCTGTTTTTAGGGCTTAGATTACAAAAAAGACACCCACTTTTGAGCTTTTTTCACAATTCCTCAATCATGTTTTTCAATTTCTCTCTTACCATCGGAAACAACACAGCTTCAGAGCATTTTCCTATTCATCTACTACACTCTGGAACTCACTTTCTTTCAGTCTTTGTCATGCTAAATCCTTTCTAACATTCAAATCAGCATTAAAAACTACTTCAAACTGCAGTTACGGAATAAACTTAGAAATATTGCCCGCCACTCTCTATGTCCATTTTATTTTGTGGATGTGTGTGCACGTGTGTTCTCAAGCTCTCTCTATGCGTGTACACATGCATATATGTGGTGTTTGTGTGTGTGTTTGATTATGTTATATGTTTTTATTTATTTTTTAATATTATGTGTAGCTTACATAGTAGGATGGGCGCTATATAAATGTTCCACATTATTACTATTTTGTCCTGCCTGAAACCTCAAAATCAACCCAGTCTTGATCGTATGATGCTTGAATGAATTGTTTCCCTTTGCCTCTTCTGCTCTGAATTTCAACAGAGAAGGGGGAGGGGAGAGAACAGATCATTCAAAGAGAGAACCAGATTGACTGTCATCATTTTTGTGCACGTTATATTTTAATATGCTGTGGACATTCCACGTTTGGTGTTCACAGACTACAAGTCGACATCCCTGAAACAGAGCGTGGAGGTGTTTGAGCGCTTCCTGAAGAAGATGGAAACCAGAAGGCGAGGGAGTGTGAAGGAAGAGAGTGGTGAGTCAGTGAACAACACCCTATTTATACAGTGATGCGCCAAGGATAGAAAGGTGACAGGACAAACTGTCCTGAACCATGGAAATTGGTCCTTTGACCAGGGCCAAGGATCGAAAGGTGACAGGACAAACTGTCCTGAACCAAGGAAATTGGTCCTTTGACCAGGGCCAAGGATCGAAAGGTGACAGGACAAACTGTCCTGAGCCAAGGAAATTGGTCCTTTGACCAGGGCCAAGGATCGAAAGGTGACAGGACAAACTGTCCTGAACCAAGGAAATTGGTCCTTTATTAATTAACCGGGGCCATGGATAGAAAGGTGACAGGACAAACTGTCCTGAACCGAGGAAATTGGTCCTTTATTAATTAACCGGGGCCATGGATAGAAAGGTGACAGGACAAACTGTCCTGAACCAAGGAAATTGGTCCTTTGACCAGGGCCAAGGATAGAAAGGTGACAGGACAAACTGTCCTGAGCCAAGGAAATTGGTCCTTTAAACAGGGCCAAGGATAGAAAGGTGACAGGACAAACTGTCCTGAACCGAGGAAATTGGTCCTTTATTAATTAACCGGGGCCATGGATAGAAAGGTGACAGGACAAACTGTCCTGAACCAAGGAAATTGGTCCTTTGACCAGGGCCAAGGATAGAAAGGTGACAGGACAAACTGTCCTGAACCAAGGAAATTGGTCCTTTGACCAGGGCCAAGGATAGAAAGGTGACAGGACAAACTGTCCTGAGCCAAGGAAATTGGTCCTTTAAACAGGGCCAAGGATAGAAAGGTGACAGGACAAACTGTCCTGAACCATGGAAATTGGTCCTTTGACCAGGGCCAAGGATAGAAAGGTGACAGGACAAACTGTCCTGAACCAAGGAAATTGGTCCTTTGACCAGGGCCAAGGATCGAAAGGTGACAGGACAAACTGTCCTGAACCAAGGAAATTGGTCCTTTATTAATTAACCGGGGCCAAGGATAGAAAGGTGACAGGACAAACTGTCCTGAACCAAGGAAATTGGTCCTTTGACCAGGGTCAAGGATAGCAAGGTGACAGGACAAACTGTCCTGAACCAAGGAAATTGGTCCTTTGACCAGGGCCAAGGATAGAAAGGTGACAGGACAAACTGTCCTGAACCAAGGAAATTGGTCCTTTGACCAGGGCCAAGGATAGAAAGGTGACAGGACAAACTGTCCTGAGCCAAGGAAATTGGTCCTTTAAACAGGGCCAAGGATAGAAAGGTGACAGGACAAACTGTCCTGAGCCAAGGAAATTGGTCCTTTGACCAGGGCCAAGGATAGAAAGGTGACAGGACAAACTGTCCTGAGCCAAGGAAATTGGTCCTTTAAACAGGGCCAAGGATAGAAAGGTGACAGGACAAACTGTCCTGAGCCAAGGAAATTGGTCCTTTAAACAGGGCCAAGGATAGAAAGGTGACAGGACAAACTGTCCTGAACCAAGGAAATTGGTCCTTTAAACAGGGCCAAGGATAGAAAGGTGACAGGACAAACTGTCCTGAACCAAGGAAATTGGTCCTTTGACCGAGGCCAAGGATAGAAAGGTGACAGGACAAACTGTCCTGAACCAAGGAAATTGGTCTTTTGACCGGGGCCAAGGATAGAAAGGTGACAGGACAAACTGTCCTGAACCAAGGAAATTGGTCCTTTGACCAGGGTCAAGGATAGCAAGGTGACAGGACAAACTGTCCTGAACCAAGGAAATTGGTCCTTTGACCGGGGCCAAGGATAGAAAGGTGACAGGACAAACTGTCCTGAACCAAGGAAATTGGTCCTTTGACCGGGGCCAATTTCCACAATTATGTTGCATGCCAAGAATGGCTTTGGCCCATAAACTTCATACAATATTTGCAATTTGTTAGAAAAATTTTTGTTGTGTGCATAGCCAGCGTTTAACTAAAAATAAATGTTGATTTAATTACTTTCTTTGA
This sequence comes from Phymorhynchus buccinoides, assembly GCA_017654935.2. Lineage (NCBI taxonomy): Eukaryota > Metazoa > Mollusca > Gastropoda > Neogastropoda > Raphitomidae > Phymorhynchus > Phymorhynchus buccinoides. The sequence goes on from CM065680.1 coordinate 51,855,282, forward strand.
ATCATGATTATGCACGCAAGATGTGACACTGCTGCAATATTCCTTTCACCCCTTCCCAAAATCACTCTTTGCTCAGGCATCAGAATTGTCAGAGGATTAAGAATTTCTGACAGAGGATTGGCTTCTCTTGTCAGAGGTTTTGCCTTTTTATTGAGTGTTATCCTTTGTGTTAAATAGCATTTTAAAGTGATTTATTACTATATTAAGCCTTTTAGGTGGTGTTGGGAACTTATTTCAGTGTTGTCCCTCTTCAGTCTAAGGCCTAGATAGCCCTTTTACCACAGTTTTCAGAGGATTGGACTTCAGATTATTCTGATGCCTGTTTGCTACTAATAACTTCAAATATTTATTTCTGGTCTGTTAGAGGGTTGGCAGGTCTGGTGGTTGCAATACCAGGGCCAGTGTTCATTAAGATTGGTATTGTAGTTTTGGCTCTTGGAGGCAGCATACATTTTGTCACACGGACAAACAGAAAGACAGACCGAAAAATTTGGACAGGTCTTTGTTCCCATTTCAATCTACTCCCATCCTTTTAGATAGGACTGGGAGTTTAAGCGATTTAAGACGTCACTGCCTGAAGCAAACATCATTACTGGCCTGGGGTTGCCAAGAACAAAATTGTAACGAATAAAAAGTGCACATCACCACAGTCTGTGATTCAATTTTGATCCAAGTTTAATTTTCACTTTCAAATCGCAGTTACTTGCATTAAAATCGGAATTATTAGTCTCCTTATTACTATCGTTGCTAAAATAAAAAAAGTAAGCAGAAAATTTATGTGAGCATTTTCTGAGGCTTGTGTTGGACAGTTTAACCCTTTCACTGCCAAAGTCACATTTTAGCACCACAGTGACTAACACCTTTGTCACTAAAAGGAATCAAAATGGGGTCTATTATCCAAAGACCCTATTGTCTTAAGTTTTGGGAAGTAAGGATAGGCCTCATTTTAGATATGTCACAGAAGAATCCCCAATACTGCAGATTGATTTTGTTTTCTACCAACGTAAATTAAAAGGACATTTTTGGCTGAAATATGGCTGGCGGTGAAAGGGTTAAACATTAAAAACTGAAAAAGAAGTGCCAAATATAAGTGAAGCGAAGGCTGGAAGAGTGACGAAGAGAAGGAACTAGAAAAACATGGTTTGGATTGAGAAAACATGGATTTAGACAAGTCTTAGACTCAGAAATTGCTGTTCCGAGAATGCTTGGAATTAGACCCTGACTGGTGTTCTCTAGTTCCGAGCATGCTCGGAATTCATCAGCAATGAGTTTTTAAACAAAATTGTAATCATATTATTTGCAATGATTAAACTCAAAATCACATAGACTTTTTTTAGCTATCTCATAAGAAGATGAAACCCTTGGTACAAAGAAGCAAAAAGCTGATGTTTTGTATGTTTTGATCTGTCATTGAATTGTGGGCATTTTCTTTTGTTTCAGACAAGACGATGGAGTTCTAGATTCTGGACTGATCGGGCAAAGTTTGAAGTGGTTCAAAGTTGAAATTAAGTTGCTACGTCTTCAATTTGTGAAGAAGTATGAGGCAGTGTGTGTGTGTAAAAAAACTTTTATATATATTTTTTTTAATAACTTAATGTCGCTTTTGGATCTGAATAATGAAAGCAATTCTGTGTAATAGTTGTAAAAAAAGTGTAAAACAGTTACTATACAGTAATTTAACCCTTTCTCGTGCATGTTCACTTTGTAAATTATGTTAAACTGTACATTAATTCAGCCCTTTCTCATGCATGCTGAAAAGGAGGACCTTGTGTTGTGTGTGTGTGTGAGAGAGAGAGGGGGGAAGTTTAATTATTTTCTTTGAAATTTCTTACCATGCATTATTGTTCACATTAGCTGTGTGTTTTTATTTACTTTATAAATGTATGCTTGAGGTTTTTGGCAATGCACTCAATCCAATTATTGTTGATGTAAATTATAACGTCAGATGTTAAGATGGACAATGTTCAGACTCGCACAGCTTCATGTAAGGTTATCTAGCCAAGAGATTGGAATTCTCAACAGCATCAGCCACTTGTTTTCGATTGCTGAATTTGTCTGGTTTGGAATGTGCACCCTAAGGTCAGATGCAATGAATATATTAATAAACAAAATGAGACAAGCTCTTCTTGTTTGTTAGTGATCTTTGTTGTTCCTGTTGGTGGTATTTACATGTTTACATATCGTCGGTGAAGTTCGCAAACCTCGTATCTCAATTTTGGTAGTTTTGAGAAAAATGGAAAAAAAAAGTTTCAAAAATTAGCCGCGTTTACCACAATTGATTAACTATGATGAATATGTTGTTCAAGACATTGCAAGTTCAGTACTGAATTTTGTTAAAATAACTTCTTTTCTTTTTTTAATACTTGAAAAGAACGAAGATACGAAGTTTTTGTCCTTTAGTATATCTGAATCCTTTAGTATATCTGAATTTGGGACTTAAAGAGTTTTTCTTCTATTTACACAACCTCATTCACCTCAGATAGAAAGTCGTTAGAGATACGAGCTTTTGGTGGAATGTGGCGGGAAAAATGAGAGAGCTGACTATGCATCTAACTGAAAAAAAATAATAAAAAAATCGATATGCGAGGTTTGTGAATTTCGCAGACGATATGGTTAAATGTTTACATGGAAAAAAGCAATAAACAGGATTATTGTGAAGAGCATGCTTTCACCCATACTAACAACACACGGACACAAACAACCAAACACACTTCTTCCCTCCACATGCACACCCACACGTGTGCACACACTTGCACATAAACTGCATTCATGTGTTCGCAGTTAGCTTCCAAGCTGATGTCGTGCCTTTCCTCCATTATGTAGGTACTATATTTTACGGACTATAAGGCGATGCTTTTTCCCTAGACCGAGACCCCTGCGCCTTATAATATGATGATCAAAATAGAAAGAAAGTAGCAACAAAATCTGATTTTTGTGTAAAATATGGTGTGGGGGGGGGGGGGGGGCCTTAGTTGTAGTCCGAAAAATATGGTACTTTGCTATTGGCCCACACTACAGATATGTAGTCACTAGGTGGCCAAGCGGTTCATTGTGAATGCCTTCAATGTTTTTATCTTCAGCCATCAAGTTTTTACGGTCTTCCCCGTCAGTCGTTTCTATTCGTAGTAGTAGAAAGAGAGTTTTATATCTTCATGGCGTATGCCCTTATTAGGGACAGTTCTTCAGGTGCGGTGGTCTTTTAATAAACTGTGGGCTGATCCTGGAGGTACTGCAATACCAGGTCAGCCCCGTGGCGACTCTTCTCCGTCTTTAAAACATTAGATTGATACCGAAGCCCCCCCCCCAGGAAAGGGAGCATTTCAGATAACATTCACCTCGCTCCTGGACTTTTATATTCTTCTCAAATTATTTGTCAAAGTCGTTTCTTCAGTGAGTTTTGTGGTGGGTGCTGTTTGCTTCGGTATCCAGAACGAGCTCAAGAAGGAATTTAAAGAAAGAAGAACGTCGCATGGTTTGTGCTGTCTGATTGTCACTACTTGGAGTGAGATGTCCTGCCCACTTCCATTTCACTTTGTTCACGATTTTCAATAAGTATTTCTTGCACTTTGGTCTTTTCTCTCATGTTGTATGCATTAAAGCATGGGTGCAACTTTTCCTGGTATGCAAGGATTTCCTGTTTTTGAATTTTACCAGAAAAGGAAGTTCCTTTTTTTTTTTGGGTCAGACAAGATCTTTGTGTGTCTAATGTATTTTTTCAAACACTTTAAAATAAGCATGTGTATAAATTGTGGACAAAGCAAACTAAAATACCTTCATAAATCAATTTTTGCTTCAGCTGCAGGGGGTCATTACCCCTGGGCCCTGGCCTTTCAGGTTTTTTTTCATTTTGTGTAGTTGCACCCATGTTAAAGTACTAATGTAACAGAAATACAAATTGGCAATGCTGTTCTTCCTTACAGGAGATCGTATCGATGAGCCCCAGTCTATGTGTCACCCTCATTGTTCCTCCGTCTCTGTGTCCCTGTCTATGTGTCACCCTCATTGTTCCTCCGTCTCTGTGTCACCCTCATTCCTCCGTCTCTGTGTCCCTGTCTATGTGTCACCCTCATTCCTCCGTCTCTGTGTCCCTGTCTATGTGTCACC
>CM065680.1:51859885-51884490 GCA_017654935.2 Phymorhynchus buccinoides
GACCCCCAGCCCCCCTCATCCTTTCCCTCCTCCCCTCAACCCTTTCCCCCCTTCCCATCCCCCCCCCCCCCCCAACGCTCACAGCTCACACGCACTTGCCCTTAGTAAATCCGAGCTGCGTGTGGCTCCCCCCCCCTCCCCACGACCGCTTGGCGGAGGTTTCCGAAAAGTAAGGACGGCATGACCTTCGGAGGGTGCCAAGGATGCTTGATGCCAAATTTGGTGTCGATCGGTTGAGAACTGTTGCCGTGCATAAGGGACAGACAGACAGACAGACAGACACACACAGACAGATTTCGAATATATATATAAGATAGGATGCTGTGATGAAGCCATTGCTCCTCTCTGGCACACTGCATGAAACGCTGCTTTCCTTGAGATGCCTTCATGGCAAAGAAATACAGCACAAATGTTTAATGATTGCTACTGGTGACATTAACCCAAATTAACATTTTTTTGGGGTTTCCTCTCAATCTAGAATTGCTTTGTGTGCTAATACACACACACATATAGGACCTTTTTAAAGGGTGTATGACATTTTATTAACTTGATAAATGTAATGTTATCCCACTTGCTACTGTAGACCCTACACACACACACACACACACACACACACACACACACGCACACGCACACGTACACGCACACACACACACACACACACACTCGGACTTGAAGTTATCTATCATCTTTTTCTTTAAAGAAAACAAGAAACCCCTTTCATTTAACACACCTCTGTTTTCCCAGACCTCATGGAAACCGAGGGTAGAAAGGCAATCCTATATAATTCTGTTTTAGTCAATTTTCTTTCCCCAGCGAAGACAGGTTTGTTTGTAACATTGTCAAGGCTTGCTTTGGAAATCGTGTCATAGGCATTTTAAAAGCTCTGAGCCAATATCGGAGAACATAAATAGTGCTATCAATATAAAGGGGGTAGCGACCCGTTTTGCCATAGACCATGTGGTTTGGCGTTTTATCGCTTACATTTAGAAACCGTTTACATGCGAAGAGATGCGATGCTTCGATTGCTTTTACTTTTGCTGTACCCCAAAGTTCAGATGAATAAAGGAGCATCGGTTTGACTTGCAAATCAAAACGTTTGAAGAATAGAGTTGTATTAAAATTACCAAGTGACCATATAGTTTTCATGATGTCTGGTACTTTACTTTTGGCTTTAGAAGAAGATGCTTCACAAGCTAAGTTCACAGAAAGTTTTGTTGTCAATGAGTATCCCAAATACTTGTACTTATTTACGATTTCAAGTTCTTTATTGTCATAAAACCATTTCTCGCCTGCAGCTATATGACCCCCTTTTCTAAAAAATCATTATTTTAGTTTTGTCTATGTTTACCGTTAACCCTAACATCTTGGCAGCTTTCTCTAAGTTAGAAATTTGAGTTTGCAGCCCAGAAGGTGTTGACGAGACGAGAACAATATCGTCTGCGAATAGCAAAAGGAAAATTTCTTCGCACCCTGGAACAAACTGAATTCCATGCCTTCCATACTTCCTAACATAATCGGCTACTTCTGATATAGAGAGAGAGAGAGAGAGAGAGAGAGAGAGAGAGAGAGAGAGAGAGAGAGAGAGAGCACACACACACACACCACAAAACACAGCACAAACCTCTTATTAAATCTTCCTCTTATTCAAGTCATTCAAGATTGAGAGAGAGAGAGAGAGAGAGAGAGAGAGAGAGAGAGAGAGAGAGAGAGAGAGAGAGAGAGGAGAGAGAGAGAGAGAGGAGAGAGAGAGAGAGAGAGAGAGAGAGAGAGAGAGAGAGAGAGAGAGAGAGAGAGAGACAGAGAGAGACAGAGAGAGAGAGAAAAAGAAAGAGAGTGTGTAATTTCAAGGGCGATCACTCTTACCAACGCGGATCACTCTGCCTGATTTGATTTACGCAGTAGGTCTATTGTTGTGTTATACTAGATGGCTTGATGTAAAAAAGCAAACCATTATTGCTTATTCAATGTTCCATCTGAAAATAAAAAATTTGACTTTTGACTTTTTTGACACACACACACACACACACACACATACACGCGCGCGCGCGCGCGGGCACACACATCAACAAAGTTACAGAGTTCCAACCCTTTCTAATTGAAGTCTAGAACATTACTTACCGAATCGACGATTAATTTGAACACGACCAGAACCCCTCTTTGTCCTTTGCCGATCTACGATCGCAAAGGAGTCTATTTTCGTTCGTGTATTTTTTTGTTTTTTTGTTAGTTTTTTTCTTCTTTTTCTGACTGTCCCAAGGATATCTCCCGAACCGCTTGACCGAATCGCTTCAAATGTTGTGTGGTGGTCTCTCTCCTCTCTCTCTCTCTCTCTCTCTCTCTCTCTCTCTCTCTCTCTCTCTCTCTCTCTCTCTCTCTCTCTCTCTCTCTCTCTCTCTCTTATTAGCTTTTCAAAGCACGACTTTTTGTTACATTTTTGCGTGCTGTTTTGGGGGCACGCTTTTTTGGTTATAATTTTTGCTTGCTGCATACGTTCATTTGATATTCAGGAAAAGATAAATCATGCAATCATTTTGATTGACGTCAATATTGACGAAGCTTTGTCTGTGTTTAATGCAACTATTAAAGAAGCTGCACAATGTATGAAAAAAGAGGTAAAAGTATATAACAATAGCAACTGGAAGAGTAACGATTGGTTTGACTCTGATTGTAAAGACTTTAGGAAAAAAGTTCGGAATTTATATAATAAATGTAAACGTACAAAGGATAAGTGTGATCGTGATTGTTTCTGTCGTGCTAGAAGGGAATATAAATACCTAAAGGATAGGAAGAGAAAAGAGTTTAATAATGCGCAGTTAACAGAATTGATTGCAGCGATAAGTAGCCAAAAGGACTTTTGGAATAAAATACGTACGATGTAATTCAAAAAGAAACAACCGGTAAATAACATTAGTGTAGATCAGTGGTTTGACCATTTTAAGAACCTTTTGACCAAAGACTGTGATGCTAATGCAATACTACAGGGGAGTGATGAGGAAGAGGAGGAAGATGATTATTTAAGCCGTCCCATTTCAAAAGAAGAAATAATGTTTGCTATCAGGAAAATAAAAAACAATAAAGCAGCTGGTCCTGATGGCATAGTCGGTGAACTTTTGAAGTATGCATGTAAAAACGAGTCAGTTTTGACATTCTTTGTAGCCTTTTTTAACTCGTTATTTGATAAAGGAATTTATCCTGTGCTGTGGACCGAATCTATTGTTCTACCTCTGTTCAAAAAAGGTGATATAAATAATCCTAATAATTATAGAGGGATATCTCTAAGTGATGCAGGCAGTAAAGTTTATAGTACTATTATTAATCATAGGTTACAGGAGTGGGTAGGGATATCTCTAAGTGATGCAGGCAGTAAAGTGTATAGCACTATTATTAATCATAGGTTACAGGAGTGGGTAGAGGAAAACAATATTACTGGTGAATATCAGGCAGGGTTTAAACATAATTACTCTACAATTGACCATATGTTTACACTGATGGCTTTCGTTCAAAAGCAATTTTCTTTTAATCGCAAATTATATGTCTCGTTCATTGACTTTGAAAAAGCCTTTGATTCCATCAACAGAGCTGTTCTTTGGCCAATTCTTTTAAAATCAGGCGTGCATGGTAAACTACTTAAATGTATAAAAAGTATGTATCTTTGTGTAAAAGCTAGAGTGAGATGTGGAGGTAACTTAACTGACTACATTCGATGTACTGCAGGAGTGAAACAAGGGGATGTTTGTAGCCCTGTCATATTTTCTCTCTTTATCAACGACTTAACTTTAAATGTTCTTGAGAGTGGAAAACATGGTGCACAATTTACTGGTGATATGTTACAGCTGTTTATTCTCCTCTTAGCAGATGATGTTGCTCTTATGTCTGAAACTGTCATAGGTCTGCAAACTCAATTAAATAGTCTATTTAGGGCAGCAAAATCACTTCAGTTAAAAATAAATATGTCAAAGAGTAATATAATTGTTTTTAGGAAGGGTGGATATTTGGGTAGTAGGGAAAGATGGACATACAATGACACACTGATGCCAGTGGTTAATGTATATAAATATTTAGGTCTTTATTTTACAACTAAGTTAAGTTTGACAGTCACATGTAAAGATCTTGCAAGTAGAGCTAAGCGTGCCTTGATAGTTATTATGCAGAGACTTTCTTGTTTAGAAAATCAGTCTTTTGAACTATTTATGAAGCTATTTGATTCCCAAGTACAACATGTTGCTCAGTACGGTGCAGAATTATGGGGTCTTTATGATGCAGCAATCTATTGTGAGAATGTGCATTTGTTTGCGCTTAAAAGATTTTTAAGAATAAATATAAAGACACCGAATGATTTAGTGTACGCTGAAACAAACAGATATCCCATTTGTCTGAATTCCGTGATAAAATGTATTCGCTATTGGTTAAAGTTAACTGTTATGGATAATGTAAGACTGCCTAAAAAAGCGTATAATATGCTGTACGATTTGGATGTTAGAGGGAAATCAAATTGGGTTTCAAAAGTAAAAATGAAATTATTTGTTTTAGGATTTGGGCATGTTTGGTTACAACAAAATGTAGGTGATACACAACAATTTGTTCGAACACTTCTTAGAAGATTGATTGATTGTCGTTGGCAAGAATGGTCAAGTCATGTTGAGAGTAGTGATCGATTTATCTTCTATAGACAGTTTAATACTATTCATTGTATTCCTACGTATTTATCAATTAAAATGGATAAACAGTTGAAGTATATTTTGACTAAATTCAGATTTGGAATTTCTGATATCTTTACTCATTATTATAGATACAGGAAACATAATGTTCGTGATCTTCTCTGTCCAATGTGCAAGAATAGTGTTGATAACGAAGTACATTTCGTGCTCTGTTGCCCTGTTTTAAATGATCTTAGAGAACGATTCATTCCTTCTAAGTATTATCGGTATCCGTCAATGTTTAGACTTACTATGCTCTTAGCATCAACTAATGAATCTATTGTTAAACGATTTGCTCTATTCTTGTACAAGGCTTTTAATATGCGTAGCATAATGATTAGTTGAATGTGTTGCTCATGTGTTTATATGTATGTTTTTGCGTATAATGAATGATTGATTGGTTATTTGATAAGTAATTCTGTCTATGCTTATACTGTATCTATATATATATATATATTTGTTATTTCCTACAATATGTTTGTTCATTGTAACCCCATCATATGGGGCCTTGGCCTCTTGATTAAAAAATCCGTATCCGTATCTCTCTCTCTCTCTCTCTCTCTCTCTCTCTCTCTCTCTCTCTCTCTCTCTCTCTCTCTCTCTCTTATTAGCTTTTCAAAGCATGACTTTTTGTTACATTTTTGCGTGCTGTTTTGGGGGCACGCTTTTTTGGTTATAATTTTTGCTTGCTGCTTTAAAGGCACATGTTTTGTATAGATATCGTTTACGATAAGGAAGCCAGGGATTGTCCTTTGGTCGGTTATCGAACACTTGTCAAGTGCATTGTCTCTTTGTTTTTTATTTTCTTATTTGTTATTGTTTTTTTGTGTTTCTTTCTTTTTTATATTACGAGTTGGATTCTTTTTTCTATTTGTGAATATTTTTGCTTCGTGTATTTATTCTGATGGTTTGGTTGACGTTGTGTCAACTAAGCTGTTTGTATTGGTTTTTATATTTATATGTGTGTAAAAGATTGAACAGTGTGTGTCCTTGTGTGGTAGTGATGATTCATACACCTGGATACAGCAGCATTGTCGTGTCCATAAATGAAAATAGCAGGGGGAAACATTGGTCTGGGAGTAAGCCATTTTGTGCTCCAAGTTTTAAGCAGGCAAGACTTCTATTGTCTATAGCAAAATGGAGACTCTTTCTGTTGCCTCCCTGAACTGCCAGGGCTTGGGTAGTGCTCATAAGAGGCGTGATGTTTTTCAGTATCTAAGGCAAAAGGCGTTCTCCATATACTTTCTTCAATACACTCATTTCGACAGAGAACTGGAAACTTCTGTCGCCGCAGAATGGGGTTATACGTGCTTTTTTGCATCTTATAGGTCTAACTCAAGAGGGGTGTGTATTCTATTCAATAACACTTTCCAATTTGAAGTTAAGAGCACTCATAAAGATAAAAATGGGAATTGTCTGATCCTTTTGATAAGAGCCATGGATCATGATACCTTATTAGTTAATATTTACGGTCCTAATAAAGATAACCCAGAATTCTATGAAGAACTAAAAGATAAGATTGAACAGTTCAATACCGACTATGTACTAGCAGTAGGTGACTGGAATCTTGTTTTAGATCCCTCATTAGACTACGATAATTACAAGCATAATAATAATGTTAGGGCTCAGAGTAAGGTGCTTAATATGATAGAAGAATTAGGATTAGCGGACGTATGGAGGGACTATAACCCTGACCGCAGAAGATAGACATGGAGAAAACCGATCCCTTTAAAACAAAGTCGCCTTGACTTCTTTCTTCTCTCCGACTATCTTTACTCTTTTGTTGAGGAAGTGGACATTCAGCATGGCTATCGTTCTGACAACTCCATGGTAACGCTGGTGCTGAAATTCGGACAGGAAAGGGGGCGTAAAACGCTTTGGAAATTTAATAGTTCGTTACTTCGAGCGAGACAAACAGTTTGTAGAAGAGATAAACACAGTTATTGATTCTGTGACAGAAGAATATGCAGCCACGCACTACAACACTGAGGAAGTAAAAGATATACCCACATCAGAACTGCAGCTTACCGTAGCCGATCACGTTTTCCTTGAGTTTCTTCTCATAATCATGAAGATTAGAGCCAAGACGATCGAATTTGCGTCTTTAAGGAAAATGCTTCCGAATAAAGCGAAACAACGTTAGAAAACAAAATTAGATTAACAGAAAAGAAAGAAAATAAGAGTGAAGAAGATATACAAAATACACAAACTCTGAGTCAAGAGCTAATTGCAATTAGGGAAAAGAAAATGGAAGGGATTTTAATACGTTCAAGAGCCAGATGGGTGGCGGAGGGCGAAAATATATCAAAATATTTTTGTGATTTAGAGAAAAGGCATTATGTCAGTAAACACATCCCTCACCTATTGACAGATAATGGGGAATCAATGAAAGATCCCAATAAAATAAGGTTAGAGATTAAAAACTTTTATGAAAATCTCTTCAAGGAAAGAAAAGTATCAGATTGTAAAATTGATGACTTAGTTAATGAAGTTCCAAAGTTGTCTCCAGAAGAACAGTTAGACCTTGAGGGTGAAATTACCATTGAAGAGGCCGGAGAAGCACTTACAAATATGAAGAATGGGAAAAGTCCCGGAACAGATGGCTTTACTCCGAATTCTTTAATGTTTCTGGAGACGGCTGGGGGATTTTGTTGTTAGGGCTTTAAATAAATCTTTTAGAGAAGGACAGCTAACATGCACTCAGAAGGAGGGTATCATAACTTGTATTCCAAAAAGTGATAAACCGAGACATTTCATAAAAAAACTGGCGTCCTATTTCTCTATTAAATACGGTTTACAAAATAGGATAGAATAAAGTCAGTCCTGCCAAACTTAATCAGTGAAGACAAGACAGGTTTTATGAAACACAGATTTATTGGTAATAACATACGACTTATCTATGACATTATTGATTATTTAAATACTAAGCAGAAGCCTGGCATGTTGATCTGTATTGAATTAGAAAAAGCTTTAAATTCTCTTGATTGGGGTTTTATGCTTAACACAGTATAATCTTTTGGATTTGGTAGTGACATTATGTCGATGGATTGAAGCATTTCATAAAGACATTAAAACCACTGTTACAGTTAATGGCAAATGCTCAGGCTGGTTTAGTGTACTTAGAGGATGTAGGCAGGGTGACCCCTTGTCCCCCTATCTATTCATTCTTTCAGCAGAGATCTTAGCAATAATGATAAGGGATAATAACAATATTAAAGGAATACAGTTACAAGACGCAGAGCACAAAATCTCACAATTTGCAGACGATACGCAACTTTTAAATGAAGGAGACAGAGCATCTTTCGAAGAAACTATGGAAACATTAGACCGCTTTGGTAAAGCCTCTGGTTTGATATTAAATGTTGAAAAAACAAAAGTAGTATGGCTTGGAAATAAAACTTCATCAAATGTTAGATATATGCCTCATTTACAATTGGAATGGAACCCGAGCGAATTTAAAATTCTTGGGATTTGGTTTGCAACTGACTTACGTAGATGTCATAACTTGAACTTTGATGAAAAATTCAAGGAAGTAAGAGCCCTTTTAAAAGTCTGGATTAAAAGAAACATCACGCCCCTTGGCAGAGTTGCAGTCTTAAAATCACTGGTCTTGTCAAAATTAGTGCACCTTTGGCTACTCTTACCTAATCCTCCTAATGATATTATTAATAAACTTCAAAAAGAATGCTTTAAAGACCCAGTGACGCGCCACGGTTACGTCCCTTGTTTTTTTCTGGGTCGCTGTAACCCGCATTCGAATTTCCCCATATTCAAATTGAGGCTGCTCTTTAAACTGATGTGTCGCTTTCAATTTGGGGCTACTTTATATGGGAGTCTGACTTGGTCAAAACAAGATTTCTTTCCAGTTATAAGAGGGAAAACACGTGAATCCCGTGTTTTTGACACGTGATCGGGTGGATCTTTAACTTTGTTTGGAATAACAAACGGGACAGAATTTCAAGACAAACAACAGTAAAGCACATAAAAGACGGTGGCCTTGGTATTCCATCTTTGAAACATGCGGTTTCTGCCCTAAAACTCTCCTGGATCTGGAAAATCTTAGTAGGCTCACAGAAATGGATCACATTATTACAAGACATGTTTCCAATTACAAAAGACATAGAAAAATATGGACAGTCTTCCTAGCAGCAAGTCAAAATTAAATCCTTTTTGGAAAGATGTTTTTGAAGCGTACAGGCAATTTGGTAGAAATTTAGCTATAAGTGATTTGGCTGATATGATGGCAGAAAATATTTTTATATTTGTTATCACCACAGTATATGAAATGACAAAAAAGACAATTTATTTCGAAAATGGACCGAACAAGACATTCATCGAATTGCAGATTTACTTAATCTAATAAATATAATGTTCAGACAAACTTTTTACAGTTTTCAGGTTGTGTCAGAGCAATAAGAGAATACTGTCAAAAAACAAATATTACATTGCTAGGCAGCAGATAAAAAAGAGGCCAAAATATACGAGCATCATTCACAGTGTTATTAAAGGCACTTAAGACTACTATAAAATATTGCTAGCAGATAACAATCTTCCGAATTGTTGTAAAAAATGGAGCGATTCAATTCTGGAAGTAATTAGTTGGAACGCTGTGTTTGAAAGAATCCATACAATAAAAGAAGTCAAACTTAAGCGGTTTCAAATTAGGTTGTTTCATAGGATTATAGCAACTAATGTTATCCTAGAAAAAATGCATATTGTTGAGTCTTATGAATGCACGTTTTGCAAAACAGTTAAAGAAACGATAGAACACTTATTTTGGAATTGTACAGTAACACAAAACTTTTGGATTGATTTTGCAAGACAGCTAAACGAGTGTGATATTGCAATAAGGTTACGATTAACAAAAGAACTCATAATCTTTGGTAAGGATAACACGAACAAAACAGACGAAATATTCAATTACGTCCTCTTATGTGCTAAATTCTATATCTACAAAAGTAAGTGTGAAAATAGTACCCCCAAACTAACATGTTTTAGGCATTATCTTAAATATAAGTATAATATTGAGTAGTATATCGCAAAGAAAAATATGCAACTGAATGAATCATTGAATGTCAACGAAAATGATATTGCTATAAATCGTTGGTTGACATTTAATCCATTGTGTTCTTCTGCTATTCCAATGTCTATTAAATGTAATTAAAACAACGTAAATATGCAATAGTAAAGATATAAAGCACACAGTGTGTGTGTGTGTGTGTGTGTGTGTGTGTGTGTGTGTTGGCGGTGAGTTCGATGCTGGGTCGATGGACTGTCTGGGGATGGCCCGTGTTGACTCCAGGGCACCGATATCATTGTCTGTATTTACGCCTGATGCGTGCTTGTCCACAAGTGTTCTGTTAATACTTTAATCTGTTTTTTGTTTGTTTGTTTTGGTATTGTTATTTTGTTTGTTTAAAAAAAAAATTGAAACCCTTCTCTCGTGTGAAAGACATAATTGCTAATTGAAATGATCCACTTCAATAGAGGTAAATACTTTAATATGTTAGCATTAATTTTGCTCCTTTGTATATATAAAAAAAATGTTGATGGATGAAAGTGTGTGTGTGAGTGAAGGAACTGTGGAGAGGAAGAATGAAAGAGGAAGGAATAAAAATGTGTAAAATTTAAAAAAAATAAAAAAATAAGAGAAAGGCATCCGCGTAAAACGTTTCGCCGTCCTGACCTTGACCTTGGTGTATGACCTTGAAAACCGAAAATATTTAAGGGGCCATAACTGCCACACCGTTGGCCTTAGAGTCTCCAAATTTGGCATGTAGGTACTTTGGCTTATGCCCGTTCTGATGATGGCATACCGATCAAGGTCAAGGTCAAGGTCGGGGAGATCGATAGGCCTTGAAAGTGGTAGGGGTATAACAATTGGGTTTTCAGCCATAATTTCCACATGTGTACTTGACAGTAGCGCTTCAGATTGTTTGTGGTACTGTATAACTTAGAGTAGAAAACATCCGAGCGTAAATTATCGCCATGCTGACCTTGACCTTGAAAACCGAAATTTCCTTCTTTGCGCTATATATTTCTTGTCCAAGCTGTATCTCGTGAACTAGAAGACAGAATCCCTTCCAATTTTGTGTCAGGATGTGACACTAAGAGTATAACACATTCGTACATAAATTATCCCTCGGAAATACAATGTCGCCGAGCGGCAGACATGTTTTCGTTTTTCTTCACCCTCCTATATCTCGTGAAATTCTGTATAGAATCACTCCAAATTTTGTGTGGGGGTGTAAAAAGAAGAGTAGAAGACATTGCAGTACAAATTATGCCACGTGGGATTTTAATGTCGCCGAGCGGCAGACATGTCTCCGAGTTAAGGGTGTACACCCCATTAAGGGTGTACACCCCACTAATTAAGGGTGTACATCCCGGTAAAGGAGGGGGTATAATACTAAAAGTAAAAGACATCATAGCACAAAATGTGCCACGTGGGGCTTAAATGTCGCCGAGTGGCAGACATGTCTCAGTGTTAAGGGTGTGCACCCCACCAATTAAGGGTGTGCATCCCGGAAAACGATTTGCACCCAGTCAAGGGTGTGGAGGTGCATCACCCAAAGGTCACAAGGAGGACGGGGACCTAACATGTGAAGGGGATGGGAGGTACAGGGCGGGGCATGTACAGGGCGTAACCGGCGATGCCCTTGTTTTCAGTCTTCTTTTTTTTCTTCAAAAGGAGCCAGAATGGTCAGCTCATTGACCGTGGGCCCTCAAGAGAAGAAGAAGAAGAACACGAGACATGATGAGTTCTGGTCTGCAGAGTGGTGTGAGGTGGAACTCTCTCTCTCTCTCTCTCTCTCTCTCTCTCTCTCTCTCTCTCTCTCTCTTATAATTTTTTGTCGATTCTACTTCTTTTGTCTCTCTCTCTCTCTCTCTCTCTCTCTCTCTCTCTCTCTCTCTCTCTCTCTCTCTCTCTCTCTCTCTCTCTCTCTCTCTCTCTCTCTCTCTCTCTCTCTCTCTTATCATTTTTTGTCGATTCTACTTCTTTTGTCTATTGATATGTCCATTGTTCGTTTGGTTTGTTGTGACTTTCTTTTCAAAAATGTATTGCTTGTATTTCCTGGTAAAATTCCGCCAATGTTTATACTGTGTAATTCGTTTTGAACTGAGCACGCCATAAGCTCTGCTTGTTGTTGCTTCAGTTATGTCATAGTTGTTGTTCATGTTGATTTGGAAAATAAAACATTTAAACCAGACATGATGATCGTTGAAGGAAACTAAAGTAAAAATCACTTTAAAAAGTTTAAAAACGTTGAAGAAAAGATTAATTAGCTGCTGTTGACGAACAGATTTCGCTCAATGGACAGAAGGAAGGATTCTGAGAGGGAAAATTGCGAAGGTCAAGCATAGCTGTCTGTGATGCGGCAAATTAAAAAAACTTTAACATGAATGGTTCCAGACCAAAGTCTTTGATTCGCAAGACTGACTTGGAAGCATGCATTTCTATTTTTAGATATAGGTCACCGCCATGTTTGTGACGTTTACTAATTTGCATAAGGTTAAAGGTCAGTTCCATATTTGAAGATGACGAAGTGCATTTTAAAACGCCTTGTCTTTATCACACGAAATCTGCCCTGCTGCTGAATGGCAGTAGTACAAGTTCGACCAGAATATTAATCTGTAGTTTAGCTCAAGTTCCACATTCCTGAGACCACATTTTGGTTGACATTGAAGGCCTGAACTAACTGGTGCTGAGATAACCCAAGCATTCTGCCAGTTCAGGTCATCTCAATATCAGTTAAACGCTTTTAAAACAGCTGTCCAGGCATGTTGAACCAGCCAGTGAGATAAAACTGATAATGTTCTCCATCCAACACGATTAAACAGGTTTTGAACCGAGCACTGTCCATGTCAATTTTTTAGCGGGTGGGGTGGGGGGTGAGTGTCACAAAGCTGCATACTGCTGCATGTTGTGAACACTGTTCACTTACTTATTATGGTGGTGACAATGATCAATAAAACTATGCTTTCCCACAATTCAGAAGAAAAACATGATGCAACGCAAATGTGGAGTTGTTTATATAGATTATTTTCCTGTGATGCTTTCTGTTTCTTTTAAAAAATCATATCCGTGAAAAGCATAGGCCTATGGACGTGATAAAACGACCATGCCAGTCAGCATTGTTTGAATCATCATATATTACGGCCTTGTACTCCACGTCAGTTGTCAAAAATCTAGACAACTAACTATCAATGGCAGGGATGGGGTGTAGATACGAGTATGAAGGATGTCTGACAGACAATGAGTATGGCCTATTGTGAGTGAGAGGGGAGAAACAGATCAATCGTTCCTACTGAACTGAAGCCAATAAAGAGACCGTGACAGAATAAATTGAATAAATACGTGACCCGAAAACATGTCTGTGGCACTATTTTAGACCTCCTGTAACTTTTCAAGCTTTTGCAGCCAAAATACGCTTGGAGGTATCTTCTTCTTCTTCTGCGTTCCCAGGCCATATGGCCATAATGAGTAAGGTACGCATGTGTCCGGTTTTCAGTTTTCACTGGTCTCCCCGCTGCGTACAGCCGACACATTCCGCATTTCGGAGGAGCTCAAAGGAGAAACATTATTTGGAAGGTTTTTTTTTAAAGCAGGAGAATGTCAGAAAAATAATAGATGATAGAAAGCAAAGGGAAAAGGCAGAGTCAAAGAGAGTGGCAGATTAGAGGAAGTTACAAGCACAGAACTTCCAGAAAGTTGGAGAACTATTTTTACGAAAGACCCCCCGGTATCCCCACGGGGAGATACTCAGTGAGGGGTCAGGGTAATCCAGCTCCCCGTATGGAGGCACGAGGCATCCATCCACTGTCCCTGCTTGGAGGTATCGACTCTAGACATACTAAGATAAACACAACAGAGTTTTCGTCGAACAAAATAATGTCAAAAACAGATAATTCTCAAAATAGGCTATGTTTAAATACGATAGAGGCATAGCAGTAATACGACCTGCTGAACATGTATACTACACCAAGCCACAGAAACAATACTGTTTGGATTTCAATTTTGCAACATCGCACAAGATCGTAGCAAGTAAAATATTAATAAAAAATATGTTCCATAATATTGTTTACAATAGATATAGACTCCTTCATCAGCCAACACGGCAAGAATTATTCAATTAATAGCTACACTGATTTTGCAATCGTTGGTAAGCATAATATATAATTTCTTGGGTAACGGTTTCTAAAGAGACTTTCTTTGTACATTTATCAAACTAGTGCCTGGCTCACTAGGAATTGATTTGTACCGTTAGTTGCAACGCCAGATATCAAGCATGCGGGTTTCACAGCAGTAAATCACGTGTGTTGTGAGTGAAGGACTTGGAAAACAAAACGGATACACCACAACTCCTCCAGCAGGCCATAAATCAAACTGACAATTAACACAGAATAGAAATCGAGTACGCAAGTAAGTGAGCAGTGGCGTAGGAACGTTTTGAAGCCGGGGGGTGGGGGTGCAGGATTGCCTACAAACCAGGAGAGGGGGGGGGGGGGGAGGAGGCGCAAGCGTAGGGACCAGGTGGATGGATAGGTTAGGTTACACGTCTTAGTAAATGCTATAAAAACCACTGTAATTGTTATTTTTAACGTTAATCATAATCAACAATAAAAAATCTATGAATGAAAGAAAATATTTTATGAATTGAAAGGAGACAACAAAAAACATAAATATACAACAATGTTTGGGGGTGGATCAGCCAGTCATGGAAGAGGGGAGGGGGTAGTTCCAAGTGGTCAGTTGGGGTGGGGTGAGGGGTCTGGGGGGCTTGCCTCCCAGAAGCTGATGATAATGTGAATGTAAAAGATGCAAACAAGGCTACTCATGAGAGGAAAAACTAAGACTACAGCATGGGACTACATTACTCCCTCTTTTTCTTTCCGTTCAATTTTTATCATTTTTTTATGAGCGGGTGGAACCCCTGTAACCCTTCTCAAAATTCATAATTGATATAGTACCCAAGTCTAAGGACATGTAACAATATAACAATGAGGCTTATACATTAAAACAAATAGGAAAGGAAACATATCTGAGCCATCTAAACGTCATATAACATTGTAGCAAGTCTTTGTTTGGCGATGATTGAGTTTCAGAAAAGCCCAAACCATAAAAGAACAAACTTACTAAAAATTATTCCTATTTATAAGTAAGAAATGTACTTTACTACTTATAGGGTAGGTCTAGCTCAGACAATATTCCCTGGTAAATTGGACACATCATTATTGGAAATCAAACCAGGCCACGTTACTCTCAGATAGTGGGACAAAAAATCAGTTATAATAAGTGATACTTGTTCAAAACAAATAAGTCATTATCACTATCATCCACCTAATAAAACAAAACATACAAAATCCTACTAATTATGAGAAAATGAGGATGATGATTTACCAGATATTCCATTTATAGATGCATCTCTTTCAGAAATTGAGTTGAACAATGTTCTTGTAAAGGAAGTCATAATTGGTTTAGATAAGAACAAAGCAGTGGGTCCCGACCTTGTCCATAATAAGTTGTTAATTGCTGCTTTGCCAGTCATTATTAATCCTTTAACAATACTTTTTAATATATGTTTAAATGAAAGTAAATTTCCCTTAGCTTGGAAGACTGCGCATGTCAGTCCTAAAAAACATCTAAAGAGTTATGTATTAACTATCGACCTATATCATTACTTAGCTGCGTAGGTAAGATATTGGAGAGATGTGTTCATAAACATGTTTTCCACTTGTTATCACTTAATAACATTATCATTCCTTGTCAGTCTGGGTTTACCCCTGGGGATTCCACTGTCAACCAGCTTGTGTGTATCTACAATGATTTATGTTCATCTTACGACAATGGAATTGCAACGCAGGCAATCTATTTTGATATTTCTAAGGCTTTTGACCGTGTGTGGCACAAGGGTTTAATTCATAAACTTAATGCTAATGGCATAAGAGGGAAGCTGCTTGGGTGGTTTGTCGATTATCTTTCTAATCGTTTTCAGGCTGTTGTTATTAAAGGCAATAAATCTGATTATAAAAATATCTCTGCAGGTGTTCCTCAGGGATCTGTCTTAGGTCCTCTTTTATTTCTGATATATATTAATGATATTGTAGACGGAATTCAATCAATTATTAAACTGTTTGCAGATTTGCAGATGCCACAAGCATGTTATTAGCATCGAACAACCCAGTTCTTCGTGCAGAAGTTATTAACTCTGACTTAGAGAAAATATACGCTTGGTATAAACGTTGGAAAATGAAATTTAATGATGATAAAACAGAACTATTAAACATTATACGTAGCACACACACTGTTTTACCCTTGACATTTGGCTTAACACACTTGCAAAGCACTGAATATCACAAGCACTTGCGCATCACACTTCAACATAACTGTAAATGGGACATTCATATAAAAAGTATAATTAGCACTGTTGCCATGTTAATATCATGTCTGAAAACGTATAAACATAAGTTGAGCAGAAAAGCATTAGAAATTATGTATACATCCTTTATATTACCTCATTTCGATTATGCTGACATTATATGGGATAGGTGTACTGACACTCAGGCAGCTTCCCTCGAAAACGTACACCTTGAAGCCATTATAACTATTATTGGAGCTGTTCGTGGCACTAGCCATCATAAATTATACAATGAATCTGGTTTTTCTTCTCTTAGAGAAAGACGACGTAGACATAAACTTATATTCTTTTTTCAAAGGATTTATGGTCTGTGCCCTGACTATCTCTCAAATTTAATTCCTGATTTGGGTTCTGTAAGAAATCCGTACCATAGTCGAAAACCTTCAGAGAGAGTTGTTCCACCTTCTAGAACAGAATTGTATCATAGGTCATTTATTCCATCCACTACAGAACTCTGGAACACTCTTCCAGACAATTTCAGAAAGTTGTGATTCCCTTAGCTTAGTGCCTTTAAACGCATTCTATCAGCAGAAGACACTGTTATACCTGCATATGTCTATTTTGGCAACCGCAAAGAACAAATTTCGCACTGTCGTCTTCTAGTGGGTCCGCTTATGGGATAAAATGAATGGCAAATTGCAAGTTAGGTTTAAGGCATGTCCTTTGGCACACATGTACCTTAGACCCTCCCCTAACATAAAATGATGGGAAACACCTTCGCAGCTGGTGGTTTCTGTGAGAAACAGGCCCCTTTGTGACGTCACCCTAATAGTAGTACTGCTATTATATAAGTGCGAATCCAACTTTATTAGCTTTTATTGGTTATCTAATGTACAATTATGTCTTGCTACATGCAATTTTATGTGCCTGTCATAAAAACCAGACCAAGCTCTAAGCTCATTACAATCACGAGTCACACAATGGGCTAGTCTGCTCATGTAGAGCCAAAATCACCGTTGCCAGCAAGGGTGCAACTATTTCTTTCCAGCACAGTAAATCCTAAGCATCTTATGGACTACATTGCATTGATATGTGACAGACAAAATAATAGTTTGTGCTCTAATTTTACATGAAGTAGCGTGCTTTAAAATGGCAATGAGGGCCTGCACATTTGTCTGTGCATCTGTGAATGAATAAAACTGTGTTACAACCGTCATAGCCTCCATTATCAAATGATCATAGCAATAATACTAGCATAATAATGGATATTTGTTGCGCTCTTTCTCCAAAGAGCTCAGAGCGCTTACAAACTTAAATTAGACAACAACAATAACAATAGTAATAAACACAAAACATTCAGAAATATATCTATTAAATACAAATCCGATACTTCACACGTGCGCGTGCTTGTTATTTGCACATACACACACACCCACACACACACACGTCACAGCACACACACACACACGCAAGCACACACACAAACACACAGAAAAGACATTCCATGCGCGTACCGAAATCATGAGTGCAACGCGTCAGCCAACACTGGTAGCCAATGCAAACCAGACAAAACTGCCAGTCGTTCTGCCAGCCTAGTCCAATCCACATCAAACCACCCGCATCAACCGCCCAAGACGCACCGTTTACCATGGTACCAGGACCAAACAGGGCTCGGGACAACTAGCATATCTTGTTCTGTTTCTTAAGTTCTTTTATAATGCTCTTTATTTTGATTAATAGGTGCATATTCAATGCGCAATAAGCCGGAATTTTGTGTTTTTCACTTCTTTTACTTATACTTATGCAGTCTTGTTATTTGTAATTAAAAAAAAACAAAGGAAAGAAAGAAGAAAGACAATTCGACTTTAGAAAGGTCCAAATTAAATTTGAATATTGATGCAACGTTGACTCAACAATCAGCTTGATGCAGTTCAGTCATCTGTGTTTCCTGTAGAACTCGTTTACAGTCAGGAAGAAAGTGTGAGTGATTTTCAGCATATTTTTCATGCGAACTTTACCAATTTCCAAACCTTTGATCTACCAAAGTGACAATGTGCAATTATAAATCAACACTTGCACACAAGCAAACAGGAGAGAGAAAGAGAGAGAGAGAGAGAGATAGAGAGAGAGAGAGAGAGAGAGAGAGAGAGAGAGAGAGAGAGAGAGAGAGAGAGAGAGAGAGAGAGAGAGAGACAGAGAGACAGAGATAACACTGAACACTGGAAACTATTTTTCAAGGGTGAAGATTAGGCGAAGCCTATTTTTACAATCTGTGTGAGAGAGTGAGAGACAGAGACAGATGATGAGAGACAGAGACAGGGAGTGAGAGACAGACATAGCAGAGACAGAGCATTACAGAGAACCAATAGTCTAATGTAAAGAACAAAAATACACCAATATCGTCCCACCATTATTGCCAAACCTGTTTAATAGGCTAATGGACATGAAGTGAGAGGGGTTGGAGTTGGGGGGCAGATAGTGAAGGACCAGAGACTGTCTTTCAAACATACACATTGTATGAACCTGTTTCATTCGATCTGCATAAGTTTCGCTTTACATGCAGAACTAATGGCAAACAAGTAGCATTATACCCACCTCCTTCCGTTTCACACAGTCAAACACTATTCAATCTAATCTTACTGAGGCTGGATGCACGACTGTAGCGAATATGTATTCCAGAAGGATACAAAGGGCAGGATAATGTAGGCAAGAGAAGATATTTACTTGGTGAGTGATTCTGTTAGGGAGGCTCTTCCTTATGTACTTTGAAAGGGAGTGGCATGGAATAGGCACCATGTTATGAACATAAACAATTGATATCAGGCATGCCAGTAATTCCAATTCATTCTTCATACTACATCAGGTGAAGCATATCAAGACGTCTTCCTTGCAGGCATCACCACAAGTTCAACTGTGAACTGCTTTAAGATAGGGCCTTTTGTGTTATTGTATCCATTCATGGCAGTGTAATATAGACACGCCCATCCATTCTTCTTCAAACCTGTTTGTTAACAAAGCTTGAAATGCAGCTCAAATTATATTTCTAGGCATTGTGTGCCACAGACGTAATTGTAAATTAAAACAGACACTTTGAATCTTAAAAACATCAAGTACTAGAAATATTATAGTTTGATGATTTGAAGATTGTAAAAAGCATAAGAAAAACGACAAATGTCTTGGGTATGTCAAACAAAATTATCAAACAAGTTATATATCCAAGCATAATATGATCTATGATTTTCAGAAATTATGATAACTTCCTAATACCACTTTGTTCTCTCTCTCACTATAACATGGATTGTGAAGGCAATGCTACACATGGTTGTTATTCATATTTTTCAATCTGTGTCATTAAGCCAGGGGTCCCGATAAATAATTAGGCTAATCTATAAACTTTATTATGCGATTTTGAGAATAAGATATATATTTTCTTTCAACAAGTTACTAAGAATTCAGAGATTAAAAAATATAATTTTATGTAGACAATTCAGTATTGTAAAATATGAACAAAAAAAAACAAGTATGTAGGCTAGTTCTCTTAAGCATTTAGCTGTAATCACTTGAATTTTAAAAAAAAGTGGTGGGTGTGGAAGTAAGAAAAGAGACAGTGGTCAGTAGACATGTTCTGTTTTCTTGTGATGAAGAACAATGCACCGGTTATGACTAAGCATGTCGTCAAAGAGAAAAGACTAATTTTCTGGTTACTTGTACTACAGGAAAAATGAAAACTGAACAGTAGTAAATTTGTCAATCTGTTGGACTTTAAATGACCACTGTATCTCTGTATCTCCCATGTAGCTTGTAGTGTGTTTCCCAGAGATGTGTAGTTCCTTGTATGCACATCTCTGGTTTCCCACACTTTTTGCACTCAATACATGTAAACGACATGTGTTCAAAGAGAAATTATGTAATCCCTTTAGATGAGATTGCTTGAGTTACCTGGCTGAAAAATCAGTCATAATATTTAACTAGAGGGCTTATGTTTGCCTTTGAGAACAAACATGACAGGATTCTCCCCTCCACCAGCCTTTCCCTCCCCACTTCCTGGCTCTGATTGATACCGGAAATGTTGCATCATTAATCTTTAATAATCACACAAAATAAGAATGCATTTCGTGCAGCCGTTTTCGAGTTATTTAAGATTACAATTTACCCAAATTTGGCCATTTCCAACCCACTTCCGGTTTTGGGTTTGAAACGGAAGTGTTGCACCGTAACTCCTGAGTAAATACCGAAAATATGATTGTATTTTGTGCAGCTGTTTCCGAGATATTCAATATTAAAAATTGGCCAAAGTTGGCCATTTTTTCGGTATTTGGCCAATTGGTTTTATATTGACAATTTAGCATAAGTATAGCATCCTTCAATTTTCCTGCAAATTTCAGCGAGATTCGGTGAACAATAAAAACAGTCCATGAATGGAAATAAGTGAAAGTGACACAACTCAATTTACATAAATTTGAATAACTTCCAAACCATTTAACTTATCATCAACAAACTCCTTTCAAACCTGGGCCAGAGTAAAGGCTACAAAAGCCAATAGTTAGTTGTGTGACGTCACTTCTGGTTTGGGCTATTCTGTGATCCAAATAAAAGCTGCCTGACCATAGCTGGGGCACTTCCGGTTCATACGTCCGGTTCAATAATCTCCCATAAATGTTGCAAATCTACTTTTGAGCAAATTCCGAAAATATGAACGAAATCTGTTCAGCCGTTTTGGAGTTAATGAAAGTTGAAATTTTGCCAATTTGGTGGTTTTTCGGCCATATTTCGCCGAATTTTTGGCAAAATAATTTAATATTACTTATTTGGCAATCACTTAATGCCCCGCAACTTCCGTGAAAATCTCAGCCAAATCGGACGAAAAAGGGGCAGAAAAAGAAGGAAAAAACCCTCTTACAAATGCAATAGTGTTCTACCTAAAGGGTAGAATCCTAATAAAACTGAAGAAAACTGTACAAATTCAGTAAACTTTGTAACAAAAGAAATTCAGACACCTACAGTTTTGACATAAACCAGCAACCATAAATTTTTTATAAGGCACAAAATGCAGTGCTTGTGCGTCATATGTGCGTGCAATGACGTCGCAGGGGAGGATTTAAGCAGCTACGGTAGGAAAGCATAAAAGCGTCAAAAGTAATGATATCTGAAATCTGCCGGACTTTAAATGACCACTGCATCTACCCTCCATCGTGTAGATGGTGTTTCCCATGCTGTCCTTGCTCAGGACAATGCATGCAACATGTGTGTAAAGGGAAATTGCATACACCCTTGTGACGATTTACCTTGGCTTGACGGAATGAGTATTCGCCTTGGCATTAGTGACTTGAATTATGATTTATTCACCCGTCATTTATTGAATGATCCAGGTTGCACTTGTGGCTATGTACGCAAAACAGCTGAGCATTATCTCTTAGCATGCCCCCTGTTTAATGTTGTTCGTGCTAACACCTTATCTAACCTTTCTCCTGATTATATTGTGACATTCTCTTGTGTGGTAGGCAAAATCTTCCATGTGAAACCAACATATTAATATTTGAAACTGTACATCTCTTCATTTCTGGTTCGAATCGGTTTTAAACTTATTTCTAAACTGTTTTCAATTATCATGTCAAATCAAACATTTCAATCATTTTTGTGTGTAAGCGCAGGTGCGCCTCTATATTGGTCTAAGTGATTGAATAACTTGTTATAGACATGTAAGCATGGTTGTAAGTACTTTTGTGGGATGTTTTAATGAGTGTCATATTGAGTCATCAAATTGTTAATTAATTTGTCTCTCAATCCCCCTTTTGTTTTCCTCCTTCCTTTCTTTTTTGTGATTTTCCCCATAATGTCACTTTTATTTCTTTTCTGGTTTTCTATTTTGTTCACTTTGTTTTGTTAGTTTGTGAATAATGTTTCTAAATATTGAAAAAAAGAAGATAATTGGTGAGAACACACCTTCCGTCTATTGAATCATATGTAATGTATTGTGTACGGGTACGTTATAAGCTATATGCTTGTTGTTTACCCTGTTACCTCATTATTGTTTATATTTTGAAATTGTTGAATAAAAAACCCGTTTAAGCCAATTATGTAAAACTTCAAAACGTGTGTGTCATTCAATCCTATCTGACTAGCCACGACTTCCTGATAAAAAGGAGGCAATTACTATTCTGGAGAACTTGGCATATTAAATGTAAAGAAGTCTTGCCCAAAATACCCCCACTCTCCTGGACAAAAAGATTATAGACAGCTGGTGCTGGGGAAGGTCCCCAAAGACCAAATAATCCTTTTTGCTGCAGTGCTAGTAAGAGCCAGTGCAAATGCCTCTGAGTTTGGGATTCAATGTCATTCACAAAAGATTAACAATTTACCATGATTTGCCATCTCAATATTAACAAGAGGCAAAAGCCTTCAAGGCTCACGTCGCTGATTTTTATTACTAATATAGCAGGCATGGGAATTCCCATGACAATTCCCATGCCTGTATAGAGAGAATACTTTTATGTAGACACTTGTGCATCTGAAAACAGAATTAATTTTTATTTTACTGTGTAAATTAAATTATTTCTATGCATTAAATTACCCCTACCCCTTTCTTTAAAATTTAATTATATGTGTGTTTATATATATGCGCATGTAACATAGTGGAGCCCTATTTTTATTTTTGGCAAACAAGTAAAATTGAAAAGCATATTGACCAAGCTTTCAGAAAAACATTATGACCAATCCCCCCCCCCCCCCGCCGGGGTAAGGGGGGTATACGGACACCTGTAGTAGGCCTACAGTCTTTGCCTGTAGGTCTAAGTCTTTTACTCTTAGAAAATTAATAATTGAAGTTGCGTAATTCGTAAGGCCATACTCCCGATCTGTTACTGTTTTAAACTGATTGATCATGCGATGAAAACTTGTTCCACATCATCTACATTTCTTTAATATATTTTATATTATTCCTAATATTTTTTTTTCGTTTCGTTAATTCTCCCCCCCCCCCACCTCTGCCTCAAAGCAAAGGTCAAGTCACAGCCAGCACGCTCATCCATGTTTTATCTCCCCAGTACAGTCTTTGCACATGTGATCAATCGTCTAGGCCTAACAAAGGATTCGTACGTCGAAGGCAGTGAAAATCGACGGAACCCTGGATTTTCCGTATATATTTTTTCAAGACTGAAATGAATGTGGTCTACATGTTAAGTACGTCGTCTTGATTAGGAGTAAGGCGTTATCTCTTATGCTCTATGCCTAGGCCTTGTTGCCGGAAGTGCGGTAGGCTAAGTATTGCATGCGCAGTATATGATGGCAATGAACTACGAACACATTGTCAAACTCAAACGCGCAAATATAAACGAACAACTGGGCCTTCAACGCACACACATCGGTACAAATATCCATTTGTTACAGAAAATATAAGTTACGACGTTTAAAATGTACCTATTTGTACACAACCTGAAGTCTTGTGTTTCTTTTTAAAGAGCGTTTTTGTATATCTAATGGAGAGTCCTTCTTTCCAGTATCTCCTAGTCCTACTCGGTACCACACAGTAATCTCCTGCATAGAAAATGATTTTCTTTCTTTTTTTCCTTACCGAGTATCTGACTGCTTTGAATCGTCATTACTTGAAGGCTCACTTCAAAATGAAGCTATCCTGCTATAACTTTACCCTCTAACAATCTTATGTTTTTTTGAGAAAACGACAACGGTTAAGTTTCAGTGGAGAGTGAGAGTCTTCTTTATTTTTGAAGAGTGTGACTATGGTCAAGGTTAAAGGTTGCACCAACAGTAATCTCTGCAACACTGATTATCTTTATTTTGTTCTTTTACAATGTTATCGACTGCTTTGATCGTCGTGACTTTAAAGCTCCGTAACAAATCAGTATCCTGCTAACTTTAACCCTATAAACGCCTTATAATGTTTACAAGAAAAATTACAATCGTAAGGGTTTGAGTTAAGGTTAAAGGTCGGGGTGGGGGGGGCGGGGTGGGGGCCACGGACGCAACCACACAAAACACAACACACACAGACACAAACAACAACACACCCACCACACACGTACACAACATACCCCACACAACACACAAAGACACACACAGACACCAACCGAACATTGTACGATACTATCGAGACTGAGCATCTTTGTTTTAAAAAAACGACGTGAGCCAAAAATGGTACATAGAACAATGATCAAAGGTAAAAGCCTACCTTTGAGAACAACGAATAAAACCCAGTGAAAGGGAGCCTGGCTGAAACCATGCAGGAGGCCCCTCAAACTCAATTAGGCACGACATGAATTCACATTTTATAGCAACTTGACTGAAGGGGGAAGTTTGGAAATTTTGGGTGAGTGTCGTCCTGTACACTTTTTTTTGTTTTTTTTTTTTTTTTTTTTTTTTTTTTTTCTTTTTTTCAAAATTCTCTTCCAAAACAGTAATGGGGAAAGTGGTGGGAGTAATGGTTGGTAGACAACGGTAAAGGGGAGGGGGGGGTGGGCGGGGACGGAACAGAATTGGGGTCAAAAACTGATTATTTTTTTTTTTTGTTGTTTGTTGGTTGCCAAGAAAA
>CM065680.1:51884990-51889990 GCA_017654935.2 Phymorhynchus buccinoides
TAGTGAAGGACCAGAGACTGTCTTTCAAACATACACGTTGTATGAACCTGTTTCATTCGATCTGCTTAAGTTTCGCTTTACATGCAGAACTAATGGCAAACAAGTAGCATTATACCCATCTCCTTCCGTTTCACACAGTCAAACGCTATTCAATCTAATCTTACTGAGGATGGATGCATGACTGTAGCGAATATGTATTCCAGAAGGATACAAAGGGCAGGATAATGTAGGCAAGAGAAGATTATTTACTTGGTGAGTGATTCTGTTAGGGAGGCTCTTCCTTACGTACTTTGAAAGGGAGTGGCATGGAATATGCACCATGTTATGAACATAAACAATTAATGTCAGGCATGCCAGTAATTCCAATTTATTCTTCATACTACATCAGGTGAAGCATATCAAGACGTCTTCCTTGCAGGCATCACCACAAGTTCAACTGTGAATTGCTTTAAGAGAGGGCCTTTTCCAATAAGGGTTGTTTGTGTTATTGGATCCATTCATGGCAGTGTAATATAGACACGCCCATCCATTCTTCTTCAAACCTGTTTGTTAACAAAGCTTGAAATGCAGCTCAAAATAATATATTCTATTTCTAGGCATTGTGTGCCACAGACGTAATTGTAAATTAAAACAGACACTTTGAATCTTAAAAACATCAAGTACTAGAAATATTATAGTTTGATGATTTGAAGATTGTAAAAAGCATAAGAAAAACGACAAATGTCTTTGGTATGTCAAACAAAATTATCAAAACAAGTTATATATCCAAGCATAATATGATAATATGATTTTCAGAAATTATGATAACTTCCTAATACCACATTGTTTTTCTCTCACTATAACATGGATTGTGAAGGCAATGCTGCACATGGTTGTTACTCATAATGTTCAATCTGTGTCCTTAAGCCAAGGGTCCCGATAAATAATTAGGCTAATCTATAAACTATTATGCGATTTTGAGAATAAGATATATATTTTCTTTCAGCAAGTTACTAAGAATTCAGAGATGAAAAAATAAAATTTTATGTAGACAATTCAGTATTGTAAAATATGAACTAAATGAACCAAGTATGTAGGCTAGTTCTCTTAAGCATTTAGCTGTAATCACTTGAATTAAAAAAAAAAAGTGGTGGGTGTGGAAGTAAGAAAAGAGACAGTGGTCAGTAGACATGTTCTGTTTTCTTGTGATGAAGAACAATGCACCGGTTATGACTAAGCATGTTGTCAAAGAGAAAAGACTAATTTTCTGGTTACTTGTACTACAGGAAAACTGAAAACTGAACAGTAGTACATTTGTCAATCTGTTGGACTTTAAATGACCAATATATCTCTGTATCTTCCATGTAGCTTGTAGTGTGTTTCCTACACTTTTCACTCAATACATGGAAACCATATGTAAAAGAGCCAAATTATTTAATCCCTTCAGATGAGATTGCATTGAGATTATTTTCTTCTTTTTTTTGCTGTGCCCATCTTCTGGGCTTTACAGTGGCGTTGCTCCCACGTTCGCTCAATACATGTAAACGACATGTGTGCAAAGAGAAATTATTTAATCCCTTCAGATGAGATTGCTTGACTTAACCTGGCTGAAAAATCAGTCATAATGTTTAACTAGAGGGCTTATGTTTGCCTTTGAGAATTATGCATCATTAATCTTTAATAATCACACAAAATAAGAATCCCAATTCGTGCAGATACCGAAGTGTTGCATCATTAATCTTTAATATTCACACAAAATACCCATGCATTTCCAGGTTTTCGAGTTATCATATAATAAAAAGGCAAGTGTTGTGTGTGTGTAACTCCTGTGTGTAAATACCGAAAATGTGATTGTGTGTTTTGTGCAGCTGTTTGTGTGAGATATTCAATATTAAAAAATGGGCAAAATTGGAAATCTTTGGGCCATGTTGTTGGCCAATTGCTTTTATATTGACAATTTAGCATAAGTATGCTGTGGTCCTTCAATTTTCCTGCAAATTTGAAAAGAAGAATTTGGGAGCGAGAATCGGTGAAAATTTGCTGTCAAAAAATTTGAAGAGAATCGGGGAGAGCCGTCATCAAATGGGGAAACGGGGCCTGAAAGTGACACAACCGAATCGCTTCACATTTGCTTTACTCATAAGTACTTGGCTTTACTATTTAAGGCGCTACCGTTCAACAAGAGCTCACTTTCAGACCTGGGCCAGAGGGAAACGGGCTACATAACTCCAATAGTTAGTTGTGTGACGTCACTGTCAGGCTTGCTGTGGCTATTCAAAGCCTGGCAAATAAAGAGAATGCCTGAGCGCGTCACTCTGGGAGCAGCTTCCGGGAAACCAGCCTTTCCCTCCCCACTTCCGGCTCTGAAAATTGATACTCAGCGAAATTACTTGGCGTTACCTTTAATAATTACACACAAAACCGTAAGAATGCATTTCGTGCAGCCGTTTTAGAGTTATTTAAAGATTAAAATTTACCCAAATTTGGCCATTTCCAACCCACTTCCGGTTTTGGGTTTGAAACGGAAGTGTTGCACCGTAACTCCTGAGTAAATACCAAAAATATGATTGTATTTTGTGCAGCTGTTTCCGATATATTCAAGATTAAAAAATGGCCAAATTTGGACATTTTTTCGGCCAAATGTTGGCCAATTGGTTTTATATTGACAATTTAGCATAAGTATTGCATCCTTCAATTTTCCTGCAAATTTCAGCGAAATTCGATGAAAAAAAAAAAAATCCATAAATGGAAATAAGTGAAAGTGACGCAACCAAATTTACATAAATTTGAATAACTTCCAAACTATTTAACATATCGTCAACAAACTCCTTTCAGACCTGGGCCAGAGTAAGGGCTACAAAATCCAATAGTTAGTTTTGTGACGTCACTTCTGGTTTTGGCTATTCTGTGAACCAAATAAAAGCTGCCTGACCATAGCTGGGGCACTTCCGGTTCATACTTCCAGTTCAATAATCTACCATAAATGTTGCAAATCTACTTTTGAGCAAATTCTGAAAATATGAACGAAATCTGTTCAGCCGTTTTGGAATTAATCAAGATTGAAATTTTGCCAATTTGATTTTTCGGCCATATTCCGCCGAATTTTTGGCAAAATAATTTAATATTACTAATTTGGCAATCACCCCCACAACTTTCCTGAAAACCTCAGCCAAATCGGACCGAAAAAGGGGCAGAAAAAGAAGGGGAAAAAACCCTCTTACAAATGCAATAGTGTTCTACCTAAAGGGTAGAATCCTAATAAAACTGAAGAAAACTGTACACATTCAGTAAACTTTGTAACAAAAGAAATTCAGACACCTACAGTTTTGACATAAACCAGCAACCATACATTTTTTTATAAGGCACAAAATGCAATGCTTGTGCGTCATTATATGCTCGTGCAATGACGTCGCAGGGGAGGAGTTAAGCAGCTACGGTAGGAAACCATAAAAGCGTCAAACGTAATGAGATCTGAAATCTGCCGGACTTCAAATGACCACTGCATCTACCCTCCATCGTGTAGATGGTGTTTCCCACGCTGTTCTTGCTCAGGACAATGTATGCAACATGTGTATAAAGGGAAATCACCTAACCCCTTGAGACAATTTACCTAGGCTTGACGGAATGAGTTATCTCATAACAGGACGACAACTTGGACCTGACTGAAAGAACTGCTGGTAAATGTGATACCGGTGTGACTTAAAACCAGCGTCCCATGTGTGAATGCATGCACAAGATCTTGGGTGCATGTTACAACCCATTCCACTATTCGGTAGGAGTAGGCCGTGTTGTGTCGGTAGAATCGATGACACGTTGTCACATAGCATGCAAAAATGAGTGACGCTGCACTAGCGCTCCTGGTGGAGCAACCTGAATTTCAGATGGAAAATACCAAATTCCCACCCATCCACCCACATTTTTGTGTGAAAAAAGAAAGAAAGTTAATTGCGATCAATAACCTACATGGCGTTGTATGATATGAAATGTCTGTAGTATTTTTTTTTACCTGCCAAGGCAGATGTTATGCATCAACAAATCAGTTATACAATGGCGCCTCCATTTTAAGACCTTGAAAAATCATCCAAAATAAGGTCTTAAGTGGGAGGGAGTTGGATGTAATTTTAATATTTACAAAGAATGGCAATGTCTCAGAGAAGTAGGTCTTAAGTGGGAGGGAGTCTTATAAGGGGGTGGGGTTCTTATATGGATGGTTTTTTTTTTCAATTAAGAAAATCCAGAGATGTAGATGGAACATCGTAATGAAGAATATTTAAACCTTTGCACTCAAACAAAAAGAAAATCGTGTATTGTGCACTGGAAGGATAGAAGGTCAAGGTCAAGGTCGTGCGCTCAGGACGACAGCTGAAAATGCTGTCCAGTTTAATTCGATAATAATTTGGTTTCTTGAGTAAATGTTTAATGGCAGTTTGCTAAAAACGTTGTGCACAGTCTTTGGTTACAAAGAATTCATATTTATTTGAAGGAAGAGCTGAAGGAAGAGCTGTTTGTTTGTGATTTCTGGAGACATGTCTCACCTATTTTGGGTATTAGCGGCACTTTCGTTTTCATGACTTTGTTTAGTTTTCATAACTGCTCATACCATTACACATCTTGTTCTGACTAGGATTATTTTTGCTTATGTCGGCACTGTTAATATACTACAGGTAAGAATTATTCTCTATTCTGTTATTCGTGTGTGTCAATATGGCGAACAGACTGCAGAGAGATAGACGTGGCTCTCGAAAGAACAGCCAGGAAAGAGGGAAGGAGGGTGAAGGTAAGGAGGGTCACACTGTGACAAAAGAAGAAAGCTCGAGGAAGTACTTCTTATGTATAAAATGCTCAAACGCAGTTGGGGAAGAGAATAGCGTGGAATGTCATGACTGTGGTGAATGGTGTCACAAGGATTGCACAGATCTTACTGACAGGAAGTTTGACTTTCTCAAAGAGAGTCATGATGAGTCCATCCAGTGGGTGTCCAGTATGTTTGTCTGGGGAAAGTGAAAAGAAAGGGCCCCTGG
>CM065680.1:51894990-51908489 GCA_017654935.2 Phymorhynchus buccinoides
GCTTAGGGTTAAGGTTAGTATTCCAAAAAAGATTATTAGCTGAAAAGGTTCATAAAATACAGCTCTATATTTGTCAGTGTTCTTCATTGTTTCACAATTTAGTTATTGACATAGTTGTTTTGTACACAGATTGTTGACAATTATGAGGATTCTCTGCCTATGAGAATGACGTCTTACTCAACAAGGCCTTGCACGAGAACGACAGCTGCAGACAACGATCCCTATGAGCAACAGGACAAGGAGAATTTGGACAAGGACAGGTCAAATTGTTTGTTTCTTTTCGTTTTGTTTGTTTCTTTTCTTGTTTTTGGTCTGTAACTTTCAGATGCCAGTGATTTTTCTTATCCCAGCCATTTCATTTCACATTCAATATTATTTACAAATTGGGCTAATAGTATTACTGGCAGCTAACAGCAGAGGGTTTGGGGGGGGGGGGGGGGGGGGGGGGGGAGGGGGGGGGGTGGGGAGGAAAGTGGGGCGCATGTGTCACATTCCATCACAATTGTCAAGATGTGGTAAATATTTCACATTGAGTGGCGTAACATTACTGTATTAAGGGCATAAAGTGAACACTACTCATTTTTTCAACACTACAAGGAAATAAATTACTGGTCAGTGTCAGCATCAATCAACCACATACGCAACTCAAGCAGTAAGTACTTTTCTACACTTTTCAAAACAAAAAGTGATGCAAAGCATGTGTTGAGTAGTCTAGTCCGTACAATATAGTACTTGCTAAAATTAAGTCGATGAGCAAGTGCATAACAGTGAAACCAGCTTAATTTCAACGTGCTCAATTTCAATTCCTGTCTAAGTTCAAATCATTCGGGGGTCCTAAGGCATTGAAACCTGTTAGTTTCTTCTCGCTTAATTTCAAGTCAATCAGGTGTCCCAAGTTTTAAGTGGGTTTCAATGTAGTATGGTTTGGTTATCTTCATAAAGTTTTACATCATTGCTTGCTTTTATGTTGTGTTGGTAACAGATCATGGATGTAGGAGATGACATGCAGGAAACTAATTCATTCACCATCAGAGTGGCTGCAGAAGAGAGTTATGAAATGGCAGACCAGGTGAGAAAAGCATGACTCATGTTTGGTACTATCTAATAAAAATCGTTGAGGTGTGTGTGTGTGCATGTGTATGTGTGTGTGTGTATGTGTGTGTGTGCGCCAGCATTGTTGATTCAACAGTGCGTATTAAAAACAACAAGAAACATAGCAGTGGACAAAGGTAGGCTACAACTCAAGATCTAGGTCAGCCTAATCTTCTATATTGAATGCGCATGAATTTGACAACATTGGACGCGTGTGCCAAATGACAATTCTTAGGCCGTGTAAACACGTCAGCGAATATTCCATGCGGAAACTTGTGCGCAATCCATAAAATTTCCCCTATATGCATAAACTTTTATCCTTCTTTCTTCCACTTATTTAGGGTTTTCCGTACGGAACTTACGTTTCTAATGTGAACCTGGCCTTAATTGTTTATTGAGCGTTCAGCAAAATATACACAACAAGAATTAATGTTTGACGTTATTTTCAATCAATTTAATGTTTTTATTAAAAACTGACATATACGGCCTGTTTTAAAACCCACCAATCATGTTTAAGACCTGTGGAGGGAGAAATCTGGACTATTTTATGTGAACTTTTTTCAACAGTGTTGACACTTAATTAAAACAGTAAACAATGATGTTCTGTGGCTTTATCGCGAGCTGACTAGTCTAGTTTCCTAAAATTGTTGAGATGTGTGTGTGTGCAAATTCCTCAAAAATTAAAGGTCATGCTTTGCTAGCTTTGGGTAGCAGAGAAGGAGAAAGAGACATAGAGTGAGAGAGAGGTGACCGGATGAGCTCTGCTCGTTTAACTCTTCTACAGTTCTAGTGCCATGAGGGTTTTTTTACGTTTTAGGTTGTCCATCTCTACTGACAAGAAGAGAGTACCATATTTTACAGACTACAAAGGCGCACCTCCCAAATTTTACACAAAAGTCAGATTTTTTATATTATAGTTTCTTACACTCTATTATCAGTCACATAAGGCGCAAGGGTCTCAGTCTGGGAAAACGTATCGCCTTATAGTCCGTAAAATACGGTAAAAAGTTTTTAGTGCACATGTATGCATTGCTTTAAGAGAAAAATAATTGACATAAGCTCTACAGATAAACACGTCATGGCAGGGTGTTTGGCATTGAATATCTTTGCATTTAGTGTGAATTTAGAGTGGTGTTTTGGGCAAATGGATTGCCCATGGTACTAGAAGATTAATGCAATTTGATCAGTGTGGGCTTTATATGGCATTTTGCAGGAACAACACATGTTTTTATGGATGCACCAATACCATGCCGTACCACCTACAGTACTATCCGCAGTACTATCTACAGGACCATCTGCAGGTCCATCTGCAGAACCATCTTCAGGACCATCTGCTGTATCTACTGGAGTGCAAACATCAATGAGTTACATGCAGAAGACCAGCACAGGAGTCAACACAGACATCAAACTCTTCTCTGATGCCAGTACCCAAACCACATGTTCTGTATGCACTGTTAATACAGCTAGTGGGACAACAAAGCCAGCATTTACTTTTGAGGACATTTCTCATGACAATTCTAAAGTTATGGTTTACACTGGCTTTCCTACTGGAACGACTTTCTCCATTATGTTTGAAGAATTGAGTGAAGATGAGAAGGAGCTAAAAAACAAGTTAGGAAGCGAAAGACGTTGAGATACATTGATGAATTCTTTATTGTTCCCATGAGACTTCGTTTGGGTCTTTTTACTTGAAGACCTTGCTGACAGATTTCTGATCAGTACATTCACATGCAGCACGATTTTCACTTGATGGATCCACTTTTTGCACATAAATTTAGTACCATTGATCCACTGGCCCTCACGTCAGTAAGTGAACCAAATGATGCCTAATTCATTTTGTGCATTATTTCCGAAATGTCGCATTGTTGTTGATTGCACAGAATTGTTTACAAAGAGATCAGGGTCACTTGTAACACAGTCATTACAAGTCTGCCACGACAGGGAAAGGGCTAGTAGGAATAACACAAAATGGAATTTTGTTTTTTGTGTCAGACCTGTGGTTGGGTAGCATAAGTGACCAACAGATAACAAATGTAACAATACTTATGGACCTTCTTGAGCCTGATGATGCCATAATGGCAGACAAAGGCTTTGACATAGCAAAGTACACTACAGCAAAGTAAATTGACCTCGTTATTCCCCCAAAGAGAAGCAAGCACAATAAATTGTCTGCATCTGAAATCATCCTCACAAGAAGGATAGCAAGACTTAGAATTCATGTGGAATGGTATATGGCTTGTGTGAAGAAATTTCGCATTTTGGAACTAGGGTTAGCTGATACTTCACAGCCAAATGACATTTGGAAGGTCTGCAATTCCTTGTGCATGTTGTACGCACCCTTAAATCCATAAAGTGGTTTGACAAGCAGACTTGAGCATGGTGCTATACTTAAAATATCTCTTTCTCATGTGGGGGTGAGGGGTGGGGGGCAGGGCATAGTGTGGTTGACATATCGCCGCCTGCATGCACGACAGACGTAAGTCGAAAGAGGTCACTTCACAGGAGAAGCAAAAAACTGTTTATTTTGGTCATTTCAAGTCAAATTGCTTCAGATGATTTTCATACGGCTTTATTTCGAGTCATCTAATAACTTTGTCACTTCAGTGGTTTTTTAAAAATAAATCACGACCTATTTAAGTGATATTGAAATAAGAAATTTTGCCCCCAAATCACTGAGAAGAAAATTAATTTTAGTCCAAAATTCAAGCTTGGAATTGCGGTTAATGAAGTTGGTGAGTCTCAACTGACCAGACTTGTAATGACTGTATGATAATGACTGTGTTACAAAAATCTCAAAATCGATAAAAATTGAGTTACGTCTGTATTGCATGTGGGCGGTGGTATGTTGTGTAATGTAATGTACTTAGTAAATTGTTACATTTCCCTACAGGTGTGTGCATGCATCTACAGTTGTTTACAATTTGTGTGAGTCTGCATGACAGTTGTGAAGTGATTATGTGTATCTTGCATTGATATGCATGCTCCTTATTAAATGACCTGACAGAAAAGCTCAGGTTTAAAGGATTAATTTGTATGAATCAACATAGTGATTGATATTTCCACTGTCAGTTCAGTGAAACTGCTCAGTTACATTTACAACCATGCGAATTAAAATTTTCTGCCCGATCTGACATTTTTGTTCAAGTTTATCCCATTGAAGACCTCTCCCAGTTAAGACCTGATTTCCAATGTTAATCAATTCAGAAACGTTGTGGATGAGAAGAATGCTATAGTAACTTACAGTTTGACTGTAACACAGTTTTGCTCAAAATCAAACACGTATCGACCAATTACGATATATTTAGTATCACAGTGTTTCTTTTTTCAGTTTGTAAACTTTTTGTCTAGAGTACATTGTAGTTGTGCAAGTGGGCTAATGTTAAGATCAGCTCCCTCACCTGTTCCAGGGTGAAGGGATGTCTTAGGGGTTTGGCAAATCAGCTCCCTCCGATTTACCTTGCTTGTCCCGTTAAGGCCGATTAGGACTATACTTGCCAACCATGGAACCAGTGAAAATCGCTTACATCAAAATTGAAAGGACTGACATTTTATTTTGAGTTGACATTTTGTTTTTTTAAGCTCATAAAGTGTTATTACATTGGGGCCCATAAGTTTTTTGTGAGTTTACCATGTTGTTTTTTGAGTTATCCGTTTTGGGAGAAGACAGGGTGGTGTAAGTGCAAGAATCCACTGTATATTTAACCTTCCTAATAGCAGATTGTTAATGTTATATTGAAAAAAGATCTGATGTGAATTATGGAGACTCCTGATTATGAATTGCTTTTATATAATTTGTTGCTCAGGCCCAGATAAGTCAATTTCTAGTTTTGTGGGTACCATATTCACAGACTATAAGACGATACTATTTGTCCAAACTAAAATCCCTGCACCTGAAAAAAGCTTGACGGCTTATCTACTACTACTACTACTTATAATGTGGCTGATAAAATTGTAAGAAAATAGTGTAATAAAAATTGAATTTTGTGTTAATTTTGGGGGTTGCGCCTTATCAGGGCCGTTATTGTCCATAAATACAGCAAATAATAAAACATGTGAGGAGGCTGGAACAAATGATTTCCGCTTCTGCATAAAGAAACTCCGCCTTAATCTATCTTTGTGTATGCAATGCAAGTTTGCAGTGGAATATAACATTAACAAGTCTGAATTTTCAAACCCCCCAAAAGTATTGAAGAAAATAGATTGTTGGTTTTATCAAAGAACAAATAGGTTCGTGACAAAAAGGCTAATAAAAAACAACTAACAAAATGGATTACTTTTTACTTCAAAAAGGTCTATTCATTTTTTGGTACCTGACAGGGTGATAGCAGTGTGTCATGGGCAAATTTGACTGAAAGTTTCTTATTCATGAGATAATTGCATGGGTTCTACCAGACCATGGGCTTTTTACCCCGTCTTCTCCTACACGTGCGCATATGTAACGCTTATAGACTTAGGCCTATTCTCCTATTCAGTGTGTCAATAGGCAAAGTGTGATTTTCTTTCTTTCTTCTTCTTCTTCTTATTCTCTTCACTTCTATATCTTGTTCTCTCTTATCTCTCTCACTCTCTCTATCTCGTCTCTCTCGCTATCTTCTCTCTCTCTCTCTCTCTCTCTCTCTCTTCTCTATCAAATCTCCATCGCTCTATATCTCTATATCTACTCTCCTCTAGCGCCCCACTCGATAGAAGATCCATCTGTATCCTCGCTGCACGCGATGTTCCTCGCTTCTCTCTCTCTCCCTCTCTTTCTCTCTCTCTCTCTCTCTCTCTCGCTCTCTCCTCGCTCTCTCTGTTTTGTTAATTATATTTTTTAAATTAATTTGGAAAATATGTGCTGTCTACGTCTAGTACCCACTTCATTGAGCACATTACTCTGCGCACGCTTGTATACCGCCACAGTTAGAACATGGTTAGTTTCTTCTGGCACTGCGTAAGAATACACTGCTAGAGCATTAGTTTACATTTGTGATCTAAGCGTGAAAGTGGACGCAAGAAAGCGAAAGAAGACTGGATTCTCTATTTTCGTTATGAGTATAGAAATACAAAGCAGCAACCGGGTATAAACAACATACAATTACTCCTCTCTCTCTCTCTCTCTCTCTTCCTCTCCTCTTCTCTCTCTCTCTCCTACTCTCTCTCTCTCTCTCTCTCTCTCTCTCTCTTCTCTGAAAATAGCGGGCAACAAGCATATTAATTAATATTTGGGAAAAATACAACGTCTGTGGGCGCTACAGGACTTAAAAGTTTGACTGTCGGCCACTCCGACTCATATTTTATACATTGCAAAATACAACTGTTTAGACTAGAATTAACAGAGAAGTTTTTCAGCCTAGCTGAGACTGGATTGTGTTTTATAATGATATCTACTATGGGAGGTCTACCGGAGTCATCTCTGTCACCTTCGCTGATGTCGGTCTCCTGCCAAACAGCGACCAGAAGGTTCTCCCTGTTACTAATCACCATGTGTAATAACAAGAATGTTCAAGGTGGCGTTGAAAAAGGCAAACGTATCCCCGATCCACAGAGCTGACAGGAACAATTGTGATAGCGTCCTCAGACCTCATCTCGAAATAAAATGGCGGCTGAAGTGATTGAGGAGCATCGGGAGAAAGAAAATTAGAAAAGATGGAATTGCCACACGCATCTCGTCAGTGCCAACTTCACGGGAAGAAATTGATGAGTAGTTTCAGATTCCACGTGGCAACTGACGTAATTTGATGATGGTCAGTGTCGCGTTGTTGTGATCACTACATAGCAGCACCACCCCGGAAGCCCACCACCATAAACGCAGAGGTCCAGATATCAACCAGCTTTTTTGTTTCTTTATAAGTTTTTCCCACCACAACGGCGTTACAACTTCTCCCGTTAAGGATCGTGAATTACAATCCAACACGATACGGGAAAAACGACGACGAAAAAGAGACCCAGCACACGACATGGACCACGACGATGATGATGGCACATTGTGCGCGTTCGTATAAAGAGACGCTGAATTTCAGCGGGCTGTACACACAGAGGCATCTCTCTGTGGCAATGATGGCAACATGATGGCTGGACCCATAGTAAAAGGCGGCGAACCCTTACCAGGTTGTGGTCGATATGACCGACGCATGGGCGTACGTTCTTTCGCGGTGAACTGGTGTTCAGCTGCTCCCTAAACAGAACATGAAAAGATGATGAAAAAGAGCAGGTCGCTCAACGACAAGGGGAAACAAACACAGGTTGATGCGGTCTTTGAGCACTTGCTTGTAAAACACAGCATGTTGATGACGTTAGCTGACCACGCAATACCAGAACCAAGATTCCTAAAACGTTGTTCACGACTCGGCTGGCATCGTTCTCCACCTGGGACACTGACAAGGTTTGTCGGGGTTGTCCAAGGCAGGTACTCATTTCGCTGTAGAGTCTTTTGATGCAGTTTGGAAAGGGGTCCACCTGCTGTGACGGAGTAATGTAGATGGTCTGAAGAATTTGTCCAAGGGTGCTTTGCATATCAGTGTCTGTGAATGCCATTGGTGAAAACTTCATAACCTGCTTCAGGGGGTGGGGGGTGAGGGGCGGAAGCTTTATGCTACGTTTAGTTTTTGTCGTCTGTTATCTTCACTAAAAAGACAAAGGACAAAAAGATTAAACGCAATTGGATAATGCACACTCAGGCTGGAGGCCAAAAAGAACAACAACAAACAACAACAAACGCTCTGAAAGTCAATCAATTTCGACTGACATTTCTTTTAAAAAACAAAAACTAGTGTCAGGGGAGGCCTCTTGGTATAAATGGGTCCACCAGGCCCTACGATGCGTTTACACATCTGTAGGTTAAACATTTGGGACTTTCTGGTGTTTGCAGTGCCTCCGGCATTGCCTCCAGGAAGCGTTCCAACAATCTTTATATCTACTAATGTCCCCATATGTAGTGTCTGTTCCAAATACGGAGGACGTTGTTAAGCAGAATTTCATCATCATACGATGAGTTATTTGTTATTTTTTTTATTCGGCATATCGCTTCGCAACTTTAAAATTTCTGGAACTGCAATACAATACAAAAATATTGGTTCTTTATTCCAGTCCATTATATGCATAACAAGCACTCTAAGCCCGGGGGGGCTTTCGACGTTAGTGAACAATTCGGGGGAAGGATTTTCGGCTGAACAAAAAAAAGTCGTCCTTCGATATGAATTGCCCCCCCCACCCACTTTAAAACGTTAGGTCCGGGCTGAAAAGAGTAATTTATTCTTAATCAAATAGTTCGATTATGTTGTTGTTGCACAACAGTGTGGGTAAGCAAGACAAAATAAAATAAAGAAGTTCCAATCAATATAATTGCAAAACGCCACAGGTAAACAGATTATAGTACTAAGCAAAACAAAACCGCATAAAAGATTATTTTAATTTAGTAGAATGTCGCAAGATTGAATGAATCCCACGGTGACTGATACTTTTGTTGCCAGGGAATTAATTGTATTCTGGAAATGTCTTTTACATTTTTACATTTTACCAGATCAAGAGACAAACTTGCTATGTGTCTGTCATTGCATTCTCTTTGAAGACTATGCTATATAGGCTTCCATTGAGTTTATGTGTGTAATAACAGAAGCAATAGGGATGCAGCAGGAGCTATTGTGCTTTGTTTGCTTTAATTAAACCTAATGACTGTCCATAAAATCGATAGTGTTGTATTATACAGAACACCGATCGACAAGCACACAGACACACTTCTTTACATGGAGACTCTCCCCTCCATCACTCTGTCTCCTACCCACTCTCTTTCTGTTCTTGTGTCTCTCTCCTTTTTGACTCTCTATTTATTCTAGCAAGTAAAAAAACACAAAACACACCACAAAAATATTAATTTTCCAGAGCACACACACACACACACACACACACATTCTTCTGTGAAACCACATTCTTGTTTTAACAGTTTTGAGCATAGGCTCACAACTCTCCTTTATTTTCCTGTTTGTAATTTTTCATCAATAACTTTGAAACCATCTTTTTATTAATACCTCTTTGATACTGATGACATCTATTGAACTCAGTGTTGAATCTTTAGTGAGAGGCGGTGCAAAACGGGAACAGTGCAAAATAGAAACGGTGTGTCCCCATGAAACCATCTGTAGGACTCACTGATGAAGGCTCACGCCTTTGAAAACGTGGAACAGACGAGATTCCAGACCTTCGAACCTCCAGACCTGAATGTCTTGTGTTTCATGTGTCCACATACTCCCAATAATAGACTATGCATGTACGCTATGGGATAATCTGCAGACCTTCAACATAACTTAAAAGTAATACATCGTCTTGCAAAGAAAGGCAGTAAAAATAATTTTCTTAAAATGCAGTTCTTTGACCTCTTTTGATCTCAAAAATCTTCTTCTTCTAACACTTCAAAATAGATCATCTTCAATAAAGCAATCTGCTTTCATAACGTTGTTCTTGGAAACTTGTCCTAAAAAGGTCTTACTTACTTTTTCATTCTTCATCCATCTTCATAATTCTTCTTCTTCTTCTTCTTCTTCTTCTTCTTCTTCTTCTTCTTCTTCTTGTCCTTCGGTCTTACTCTTCTGGAACCTTCTTCTCCAAAAATTTTCCTTCTTCTTTTAAAGAACAGGAACCATCTTCTTCGAAAACTTCTCCTTCTGCTTCTTAATCTTCTAAATAATTGTTCCTCTTGTGGAAGTTCTTCTTCTTCTTCTTCTTCTTCTTCTTGTCCTATTCTTCTGTCTTCAACGTTGCTTTTCTTGTCCTAAGCGATGTCTTGTTCTATTTCACACATTCTCTTCGGCTAGGGTCATGTCTTCTTGTCCTTCTCCATCTGAGTCTTCTAATGCTATTACTAACATGTTTATGCTTCTTACTTCCATGTCTTTCTTCCTTGCTCCTTCATTCATCTTCTTCTTCATTCTTAATCTCCTATCTGCTTCTTCTTCTTCGTCCCCTTCTTCTTCCTATCGTCTCTTGTTCTTCTTCTTCTGTGTGTCCTTCTTCTTCCTTCTGGGTGTTCTTCTTCTCTTCCTTCTTCTTCTTCTGCACTTCTTCTGCGTGTTGTCCTTCTTCTTTCGTGTGCTTCGTGTGTGTCTTTCTGCGTGTCTTCTTCTTCTTCTTTTGCTTGCGCGTGCGCGTGCTTTTTTTTTCTTCTTCTCGTGCTTCGTCTTCGGTGCGTCTTCTTCTTCGTCTCTTCGCGCGTTGCTTCGTCTCTCTTCTTCTTCTTCTTCTGCGCGCTGCTATCTGTCTAGGTGTGTTGTGTGTGTTCTGTGTGGTGCCTTCTGTGTCTTGTGTGTGTGTCTTGTAGTTCTTCATTCTCTTCTTCTTCTTGTTTATTATTTGATTTATCTTCTTCTTCTTCGTCTTCTTCTTGATGTCCGGTTCGGCATTATTGTTTTAATGAATGGGTACGAACTCTACAGCACCAAAAATCAAAAGACGGTTGATTGCAGGTG
Organism: Phymorhynchus buccinoides; assembly: GCA_017654935.2. Taxonomy (NCBI): domain Eukaryota; kingdom Metazoa; phylum Mollusca; class Gastropoda; order Neogastropoda; family Raphitomidae; genus Phymorhynchus; species Phymorhynchus buccinoides. The sequence continues at coordinate 51,905,520 of CM065680.1, forward strand.
ATTTTAACTCACAGTGCCCCATTTTGGTTATAATGGGTGCAAAATAGTCGACACATAATCGTTATTATTGAAAACATAGTAGTGTCGTCATTATGTATATAGAAACGACGGCAGTAGTTACTGAGGCGTCTCTGTGAAATTCGGGTTGCACACCATCGAGCAACAGCGAACGAAAATTTAGAGGCTTACGTCCTCATGACCGTAGCTATTTGGGATGCAATTACTTATGTAAATAAGTTGGATGATAAGAGCAAACATTGTATTGACACTAACTCTTCATATTCCCTGCTCACGCACTCACGAACACGCGCACGTGAATGGTACATTCAAGAAAAAGTAGATCCTCTTGAATGGTGACTACCCTTTGCAATAAAACATTAAAAATATACCATGCAGAGTGTAAAAAGACTAAAATTTAATGAATCTTTGACACTAAAGATAATATCCCAAAGTATAATTATAACAAAGGTCCTGACAGGATTAAAACACAGAATGGATGCGTGCTCTGTAGGTTGCAATTGCGATAGATGGATTATTGCAGTTGATAATAACTGACATGAATAATTATTTTGTTGATAATGTTTTGCAAAATAGCTGACTCACAATCAATTTCTAAGTGAAAATATGATAAACCAAGTAAGTATGCGGGTTAATGTATGGTAGTGTTACTAGCGTCTTGTGACGAAGTAAGAGAATCGGGCAAAATGGAATTGCCTACAAAGCATATGTAAAAGATAAAAAAGATCCAAGCTGTGAATTGTGTACCTGAAAAGAACAAAGTAAAAGTGATCATAGCAACAGAGTAAATGAAAAAGCTAAGGAAGAATACTGGTCAAGTTTTTGTGAAAACGAAGTTCAAGACCACAAAGATCTACAGAAAACATGGACAAAATTAAAAGAAATGAAAAATGGAATCAGTCTTCCCGAGTACCCAATAAAATTGGAAAATAATGAGTTTCCCTCACATTTTGATTTTGTTGAAGCATTTGTACATGTGTGCGGCTGACCTAGTAATTCCTAAGTGTAATTCTGATAAACCAAAAAAGTATGCGGGTAATGTATGGTGGAATGCATCTTGCGAAGAAGCAAGAGAACAAAAAATGGATGCCTTACAAAATATATTTAATAGACAAAACAGATCTACTGAATCTTTCTGCTGAAAAGAACAAAGCAAAAAATCACAGTAACAGAATAAATGAAAAAGCTAAGGAAGAATATTGGTCAAATTTCTGTGAGAACGAAAAGCAAGATTATAGAAGATATCCAAAAAACCATGGAAAAAATTAAAAGAAATGAAAAACTTCCCGTCTACAGTCTTCCTGAGTACCCAATACATGTATAACAAAGTTGCAATCAGTTTCCCTCGAAATATGAAAAGGCTGAAGCATATGCAGATATTTTCGCAATAAATAGTAACAACTTTTGGTTTCTCTCCAAAACAAAATAATGTACAGAGAAAAAAATGGACAACAATGAATATAATGGAAAAAGTCATAATAACAATCACTATACAAATGCTCCCATAAATTTTCAGGAAACGAAAGACGCAATTTCCACCCTTGGCTCAAAGAAAAAAATCAGTGGGACCTGATGCGATTTCTAATGAAATGATAAAGCATTTACCAGTTAATTTCACAATCTTTTTAAACCTATTTTTTCAAAAATGTTGGTCTGAAAGGAGTTCAACCATCTTTGTGGAAACAATCAATTGTAACCCCGATTCCTAAAGAGGGCAAGGCAAAATCAGATAAAAATACTTACAGGCCAATTGCTCTTACATCACATGTGGGAAAACTTATGGAAAGAATTATTTTTAGAAGACTTGAACATTATTGTGAAAAAATTGACATAATACCAATTCAACAGGCTGACTTCAGAAAAGGCAGATCAACGGTTGATCATTTAATAAAAATTACCTCACAGATCAAACATCAGTTTTCCCACAGGAAAAATGTACTTGCTACTTTTTTTCGATATTAGAAAGGCGTACGATCATGTTTGGCATTCAAAACTTCTGAATAAACTTAAGTCAATAGTTACTGAAGGAAGGATTTAAATCAATAGGCCTTTCAGGGTGTATGTACAATTACTTATAAACCTTCTTAAGTGATAGAACAATACAGACTAGGGTAGGTAATGTGTATTCCAACCAAAGACATCTCCAAATGGGAATACCACAAGGATCTGTGATAGCTCCAATCCTTTTTAACATTTTGGTGCACGATCTTCCAAAAGCAGTGTCAAAAATTGTTGAACTAGTACAATATGCTGATGACATCTGCTATGGGTGAAAGTTACTCTAAAAAGACATACACCTGCTAGATCAATTAACTATATTAAAAAGATACATAAAAATGAACTGGGACCAAACTAGTAAGACATGACGAAAAATGGATTAGTCTTCGAGCCTGAAAAATCGATATAGTTCTTCAAGAAACTTAATTTTGATAAAACACATTGAGACATACATAAGATAGAGGGTCAGTCCAGGATCTTTTGTTTAAGAGGCAAGGAATATTGGTGTCTGTTCAGATATTCTTCAAACCTACTACCGATGTTGCATTGGACTCGTTCTTACTGTGTCATATCTGTTGGGCATGGAAGCTTGAGTGTTAAAAAGTAAGCGTTATTGCGTTGATGATATGGTGAATGGTGTAGTAAAGTTGGGGTGCAAGGCAGAGTGGTATGCAAAGAGTTGATGACAGACAATGAGTCAAGAAAGCAGGAAAAATTCTTAATGATAACAGTAATGTGTTGGCAAAATACTATGAAGATTACCATCGGGCGTCGATACAGAACTCCTAAAACTGAAAAAAAGAGCACAGAAAACTGTTCTATACCAAGATCAATATTGTTGAACTTCTTAAGCACGGACCTTGAGTGAGTGTGTTGGGAGCAGCTGTAATATCCTTGGGATTGAATTGTATTCTTATCGTTTCAAGTGTTAACTACAATATGCGAGTGCTATAG
>CM065680.1:51908989-51913989 GCA_017654935.2 Phymorhynchus buccinoides
TCCCCAATCAACATTGACACATTGACACAATTCGTCAGTTTTAAGAAAACAAACAAACAAACAAAACACAAACGGTTTTAACGATGTTACCCTGCGTGCTGTGAAAAGAGGAAGGGAGAGATAAGGGGTGGGGTGGGGTGATAAGGGGGGGGGGGGGGGTGGGGGTGGGGGAGGGTGTTAGATGAAAATGTGTGACACAAAAAATCCCACACCAGATTATACCCGTTTACTGCAAAAACATCTCCCTTCATGCTTATGGCTGGATATCAGCTGTATATATAGCCGCCATCTTGGAATAATTCTAACTAGTGAGAACTATAGCTGGATGTTACACACAGCAAGGACGTTTTCAGGGAATTGTTCATGGAGAGAGAATGTGCAATAAGTGTGAATCAAATGATTTGGGAGATGAATTTCATTTTGTTTTCAATTGTAATTTCTTTAGCAATAGCAGAAAACTGTTGTTGAAGCCTTTTTATTACAAACACCCTAATATTATTAAGTTCAACAAACTGTTTACAACACGTAATAAGAAAACTCTGCAAAATGTAGCAAAATTTGTTAAAGTTATTATGCATAGCCACTGATTGTTCACATTTCATTGCTCTTTGTCTATTGTATCATTATGGATGTGCTTGTGCGTGTGTGTACGTATGTGTGCGTATGTGTATGAGCATACGTGTGTATTTGTGCGCACATGTAGGTAAACATGTGTATTAGGAGAGAGAGAGAGAGAGAGAGAGAGAGGAGAGAGAGAGAGAGAGAGAGAGAGAGAGAGAGAGAGAGAGAGAGAGAGAGAGAGAGAGAGAGAGAGAGAGAGAGAGAGAGAGAGAGAGAGAGAGAGAGAGAGAGAGAGAGAGAGAGAGAGAGAGAGAGAGAGCATGAATGTGCGTGTGCTGGTGTGCGCATTGCCTTTGTAAATTTAATATATTGTTTGGTTATATATTATTATGCCACTATTTCAATGCATTTCATGAGGATGGTTCGATCGCCTACCATGTGGGGGTCATACTGACATCAGTGTAACTCATATGTAAAAGGTTTGATTGTAGTGATGTGTGATATGACAATTTGGTATGTCGTGGTTTAGTTGGATGGGGTGTGACTGGATATTGATCTATGTTTTCTGATTTTTCGTTTGTTTGTTTTTGTATGTTGTTGTTGTCGTCAAAGGTTTGTTTGTCCGTTTATTGTTTGTTCTATTTTACTTTTTCTTTTTTCATTGTTTATATATTTTTGTTTTTGTTTTTTGTTTTTGTTTTTCCATGTACCCCCAAGGGGCTTTTTTGGAAATAAAAACCTTGAACCTTGAACCTTGAACCAATATGGGACCCCCCCCCCCCCCCTTTTTATTTAAAAAAAAGAAAGAAAAGGAAAAATGGCCACAACTGATATCCAGCCATTCTAACACCCCGACTTCTGTCGTCCCCCCACGATTCAGTCCCTTGTTTTTTTTCTGGGTAGCTGTGACCCACATACAAATGCTCCCCAACTTCAAACTGAGGCTGCTCTTTAAATGATGTTTCGTCGTTTTCAATTTGGGGGCATTTGCATGGGAGTCAAGCCTGGTCAAAACAAGATTTCTTACCAGCTACAAGAGGGAAAAAACACATGAAACCCGCGATTTTGACACGTGATCTGGTGGGTCTTTAAAGACACACTGACCCATTACGACTAAGTCCCCTTTTTATGGGTAGCTGTGACCCACATACAAATGTCCCCAACTTCAAACTGAGGCTTCTCTTTAAAATGATGTTTCGTTTTCAATTTGGGGGCTTTTGTATGGGAGTCAAGCCTGGTCAAAGCAAGATTTCTTACCAGCTATAAGAGGGAAAACACGTGAAACCCGCGTTTTTCCCGTATGGCTTTGCCGAGAGGACGTAAAACTTTAACTTCGAAACCCGTGATTTTGACACGTGACCTGGTGGGTCTTTAAAACTTTCATCAACGCAGGTAAAAGGGAAGCGTGGCGGGGGTTTACCTTCTTTGACCATGCCCACAGCCAGGCACTTCTGGAAGCGACAGAACTGGCACCGGTTCCTCCTCCGTTTGTCCACGGGGCAGTTCTTGTCCGCCAGACACACGTACTTGGCGTTCTTCTGCACGGTCCGCTGCAGGGGAGGAAGGAGGGGAGGAGGGGGGGGGGGGGATGCCAGGGGCAGGTTAGTTACAGGTTAGAGTTTTAGAGTTACATACAACAAGGCGCAACGATCATTATTAGCTCCCCTCGACTTTTCTCGAGGATTCTGTTACTACTGTTCTGCGCGGACGATCAAGACAGAATATCGATCGATATAGCTGCGCAATACAGAGGACAGAGAGAGAGAGAGACAGAGGCTGAGACAGACAGTTTGAGAGAAAGCATTTCAAAGCCACAGAAAGTTATCCATCGATTGCGCAAACATCGACCGATTTTGTGCATACGATGGATCGACAGATCGCGCAGCAATATCGATCGATATTCTGGCTTGATCGTCCGCGCAGAACACTACTGCTTTGTTAAAACAAGAAGCAACATCAACAGGAAACGTTGTCCTCGGAAATTGTTACGGGTTTGATTCTTAATCACCAATCGGATCAATAGGATTAAAGTTATGAATCCTTTTTTATTTTTTTTATTAACAAGGATTCAAGTTAGTACATACCATTGTTTCATCGCTTGCAATTAACACATTCATTATATTGTTATGTGTGGGTGGGTTGTATTTTAATGAACACACAAATAATTCAAATATCATCATTTAAATCTGTCAGATTCAGTTTCAGGTTAGCAGAAGACAGTTTCAGTACTAAAAGGGGGGGAAATGTATAATGCATGTGAGCTAAAAACGTAAACGATGGCGTTTTCGCACAATTATGGCGTTAATTTAATGCCACCCATGATGGTGTGCAGTACTGGTGGAGGAATCAAAATATATAATGACACAGATTTAATTTAGAACACAACGGTGGAGATAAGTATACAATGACTCTGTTAGTATATTAAGCAGATCACGGACACGTTAAATTACATTCTTTCGAGAGGGATTAACGCCAGGAGGAGCTATGAGCCTTCTTTAATACTATTGTAATAGTACCTTCTGGTATAATTATAGCCCTGGAGTTGTACTGAGGAGCTGGGGCAGTGGCTGGATGCCTCGTGCCTCCATACGGGGAGCTGAACGACCCCACCCCCTCCACGAGTCTCTTCCCGTGGGAATACCGGGGTGGTGGGGGTGGTCTTTCGTAAAAATAGTTCCCCCACCGTCTGGAAGTTCTGTGCTTGTAACTTCCTCTAATCTGCCATTCTCTATGACACTGCATTTTTATTTACTATCTTTCTGAGTTATTGGCCCATTCTCCTGCCTTGTGTACCAATAAAAAATCTTCCAAATAATTGTTCTCCTTTGAGCTCCTCCGAAATCAGAACGTGTTTGGCTGTGCGCAGCGGGGAGACCAGTGAAAACTGAAAACCGGACACATACGTGCCTTACCCATATGGCCAGGGAACGCCGAAGAAGAAGAAGAAGAAGAAGAAGAAGAAGACAACGTCCCGAGGAGCTAGCCCCGCACTGACCTTGAAGAAGCCCTTGCAGCCCTCGCACGTGCGCACCCCGTAGTGCTGGCAGGCGGCGTTGTCCCCGCACACGGCACACAGCAGGTTCTCCTTCATCTGGCCCTCCCGGGGAGGGGGCGAGCGCGTGGAGCCCGGGGTGGGCGGGGTGGTGGGCGACTGCAGCTGGTACTTATGTAACTCCAGTCTGCAAAACAGGCCCAAGAAGAAGACAGTAGCGATGTATTCACATGCAAGAGACGAACTAGCTGCCAAAGAGACGAGGTGGAGAGCATTTGAAGGCGCGAAAACGAGCCTTCATCACCCATGTGCAGATAGATAGATAGAGCCCACTGTTGTTGTCGAATGAACCAGTCTTGCTGGGGACAAAGGTCCCCGCTTTTGTCACCGGTCAAGATAGGCCTACAAGTGGTTGGTTTGACAAAGTAGCTTCGAAGGTGTCGGCTAAAGAGGTTAACCTCAACAAAAGTGGTTGAAAAGGGTCGACAAAAGTGGTTGGTGGACAAGAATGGATGATTCGACAACAGTGAGCTCCACAACCGTGTTCTCTTTTCTTTTTTTCTTTCTTTTCTTTTTTTTTTGGGGGGGGGGGGGGGGGGGGGGGGGGGGGGGGGGGGGGGGGGGGGGGGGGGGCAGATTTCCTTCATTCGTTTTGGTTCACATAGTAATTTTGTTTTTAATACATACATTTTTATACGAAGTAGAAAACGTTAAATTAATAACGGCAGGCCTATTGTTCTGTTGGTTGCTTGGGGGAAAGGCAGGGAGGGACAGGTCTAAGAAGGAGAAAGGAAGGCAGAAGAGAAAGGACAACACGCGCGGCTACCGCGAGGCTCACTTACCCGTCCGGTGTGGAAGGGGTGGGGATGGAGAGGGAGGGCCGTCGGTGCAGGTGGTGGGGGGTCATCTGGATGCTGAGGTCTCCGCGGTAGGAGGCGCCCATGCCGTGGGAGAAGGACAGGGAGGCGGAGGAGCAAGGCGACACGCCCTGGCCCCCGTAGAAGGCGGTGTGGTAGCCAGGGTACAGGCCCCCGTCGGCGCAGGGGTAGGGCACGGGCCCCTCGTAGCCCCCCGGCACGCCGTGGTGGTACATGGCCTGCTTCTGGTCCAGCTCCCCGTGAACCCCCGGGAACCCCCCGTTGCCCAGCGGGGCCGACTGGGAGAACAAGTCCTGGGCCCCGCCCTCGAAGGCCGACCCCGGCTTCATGAAGCCCTTGCCGTTGTCCAGGAAGCGCGGCTGGTAGAAGTCGGAGGCATCCGTGGTGGCGAACGCGTGGTAGCTGTCCTCGAAGGCGTGGTGGTGCCCTGGGCCTAACGCGTGGGAGCTCACCACCGGGGTCTTCCCGGGGTCGTGCAGGGTCGGGGTGCCCAAAGCCGTCGGGGAGGTGTTGGGGTCCGGGTAGAGTCCGTAGCTCTGCTGCTGCTGCTGCTGCTGCTGGTGGTGCTG
>CM065680.1:51921489-51923989 GCA_017654935.2 Phymorhynchus buccinoides
ACATTTCTAACAAACTGGTTCACGTATCCTCACCATACATCTCTATGAAAATGAATACATTAGAGAATGCAATGCACAAACATAAGATTTTTTTTTTATATAGAGTTTAATGCTCATTAATATTACACGTAATGTCTATAGATGGCAAATGTCATATACTCATATTGTGCATACGGCGAAGGAAATTAGTTCAATGCCCATCGTCATGGTATTTAAAGTTATTAACTATTCAAACGACGAAAACATACACATGCATGTGCGTGCGCGCGCACATACACACGCGCGCGCACACACACACACGCACGCACGCACGCACGCACGCACATACACATAAATGTTTTGATAGTCGCTTGTATCGACCCTAACATGAAACATGATTTGTTTTCCATTTTTTCTTAATTTTATTTGACTTAAAAATTTTGTATTTATTGATAGATTCATTCGTGCGTTGACTGATTGATTTTTCTTTTTTTCATTTTTTTTCATTTACCATTAATGATTTTTTTGGTAGTGTTTGTAATTTGTATATCTTTCAACAGCAGAAGTATAGTTTAGGTAAATAAGTGCCAGTGTGTGCGCGCGCGCGCGCGCGCGCGCGGCGCGCGTTGTGTGTGTGTGTGTGGGTGTGTGTTGGTGTGTGTGTGTGTGTGTGTGGTGTGTGTGTGTGTGTGTGTGTGTGTGGTGTGTGTGTGTGTGTGTGTGTGTCAAGTCAAAGTCAAAAAATACTTTATTATCACGTTAGGTGAAATTACAGTGTGGTCTCGTACAAGCACAATACAAGCAAGGAAACACATTTGCATGCATTAAAAATAGAAACAAAATTAAGGAAAAATGGAAAACAAATCAAGCACACACACTGGCACTTATTTACCTAAACTATACTTCTGCTGTTGAAAGATATACAAATTACAAACACTAAAAAAAAAAAATCATTAATGGTAAATGAAAAAAAAAAGAAAAAAAGAAAAATCAATCAGTCAACGCACGAATGAATCTATCAATAAAAAACACCCCCCAAAACAAGGTCAATAAACGAACAATTAAATAAGGAACCAACTGAACGAATGAACAAAAACACACACACACACACACACACACACACACACACACACACACACCACACACACACACACACACACACACACACTAAACAAACATGAAAAGTAAGTGAACAAAAAGAGATGAATAATTAACAATTGATAACATAATATAAATAACATAATCAACCAATCAGTCAATCAATGATTAATGAATAAATGATTAAATAGATAAATTTTTTTTTTTTTTAAGAATTGAATAAATAAATAAATAGATAAATAAATAAAATAAATGTATAAATAAATAAATAAATAAAACAAAATAAATAAATAAATAAATAAATAAATAAACGCACAAACAAAACAAACAAATAAATGGCCGTAGCAAATTATCATTACGACTTAACATTGTTAGTTCCCATTCTAAAACCTTGGGAACTTATATACTTTCAACGGTTGGTTTTTCTTCTGTTGCTGTATCCCCTCCCTCCCTCCCCTCCCTCCCCCCTCCCTCCTCCCCCACCCCACACCACCCCTCCCCCACCTCCCTCCCCTCCCCCTCCCTCCCCTTCTATGAATACATCGACGACGATTTGACATTTACCTTCTTATTAATACAAGAAAATAATTTCGTTTTCCCCCCCCATTCTGTTCATTGTTTATTATTATTGTTTCTGTTAGAATTCTATCCTGGTTTCCGCGGTCTTGGCGGTAATCCCGAAACGACCTGATTTAGCCTACTTCACAAAGAGTGGTCGACGGTTGAGGCTTGTTTGTTGATGTTGAAATATTAATTTTCCCTCCTCCATAACATCACGTAGCGCTCCCTTTTTGTCTTTGCTTTCTTCTTCTTCTTCTTCTTCTTCTTCTTCTTCTTCTTATGTCTTCTTCTTCTTCTTTTTTGTGTTTTCTACCCCCCCTCTCTCTCTCCTCTCTCTCTATCGTCTCTCTCGATCTCTCTCTCTCTCTCTCTCTCTAGGCTCCTCTCAGTCTCTCTCTCTCTCTCTCTCTGCTCTCCCCAGTAATCTGGCTCTCGCTCTCTCTCTCTCTATCTTTTCTCTCTCCCACCCCCCCTCTCACACTCTCTCTCTCTTCTCTCTCTCTCTCTCTCTCTCTCTCTCTCTCTCTCTCTCTCTATCTCTCTATCTCTCGCTCTCTCTCTCTCACATTCTCTCTCTCTCTCTCTCTCTCTCTCTCTCTCTCTCAACACACAAATCTCTCTCTCTCTCTCTTTCTCTCTCTCTAATCATCTCTTTCTCTCTGTCTCTCTCTCTTCTCTCTCTCTCTCTCTTTCCCATTTTCTCTCTCTCTCTCTCTCTCTCTCTCTCTCTCTCTCTCTCTCTCTCTCTCTCTCTCTCTCTCTCTCTCACACTCCCTCTCTCTCGTCTCTCTCTCTCTCTCCAGTCTCTCTCTCTCTCTCTCTCTCCCTCTCTCTCTCCTCTCTCTCTCTCTCTCTCTCTCTC
>CM065680.1:51933989-51936489 GCA_017654935.2 Phymorhynchus buccinoides
AGTAAACTGAAGATTGCTATTCATGTTCCTTGTTCTAAAACAGATTAAATATTCATTCCTGTTTACTGTTCAATTACATATAATGCTTAATAGTTATTAAGAAACAAATAGTGTTGCAAAACATAACGACATCAGAGTATTTTGTTGTTGTTGGTATTATGGTACTTTATAGTCACAGAGGCGTCTCTGTGAAATTCGGGTTGCTCCCACCTGGAGAGCGCGTCGCAGCCAGAGGCGCGCCACCCAATTTTTGTTGTTGCACGCAATGTTTGTGTGACTGATGAGGAATCCCCTGTACTCAGGTTCGAACTCGGGTTTACTTGACACAAGGCGAACGCGTTACCTCTGTGCCACTAAGCCCAGTACAAGAAGAATGTCAGAGATGCCTAATGAAACAGTAAAAGGGGGAGAGTTGGGGGGGGGGGGGGGGAGAAAACAAAGTATTGGTGTGAGCGATCGTGCCCCTAACAGTCGAGAAAAAAAGACGCATCCGTTACAACAGTGTCATAGAAATTAGACTTACTGTATGACTGTTTATCATTTGTCTTCTTTTCCTTGCAATTTTATCTTTCCGGGATTTTAACTTTTCTCGAGAATACTAGATGTTGTGTCCACATTTTGTTCAAATCAGTTAAAGTTTAGATAAATAAATGAATAAAGAAAGAAAGAAAGAAAGAAAGAAATAGACAGACAGACAAATAGATAGATCAATAGATAGATAGGTAGATAGATAGATAGATAGATAGATGGATAGATACATAGATAGATAGACATATAGATAGATATGGTTGGTGTTCGATAAAGGTATTCCGAAAGATTACCAGGCTACAAACATGGGCGTTTGGGTGTTTGCTTCTTTCTATATAGCTAGCTAGCTAGATGGATAGATGGATAGATGGATAGATGGATAGATAGATAGATAGATAGATACATAGATAGATAAAATGACAACACGACTAACTAACTAAAGCAAAGTAGGCCTAATGAATTTAAGGAATACGTGCAAGAAACTGAAAGAGATAAATCAATCAATCAATCAATGAATTAATCTTGCTTTTCATCTTCATAACATCTAGCTGTAGGGGAAGACGGGGTAAAAAGCGCATGGGCGGGTAAGAAGCCCACCCCAATTATCTCATGAAATAAAGAAAATTTCAGTCAAATTTGCCCATGAGACGAATGCTAGACATTAACGCTCGTCTCATGAGCAAAATGAGACTGAAATTTGCTTCATTTCATGAGATAATTGGGGTGGGCTTCTTACCCGCCCATGCGCTTTTTACCCCGTCTTCCCCTATTTCACTCTTGACACAACAAATATTTGTTTTGATTGTAAAAAAAAGAAGCAAAAACGGTAAATTACAATGATTGTCAAGTACCGTAGTTAACCCTCAAAACACATCCTCAATGGCATGCAAATTGCAATGGAGGGAGAGGATGATCGAGGCAGCATCACCAGCGTTTTCCTTTCTTCATTATATGTTTTGGTCAATATTATCCATAAAACAATTATCATAGTCATAATCATTACAATTACTGTTTGTGGTGATGGCTATGTTGATGACGACGACAATGATAATGGTAATTATGATGATTATCAATCATCGTCATTATGATTGTTGTTGCTTTCTCTAATAGTGGTGATAGGTGGCGGGGGTGGGGGTGGGGTGGGGGATGAGTAGGAAAGGGGCAGAGCACAGAATTGAGCGTTATCCTGCAAAAACACACACACAAAAAAACCTTCCAAAAAAAGTTTGGAAGCTTGACCCTTTCTGAAGAAAACACACACACACACACACACACACACACACACACACACACACACACACACACACACACACACACACACACACACACACACACACACACGCGCGCGCGCGCGCGCACGTACGCGCACGCGCACACATACGCACACACACGCACGTACACGGCACGCACACGCACACACACACACACACACACACACACACACACACACACACACACACACACACACGCACGTACGCGCACGCACACACACATGCACACACACGCACGTACGCGCACGCACGCACACACACACACACCGGCACACACACACACACACACACACACACACACACACACACACACACACACACACACACACACACTCACACACACACACACACACACACACACACACACACACACACACACACACACACACACACACACACATATGTGATGTTTTAAATGTGTCGTTGTTGATGTTGACGTATATATGGTACATAATATGCTATTCGCCCAGTCCCCATCCTCCTTCCTGTTTTTGGAATATTTTCTCGTTTCTTTAATTAATTGTTTACTTGTTTATTTTCCTTTTTCTTGTTCGCTACTTTGCAATGTTTAGTTCTTTTTTTTTCTGTACATCATTTTTTATGGATGGCTTGTTGAAAAAAAAAAAGCATGTCATTTGCTTATACAATGTTCCCCATCTGGAAATAAAATTTAGACTTGACTTGACTTGACTTGACACACA
>CM065680.1:51951489-51966489 GCA_017654935.2 Phymorhynchus buccinoides
GTCAACGACCAGAGGGCTGCACCTGCTTTGTTCTCAGGTGATGGCATCACGCCTCAGAAAAACACACCAACATTCACACACCACCTAAACACGATTTAGAATCCATCACATCGAACATGACTCGGTTTTAATTTTTTAAATTATGATGGTCAGATTTTGGAACTGTTACAAAAACACTGTATAGTTAATTTAAAAAACAAAACAAAAACCGTGTGTTAATAATAAATATACAAAAGAGGTGTGTCGGCTTTCTTTGTTAAACGTGTTTCTTCTACCCGTTGTCAAAACTCTGGTACGTTTTGCTCCTGATAATGTGAAGAATCACCGAAAGGCGTATTCCATCCATTGTAGACCTATTCCAGAACAACCGCGGAAGAAGTTTGATTTGCTTTCGCACAAGATGAAAAACAAATCGCCTATGAAAGAAGGAAGATATTCCAGTAAACCCTATACTTATTCTACGCTACTGTTTATACAATGCGGTTTTCATTTGCACGAAAACCCGAATTGAATGGAAAAGGGAAGGAACCGGGAAAAAATCCCAACAACTACACTAGCAGCTTGTGGCAACAGAAAAGGAAGATTTCTGTAAGGTGCCACCACAAAGATGACTGTCTTTGGAGTTCTGTTAAAAGAAGGATGCTGTTGGTTGTTGTTGATGTTTTCCGTTATAACCGCTTGTACACAGCGACAGAATCACAGGATCTTCGATGAGATCGAGGAGCACAGAGCTCTCGATGCTGCTCTCTGTTGCCGAGTTGTTGGAGTTTGTGCAGTGCCAGGCTGGACCGAGGAGACTTTATTGGGGCTTCTAAATATCACGATGAATTCCGTGACATTTTTTCACCTTTTCCATGTGCGTGAATGCCAGCTTAGCGCAGGGTTTTGGGTGGGAAGGGGGCAGCACAAGATACTCTTAAAAACCGTTCCCCTTTGCCTCTAAATACCACCCTGACATTTGGTACCACCGAAGATGAGAAAAGACAAACTTGGCATACTAAGGTCTAGAACCCCCCACCTTGACCACAACAAGAAGCTGGAAGAGTACCACCTGTAGTTTGACCCCTCCCCAAACCCCCTGTCTTGACCATCATCGAGTCTTCTTTGCGTCCCCCCCTCTACCCCCATCCCCTTTTCCAGGTTTCTCGATGTTTTTCCCAACAATAAAAAACAATTACACGAAGAGAACTAGCGATGGGGAGTTACACATTAGGAGTGGATGTAAATGAAGTATGAGTGGCCTAAATGTCAGCCAGCAAAGGGCAGAGTGCTGGATCCACAGGCTGATGAGGCTGACTTCTGGAGGGTCGTCAGCCAGTCAATGCTGAGAGGTCAGACACGCTCCCGTGCTTCGCTTCTGACCTTTTGCAGAGTTTCCCGTGCATTACACACTGCTGCCTGACAGTCATAGACAGAAACGACAGTCTGGCATAGATGGATAGACAGACAGATACATAGATAGATAGATAGAAAGATAGATAGATACATGCATACATGCATACATACATACATACATACATACATACATACATACATACATACATACATACATACATACATACATACATACATACATACATACATACATACATACATGTACATCATATCCGTGCATATAAACACAGTTTATTCAGGATATATTTCTGCGAACATTATCTCACAATGAATGCAATCCCGAAAAGGAGGATTAAGCAAAAACATCATACATCATGTTATGCACTTGTTCCATACATACATACATACATACATACATACATACATACATACATACATACATACATACATACATACATACATACATTACATATTAAATACTTGTAATGCAAATTTGTAAATACAATGTTCAGAAATGATGTCCAACAAAAACAAATAACATTTTATAACAAGAACGTTCTATTTCTTATCCGATCACACCATTCACAGTCTCTCTTCCCCAAACCTCTCTCTCTCTCTCTCTCTCTCTCTCTCTCTCTCTCTCTCTCTCTCTCTCTCTCTCTCTCTCTCTCTCTCTCTCTCTCTCTCTCTCTCTCTCTCTCTCTCTCTCTCTCTCTCTCTCTCTCTCTCTCTCTCTCTCTCCATCTCTCTCTCTCTCTCTCTCTCTCTCTCTCTCTCTCTCTCTCTCTCTCTCTCTCTCTCTCTCTCTCTCTCTGGCTGTTGGAATCTCATGTGGCGACCAATAATGTTCATTTAAAAATAATCATTTTTTTAAATGATGGTGTTGCACACTTTTGATTGCTTATAAAATTACGCAGTTATGCATTGTGATTCCTTTCAATGATATTACTATTTTTGTGCTTTCGGCAACCCCCCCCCCCCCCCCCCACCCCCCAACAACCCCCCCCCCCCCCCCCCCCCCCCCCCCCCCACCTTTCTCAGTTTCGTTTTACGCTTGTTCTTTTATTTTCGAATGGCGTGTTGTTCCCATGCATTCTGTAGCTTAGATAATTATAAATATTATAGTCGTACGCTATGTTATTAGTCCCCGAGCCGAAGGTTCGGGGAGCTATTGTTTTTGTCTGGTCCGTCCGTCCGTCCGGTGTCCGTCCGTCCGTCCGTCCGGTGTCCGTCCGTCCGGCGTGCCTCCGTCCGTCCGGCTATTCGTCCGTTTTTCTAAAAAATCTATTCAGTCTATCATCATCAAATTTGGTATACTAGTTTGCCAAGAGGCAAGCTATCCACTGATGTATTTAGTTTTACATTAAAGTCAAGGTCGCGCCAGTTACGGGGTTCAAACCCCGAAACACATAATCGCTAATATCTCGCGAAGTTTTGCATGTATTTTAATGCAGTTTTTTCCCACAACATTTCTTGATGAATGGTCTATAACACAGTTGTCATGATTGTTTCTGTGCGCGCGTGTGCGCATGATCGCGCGCGCTCAAATCACGGGTCCGAACCCCAAGGCTATATATAAAAAAACTATTCAGTTACGTGCTGTTTTGATGCCTTTTTATTTTAATATTTTAATGCACTCACTATCTCCCTCCCCCCTCCCTGTTCTCCAAGTCCTACTCTTTCTGTGGTCAGTCCGAGCAACTCAGTTGCTATGGCTTACTGAATGAAAGATGAATAATAATGAGTCGGTGTCGATAAGTGTGTGTGTGTGTGTGTGTGTGTGTGTGTGTGTGTGTGTGTGTGTGTGTGTGTGTGTGTGTGTGTGTGTGTGTGTGTGTGTGTGTCAGTGTGTGTGTGTGTGTGTGTGTGTGTGTGTGTGTGTGTGTGTGTGTGTGTGTGTCAGTGTGTGTGTGTGAGTTGCTTTGTGTATGCGTTGTTGCTGGCTTGTGTCATTTAATTCTCTAAACATTATTTTTGTTGTCTACTTGTTGATGAATATTCGATTGTAAAGCGCTTTGAGCTCATTTGAGGCAAAGCGCTATATAAATGTACCATTATTATTATTATTATTATTATTATTATTATTATCCCCCCCCCCCCTCTCTTTTTATCGCACGCGCGAACAATCGCATGAGGTGTATCTGTCTGTCTGTCTGTCTGTCTGTCTCTCTCTCTCTCTCTCTTTGTATCTTGCGAGTCTCGGATCGCTCCCCTTTTAGTAGGCCCTCATGTCAGCATGTGTCTCGGCCTATAATAATAATAATAACAATAATAATAACCAACCATAATTGGACTCCTCCGATGACTCTCCCCCCACACCCCCACACACCCCTCTCTCTCTCTCTCCGTGTCTTGTCACACATAATATATCCAGCACTGACGAGGGGTGGACACGTGTGGCCTCAGAATTGACTCTCCCCTTTCTCCTCCCTTCTCAGCTCCCCCCCTATGCCCCTTGCTAGCCCACACTCTGCCCCTAGTACAGTGCATGTGTCGCACAGAAGGAGGTGAGCCGACGAACAGATGACCCACTTTAACTCGGCACGTGCAAGTTCGGGGGACGCATCATCCACCACTGCGCGCGAGCCGTGCACGCGACCTTGACAGGCCGAGGCTGGTTGACCGTTGACCCGTGCGGGTTTGAGGAAACACGGGGACATAACTCGCCCCGGCTACTACTACTACTCCGCCCCCGCCCCCGCCCTGCTTGGTCATCATTCTAAATGTGGCAGCGATGTTTATTTTCAGTGGACAAGGTTGTGAAACGCACCGTGTGATAACAGAGGGAAACAAACGCCCACCCAAACGGTTTCCAATGAGGCTTTATACCGAACATTCTATGCCCTTGTCTCGCGTGCCCTGAGATGCGAACGCCACCTACTTAAGAATATTGCCCTTGCCTGTCAGGAACTAGTAGTGTAGGTGAAGACGGGGTAAAAAGCCCACGGGCGGGTAAGAAGTCTATGCCAATTATCTCATGAAATAAAGCAAATCATTTTGCCCATGAGACGAGTGTTAATGTTTAGCATTCGTCTCATGGGCAAAATATAGCCACAGAAAATTATCTGCTCCTGACTCGTCACCAGGGGGCATCGGCAGTTCGGCCGGCCTACAAGTATTGCCGTTTCGTGTCTGCAAGGAGCAGTATAGAGCCTCAAGTTTAAAATGTCCGTTTAAGATGTATTCAGTCGCGCTAAAATTGATTCTGTGGTTGATTGGTTCCCAATGTTGCTCCGTTTTTATTGTAACTAAGAAAAGTCGTACTTCTGATGCTACGTTAGAAATATGCGGGAAAGGCGTACTAGTTTAGCTGCCCCTCACCCCATCCACTCTCACCACCAACATTTCTAATATAATTGAAAATGAAACATTTTGCCTTCGGATTAGGAAAGGGTTAGGGTTAGGTAGGACTAAGAAAAATCGGAAAAATCCGGATGCACTGTGTACCAGGCCTAACGCTTTGGCAGACTGGGAAATTGGGCTGATATACATAAAAAATAACAGAAGAATATTGGTGTGTAGAAGGAAGAAGACAACAAATGAAAACCTCAGATCGAACAGGAGCTAGATCGACGATGTTCTCTCTGGTTTTGTTTTTTGTTTTTTTAAGACTTAAATTTAGTCTTACGTTATTTATCATTTCGACGCCAACCATTTGCAGCCATTGTTTAAAAAAATTTAACATATTTAACTTACTTGGGCAGAGAAAAGATTTTGCCTGCAATATATTGGGGATTCCTCTGTGGCATGTAAAAAAAAAAAAAAGCCTATGCTTACTACTCCCCAAATTAGGAACAAAAAGTCATTGGATACCAGACCCTGACTTGATGCCAGTTAGTGACATGGGTGTTAGATCATTGTGGTGCCAACAGGCGACTTTGACGGTATAAAAGGGTTTTACTAAATGACTGTGATATTCGTTAGCCGATGAGGTTTATTCGAGGCGTGGCTACCGCTGCACATATCTATATTGTTAAAAACTCTGGACTTTACTGGTGTTGCACTGCCTCCGGGCATTGCAGCCAGTATTGTTCCCACCATCTTTGTATTTACAAATGTCCCATATGTGTCTATGACCGAGAGGACGTAAAACACCATTTTTCATTCACTGTGATATTCGTTACTTGTGAAAACTATCTGTATTGTTAACAAAAATTTCGGGACATTACTGGTGTTGCACTGCCTCCAGGCATTGCCTCCAGTTTCGTTCTCACCATCTTTACATCTACTGATGTCCCATATGTGTCTGTTCCAGACCGGAGGACATGAAACAGATTTACTACTACTACTACAACTGTGATATTCGACAAAAGTTGTGAGATACGCGGAAATAATAAACGTACACACACACATCAGTGCTCGCGCGCGCGCTCGGGTGTATTATTCTGTGTTACAATATATTTCACAATGATGTTATTCTTGCCTAAGACTTACATTCTACAGTTTCTATAGGGGAAGACGGGGTAAAAAGCGCATGGGCGGGTAAGAAGCCCACCCCAAGTATCTCATGAAATAAAGAAAATTTCAGTCAAATTTGCCCATGAGACGAATGCTAGACATTCACGCTCGTCTCATGGGCAAAATGAGACTGAAATTTGCTTCATTTCATGAGATAAATGGGGTGGGCTTCTTACCCGCCCATGCGCTTTTTACCCCGTCTTCCCCTACTGTCTTTTAGATGAAAATGTACATGGCAAAATCTAACGAAGCCCACCTTAAAAAAAAAGACGCTAAGATAGTTCATTACTTGTAGCATCAAGTAGCGAATTTCAACCCTACAGTTCCCTCCCTAAGTTCCCTTCTACCCCCATCCTTTACCACCAAGCACCCAGTAGCCCCCAATCCACATAAAGGGGGTTAAATGAGGCACTAGCTGTTGGTGTGGGCGGTGAAGGCGAAAATGGAGTTTTACGTCCTCTTGGTCTGAATCAGACACATATGGGACATTCGTAAATACAAATATGGTGGGAACAATACTGGAGGCAATGCCCGGAGGCAGTACGAAACCAGTAAAGTCCCGATTTTTTAAAGGCTTCTGAAATGTGTGGGCGGTTCATCACTTTGTCAAGCCGTGTCCAAAAACGGACCGCACTGACGTCACGGCTGCCGTTTTGGGCCCCACTTGCCGCCAAGTATAGCAAAAAAAGAAAGAAACAGAGGGCTGTATGGAGAGAGAGAGAGAGTCTGCGCTGTTCTGTGCAGCACCACTCTTTATCGATCGGCTTCGGTGCTGAAGCTCTGAAAGCGATGCTGCTGACGTACCGAGCCGCTTCCCCCGCTGACATTGATGCCCGGGACCCCCAAAATAGAAACCCTGTGACGCAAATCGCCCAGAAAGGAAACCGAGTAGTACTACGGCGACCACTACCGGTGCTGGAACCCCGTTCGATGACGCCAGCTAATTATGGCCTGACGTCAGCCATTGACAAGCGCTAAGTCGCGTGTAGTTTTAATCGAGAAGTCGGAGCCCAATCCGCTCACTTGCGTATCAGTCGGCGGTCCGGTTTGGCGGGGCAGTTGAGAATGAAACCGGACAGTGGGGTCGGTTGAAGCAGACCACGCGGTGTTGGTTGTTTGTTGTTGTTGTTGTTCCGGGGGGGAGAACGAATTGCGTTTGGAGAAGAAAAAGAGATGGCATTTCTCCTTGTTTCTCTGATCTGTGTGTCCTTTTCTAGCTGATGATGGTGTGCGATGGGGTGTCTGCGAGAGCGAAAGGACTCCCCCCCCCCCTCCCCCTCCTTCTTCCCATGATGGGACAGAAGAGACTGCCCTCCATCATGGCGGCTAGAAGGCGAGCAGGGTGCTATGAGGTCGGCTGGCTAGGACTGACTGACGATACAGGCGAGGCTTTTCTTCCGATTCCTACTTCCGTTCAGTGGTAGATGTGCTCTTGTAGAAAGTAGATAGTAGCATGACCTTTTAGCTTCTCTCTTCTTTTTGCCTGTATCATATTTCGTTTTGTTGTGAGTGTGGTTGTTTTTTTTATTAGAAAGAAAATATTCTTCATACAGTGATATTTGTGGCTTTTCTTTCCTGTAGCTAATTTATTAGTTATATTCTTCAGTTCTTTATTGTGCTTATATTGGCATTTAAAAAAAATAATGCATCTGAAGTTGACATTTAAAGGCTTATTTGATTATTTGTGCAGCAAAGAAAGAAGTGAATTTCAAGTACAAAGTTTAATAACTATTCCCTTTGAAGATGTGACCCAATGACACGAATATAATATTGTATTATGTTAGTACGTGGTCTTCTTTGACAATCAGGAATGACAATGACAGCAATGATGACAAGAGAAGGGTCTTCCCCCTTTTTGGTCAAACTTAGAAGTCACAAACTGACTTAATAATTTTTTTATATATTTTTTTTATATATATATCTAAATTGCTTCCATTCGCTATAATCATATATTGATTATAATCACAGCAATGGCCTCATTACTGTTGAAGTATATTGTGCACAGAAAACAGAGGAAAACAGTTGTCAACCAAGCAACTCTGAGTGACAAGCATAGACTAGTTGTGGTAAGCGTAAACAGTCATGTTAACAAGCCATAAAAACTGTTAAATACACGTATGTGTATGCCAGTCAGTCGTTTCCGACCATGACTGCCAGATACTGAGATAGCAGAGGGGGGGGGGGGGGCAAATGCTATTCGGGTGGGCGACCACGTGGGGCATTTTTAAATACAAAGATGGTGGGAACAATACTGGAGGCAATGCCCGGAGGCAGTGCAACACCAGTAAAGTCCCGATTTTTAAAACAATACAGATATGTGTAGCAGTAACCACGCCTCGGTTAAACCTCATCGGCTATGGTACCGCCACTTTTTTTGATTCCGGTGGGCTGGGCTAACATTTGTTTATAGTGGAGATGCCTTGCCTATGGTACATCCCCACTCTCTCAGCCGAAGGGATTTGAGGACTGCTGGCGATGAGGGAAGGTCAAACACGGAAAATCATGAAAACTAAGTACCATAGTAAAACATAGAAAATTGATGTTCACAAGCCAAGATAAACACGGTTAGAAATTCGTGTTAACTAGTCCTGGCAACATGGTTAGAAATTCGTGTTAACTAGCCCTGGCAACATGGTTAGAACGTTGTGTAAACTAGCCCTGGCAACATAATTATCTAGAAAGCCGTTTAAACTAGCCCTGGCAACACAGTTAAAAATTCATGTAAACTAGCCTTGGCAACACGGTTAGAAAGTCGTGTAAACTAACCCTGGCAACACGGTTAGAAAGTCGTGTAAACTAACCCTGGCAACACGGTTAGAACGTCGTGTAAACTAACCCCTGGCAACACGGTCAGAAAGTCGTGTAAACTAACCCTGGCAACAAGGTTAGAAAGTCGTGTAAACTAACCCCTGGCAACACAGTTAGAAAGTCGTGTAAACTAACCCTGGCAACACGGTTAGAAAGTCGTGTAAACTAACCCCTGGCAACACGGTCAGAAAGTCGTGTAAACTAACCCTGGCAACAAGGTTAGAAAGTCGTGTAAACTAACCCCTGGCAACACGGTTAGAAAGTCGCATAACTAGCCCTGGTAACACGGCTAGAAAGTCGTTTACAACACGGCTAGAAAGTCGTGTCAACTAGCCCTGGCAACACGGTTAGAAAGTTGTGTAAACCAGCCCTGGCATCACGGCTAGAAAGTCGTGTAAACCAGCCCTGGCAACACGGTTAGAAAGTCGTGTAAACTAGTCATGGCAACACGTGTGTGATAGGTCACAAGCCGATCTAATACATTAGTCCCAAGGGACTCTATCAAACAAGATTGTGTACAGAACCCCTGCATACAAAAAAATCCCCTCTGTATAACTTCCCTTTTACAGAACACGTTCATCAAATCTAATTAAAGAAAGTTACATTTGTTGGCTCACTAAATTTACTTTACAGCCACAAGAGGTACAGAAGATGTCTTAAACTTTCATTCCAGAATGTCAAATCGACTTTACCGATTTCGACTTTGCCGTGCGGATTAAGAACTTTTATGTGTGTGCACCATTACAATTTGAATTTTTTTATTTATCCATCCATACTGCTGTTCAAATTTTACTGTGCCTTCAGTCTGACGTCAAAGGTATAATTTATTACGACAGAAAGAACCTAAAATTATGCGTATCAATTATCAATTAAAAAAAAGATTAATTTGCAGTGATTTTTTTGTTGTCTCTCTCTCTCTCTCTCTCTCTCTCTCTCTCTCTCTCTCTCTCTCTCTCTCTCTCTCTCTCTCTCTCTCTCTCTCTCTCTCTCTCTCTCTCTCTCTCAAATTCGTTATATTTATAAAGAAAAACAAATATTGTACAGCTTATTTCTGTGTGTGTCGTTAGGTGAGACTTATTTGTTTTCAACGTAACGGAGATGTAACGATCGTTGTTTGAGGAATATTATGTGGTGAAAACTGCAGGGGGAGGGAATAAAAACCAAAGACTGTATAGGGGAAGATAAGCATCCGGTCTCTTTTCCCTATATAGTGAGGAGTGAGGACAGAAACACTGGTTATGTCCCTTTTAAACAGGACACATTTTGCACGTCGAAAGGCCAGTTGAATTCTCCGTTCAAGTTCCAGTCTGAGTTTTTGGATAGCCGTCACTGTGAATGGTGTACTGTCGACACTAACGATAACTCTATCAGCCCGGTTCGCCGAGCTCTTAAGTAATCCATCTTACCCTTTTAGAATATCTTTGATAAAACCCCTGATCAGAACAAGGGAGAGAATCGTCAGTTGACATCTCCGCTAAACTGCGGTGGAAGCCAAACATGGCAATTGATTTCGCATCGTTCCTCGCGCCGTTCATTGATCTAGGGTGGCGCGCGCGCCTCTGTACCCTTACATATTGCCGCTGAGAAAAACCCCCCACCCCACAACAAACATTACCGTATTGCTTTCTTCAGCTACCAGCTACCAGTTTGATTAAATTTTAAAAAAAACAAAAAAACTGTACGCGCACACTCATACACATGTACAGAGAGAGAGAGAGAGAGAGAGAGAGAGAGAGAGAGAGAGAGAGAGAGAGAGAGAGAGAGAGAGAGAGAGAGTTTTCACACAATTCACAAAGTTTACTGATCCAGGCCTTCTGCCCATGTCAGAGGGGAGGGGGTTACAAAAGGAAAAAAACCAAGTGCAACGCCGAGCGGCTGCAAAGTCCCCTCGCAGCATCGCCGAGCTACTCCGAAATCGGAATGTGTCGGCTGTACACATACATAAAAACGCATCAAAACAGCACGTAACTACATAAAAACGCATAAAAACAGCACGTAACTGAATAGTTTTATAGCCTTGATTTGAGCGCGCGCGATCATGCGCACACGCGCGCACAGAAACATTCATGACAACTGTGTTATAGACCATTCATCAAGAAATGTTGTGAAAAAAACTGCATTAAAATACATGCAAAACTTCGCGAGATATTAGCGATTATGTGTTTCGGGGTTTGAACCCCGTAACTGGCGCGACCTTGACTTTAATGTAGTGTGTGTGTGTGTGTGTGTGTGTGTGTGTGTGTGTGTCCAGAGTTCAACCTTCACCCACACACGAACGAACGAACGAAATTTGAAATTTGACGTCCTCTTGACCCGAACGGTACATTAATATGGGACATTGTTAAACTATAACTGTGGGGATTCACCCACAAACGTAGCCCCTGTCGCTCTAAAAAATGAGGCGGGTTTTGGGGGAAAGATAGGAGCGAAGTAAGGCTAAGGTCCTGGAAGTGCATCCATGACCTTATCTCAACCCCCCACCCCCACCCCCACCCCACCCCGAGCCGCCGACGCCAGCCTGAGACGCCATCTGTGCTCGCGGTTTCCTGGGCGCCCGGATAGCGATAGCCTGTGCCTGGGAGGAGGAGGAGGAGGACTGGCTGCCTTGCCTGCTCAGTCATAGGGCCCAGTGATGGACGACCTCAGGGTCCCCCGGGCCCAGAGATGCCGCCAATACGCTTATAATTACCTAGCCACTCGGGGCCCGTATCAGACACAGCAGGGGGCACAGACACGTGGGAGGGCAAGGCAACGTGAGAGAGTTTATCATCATCGGCGCTATGGTAGTAGTGGGGTGGGAGTTTACCTTCCAGTCTGCCCACCCCACCACCGCCTCCCCCATCCCGACAACCAGTGTATTTTTTATCAGAAGCTGCCGAACGACAATTGTAAGCCATTGCTTGAATGAGAGAGAGAGAGAGAGAGAGAGAGAGGGGGGGGGGGGGGGGGGACAGGCAGATGCGGATTTTAGGGGGGTGGGTGGGTGTTCACAGGGGTTCCGGAACCCTCCCCTCAAAACAAAAAAAAGGGGGAGGGGGGGGGGGGGGGAAGCAGAAATCCACGACTACCACGCCGACACCTTTGAATTCTCGTGTGCTTGAAAGTAGTTTCCACGCCATAGTTTTAGCATAATATTTCTCCCAGGTTGAGGCCTTTAATTGCGTCTTTTACAATTAAATATCGTCAGCTTCTGGGCAAGCCCTTGACACCCCCCCCCCACCCACCCCCCTCCCTGGCAGTCTCCCCCGCTCCAACTCCTTGACTAACTGATCCGCCCCTGATGCAGGCAAGGCTATTATAGGGGAGAGAAAGCCTGGGAAGCTGTGAAGGCTTTATCACCGACAGACAGCGGCTGGGAAGAGTCACCAGCGACGCTAAAGGCGCCTCTGCGTGTTCCAGAACAGCGGAAATCTCTACCAGCTGACAAACCGTATGGTCCTACAAACTACGCTAGAGAGTGAAGGAGGAGGAGGAGGAGGAGGAGGAGGAGGAGGAGGAGGAGGAGGAGGAGGAGGAGGAAGAAGAAGAAGAAGAAGAAGAAGAAGAAGAAGAAGAAGAAGAGACAATGTTCAGATAAGTTAGATGGAGCTCATTAGTAGAAAAAGAAATGGCTTTCATTGTCAGCCAGAACAGCAACAGTGGACAACATCAACCTGCCAGTATAAGTACTCAGGCACGAGATACGGATACACCCAAAGCGTTCAGAAGTAAGAAGCAATTTCCAAGTTATTAGCCGTGATTCTAGACATAGCTATTTCACTTATATTATAATTAGAATGGAAGTTGGCTGACAAGCAAAACTCATCATTGAAATTTGAAACCGAAAAACACACAAAAACACCAACCCAACAAGAGCTGGAAGCAATACAGCAGGAGTAATTTCGCAGTTCTCATAATTTATTATGACATACTAGCGCAACCTCGAGTACCGGTAACGCCTAGTAACGGTAACGCTAAGTACTGGTAACGCTGAGTACAGCAAATTTGAAGCGATTCGGTTAAGAAACGGCGGAGTTCTAAGGCCCCGTTTCCCGTTGGCGATGATCTGAGAGTGACGCGCTCTCCCTAGCAACGGTAACGCCTAGTAACGGTAACGCCAAAATCGGTCCACAAATACCGGAGATATGGGCGCCGAGAGGCCGGCGGATGCGCGTTTCGCGCATTTGCGAAACCGCGCAAATGACACGGCCGCCTCGGTTGCCGTTGCCATCGGCCAGTTAGGGCTCACAGCAAATTTGAAGCGATTCGGTCGAAAAACGGCGGAGTTATAAGGCTCGTTTTGGGTTTCAGACACACACACACACACACACACACACACACACACACACACACACACACACACACACACACACACACACACACACACACACACACACACACACACACACACACACGGACACTTGGCTTTTTACTATATGATGATGATGTTCAACCTTTTGAAGAAAAATGAATTAGAGGAAAAAAATAATGTGTGGAAGAATAGGAAAACAAAGCAAAACACGCATGCGCACGCATAATAGTATCCTTAGCAAATTTTGAGCAGTATATTTCGTATGCAAATGCAGAGAGAGAGAGAGAGAGAGAGAGAGAGAGAGAGAGAGAGAGAGAGAGAGGTGCTAACTATAATGTCATAATATAAATAGCTTGCGCTACGGCCATAATCTCCCTTTCTCTGCGTCTCTCCGCACTTTGCACACACTTTCGCGGTATTACGAAATCCCTTTATCCGCTAGAATGTAGGAAACGTAATATTCATACTATTTACCAGCATTCGATCAATACCCCCGGTACCAACCAAGAAAAACACGCGCGCCACAGAGCACGTGCAATTACGCGCGCGTGCGCGCGCGCGTTCTAACACACATATTATGTACAAGCTAGGCACTCCGGTCCGGGAGTGTCCTCAAACATAGGAACATAGGCACACGCGAACGCACGTGCGCAATCACACAAATCACAACTGCGTCAACTTACAGACGAACGCGCCCGCACACTTACATTCAGAATCAATTTCACACGCGCGCGCGCGCGCGCATACACACACACGCACACACGCGCGAGCACACACACACATACGCGCGCGCGCGCGCGCGCACACACACACACACGCAGGTACACACGCACGCACACTACACACACACACACACACACACACACACACACACACACACATTTTACTTACAAGCTCATAAACAAACGTGCACGCCGGCGGCACACACGCTCACTGACACAGACACCTTCATACACGTACTCTAACTCACTAACATAAACACACACGCACGCACGCACGCGCGCGTGTGCAAATGCACACATCGACACACACACACAAGAAAGTGTGGCATATCCCCCCCCCCCCTCTCCTCTCTCTCTCTCTCTCTCTCTCTCTCTCTCTCTCTCTCTCCTCTCTCTCTCTCTCTCTCTCTCTCTCTCTCTCTCTCTCTGTCTCTCTCTTTCTCCCCCCTCTTTCTTTCTCTCTCTCTCTTCGCCGCCACTGTCTCTCCCCCCCCCCCTCTCTCTCTCTCTCTCTCTCTCTCTCTCTCTCTCTCTCTCTCTCTCTCTCTCTCTCTCTCTCCTCTCTCTCTCTCTCCATACATACAGGTGCATAGCCCGCGCTTCTCCTCACCTCTCCAGCAAAGGTAGGTAGAGCCCAAAGCGTGGTGGACAAGAGGGGTGGAGGGGTGGGGGTGTGGGGGTGTGGGGTGGGGGTGTGAGGGGACGTATAGTGATCAATACAGCGCGCTGTGGTCTACTCTATTGGAATTCTCTGTCGCGGACACTGAGGATTCCTGTGGATGTGCCCCCGTCTCTACTACGTGTCCCCGCGTCTCTATGTGTCACCCTCAGTGTGCCCCCCCCCCCCCCCCCCCCCCGTCTCTTTTTATGATAATAATAATAACGTCCCCGTCTTCGCAATGTGTCCCCATCTCTATACGTGTCCTCACCCCCCCCCCCCCTCCCCCGTGTCAATATGTCACCCTCAATGTGCCCCCGTCTCTATAATAATAATCAAGTCAAGTCAAGTCGAGTACACTTTATGATCTCAACAGAGAAATTACATTCAGGCGCAACAACAAATCATCTTAAAAACATAATCACAAAACAATCGCAGAAAGCACGATAACATTAAGACACGTGGGATTAAATTAGGAACATGATTATTTAAAGCAGTCAACAACACAATCAACAGAAGCATAATAACATAGGCCTAATATTAAGATAGTAACATTAAGATACATGGGATAATAATAATAATAATAATAATAATGTCCCTTTCGTCGCTATGTGCCCCCCCCCCGTCTTTATATGCCCCCGGTGGCTATGCGTCCCCAGTGTCTGTGCGTCCCCTTTTCTTCCACTACGTGACCCCTCGGGTTAAGATTAGGGTTAAAGTTTAGGATT
>CM065680.1:51971489-51973989 GCA_017654935.2 Phymorhynchus buccinoides
AGAGAGAGAGAGAGAGAGAGAGAGAGAGAGAGCGAGCGATTTATAAGAATCTAGGCATAAGCTGATGGCATTAGTAACGTTTGAAGTAAAACTCATTAATTAGCATTACTAATAAACAAGATTGTCTATTAGGAGCTTGTGATAAGATTTTCGAAAGGAAAATACGCTAGTTCTATTTTTTTTAGATAATCAGGGAGGTCGTTCCACAGTTTACCACCAGAGAATGTAAGGGATGATTTATATAGATCTGTTCTGGGGCGGGGCATTGTTTATTTGGTTTTGCTTCGAATTGTATGGACTTTAAATTTAGTAATAAGATATTTTGGTGCTAGCTTATTTATGATCTTGTACATAAGGGTACCTTTATTTAGTAGGCATTTCAAATCTTTCTTTAACACAGAGAGAGAGAGAGAGAAAGAGAGCGAGAGAGAGAGAGAGATAGAGAGAGAGAGAGAGAGAGAGAGAGAGAGAGAGAGAGAGAGAGGAGAGAGAGAGAGAGAGAGAGAGTAGAGAGAGAGAGAGAGGGAGAGGAGAGAGAGAGAGAAGAGAGGCACCGCCACCCATTTATGCACAATGCCGACATCTTTCATTCAAAGACATTATGGCAGCAATTTTTTTTCCTTTCTTTTCTCTTCTTGCCCCCCCCCCCCCCCCCCCCCTCCATTCTCTGCATCCTCTGTCACCCCCTTTCTTTCGCTCCCATTTTCCCCCTTACTTCAATTTCCAACCTCCACCCCCCTTCCCCTTCTTTTTCTTCAATTTCTTTCTGCTGCTGCTGCCTCCCTCCCTCCTCTCACATTCACATCCCTCGCCCCCCCCCCCCCCCTCCTCCTGACTCTCACAGAGAAAGAAAATAACGGAAATCAAGTAATCATGTCGCGAATGTTTATACAAAAAAAAGAGATGAAAAACCCACCAACCAAAACCAAAAAAAGCTACAACAAACAAACGAAAACCCCAACAACATCCCAAAAAAGGAGAAGATAATAAGTTTATGAATACACGTTTCGAACATAGTTGGTTTTTTTTGGGGTTTTTTGTTGTGGGGGGGGGGTCCTATTTTTCTGTTCACGGTTTTGTCTAAAGACCCTCTCTTTGTGTGCCATTGTTGTAGTTGCGCTAGCTTTTGTTGTTAAAGACACACTGACGCACCACGGTTAAGTCCCTTGTTTTTTTTCTGGGTAGCTGTGACCCACATACAAATGTCCCCAACTTCAAATTGAGGCTGCTCTTTAAAATGATGTTTCGTTTTCCATTTGGGGACATTTGTATATGGGAGTCAAACCTGGTCAAAATAAGATTTCTTACGAGCTATAAGAGGGAAAACACGTGAAACCCGTGATTTTGGTACGTGACCAGGGCCTGTATTCACGTTGAGATAGCATGAGGCCTAGCATGATGCTAACTTAGAAGCTCTTCCAAAAGTCCTATTAAATCCTATAGGACATTGGAAGAGCTTCTAAGTTAGCATCATGCTAAGTCTCATGCTATCTCAACGTGAATACAGGCCCAGGTCTGTGCACACGTTAACATTATCACGAGATATTATTTTCTATTTCCCCATGGCAACACAGTGATAGCCCACTCTTAATATGACTTACAGCTCACCGTGTTGCCATGGAGGGAAATAGAAATATCTTGTGAATAGTGTTAACGTGTACACAGACCTTTTATTGTTAATGTCGTTGTTGATGATGATGTTGTTAGAGTTGCTTATTACGTGCTGGCTTATATATTTTGTTAGTTTTGTTTTAATAGATGATTTTCGGGGGAAAAAAACTAGGGGAGAGCACTTCGTGAAAATTAGAGTTGTTTACCTCCATTACTCGGTCAAATATCATAGCAACAATGCAACAATGGCGTCGAAGCTTCAAACCGCAGAATGCGAGTCAGCGACTTGTAAACATTTTTTTTATAGAAAACTTAGGGGCGGCCAGTTGTCCACATACTGATAAAACTTGCAAAAATGTGACGTAAAAAATATAAATAACATAATTGTTTTAGAATGACGCACGGTGTCTGTTCTAAGTGCTGCATGTCTGCTCAAACACGCGAGGCGAGAGCCGGGGATCCACCTGATGGTAGAGTAACTTCCCCTGTTGGACCGATTGAATTAGGCAAGATCACTCCCCCACACACACACACCATGAAATTACTCCCCTTTAATTATTTCCGAAAGAAATTCCTATTAGATAAATACGACGATAAAGTCAATGCGGTCGGGTTTGAGGGAGAGGTGGGGGTGGGGGTGGGGGGTATCTTAATTAAATGATGGGTTAGTTGGTCTGGGAAGGCACTTAATTGGCCTAGGAGGTGCCGCTGGGTGCAGGGTCAACAAACGCGTCCTCCTTGTTTAAATTGACACAGGCCATTTCGCGATCACACAACACATTACGTTTTCGCGCTTTGTTGGACGCGGTACACTTTAGGAAGAGCTGTTCAAACTCTTACCTGTGCATGTGTGCATGTGTGCATGCGCCGCAATGCGCGCATGCGCGTT
>CM065680.1:51991499-51998999 GCA_017654935.2 Phymorhynchus buccinoides
AAATGTTTTCATCTAGCTAGCTGTACTACAACTAGAGTAAAAGATAGGGCTTTATATAAGTTTTCTTGTTGCCCTATCTAATGATCATTGTTGTTGTTCATTTGTGACTTTCAGAAATAAAAATGCTATTTAAACCAACTAGAGTAAAAAACAAACAAACCCAGATTGATTTCTCCAAACAATTATTAATCTCGTTTATTTATCTAGCATCAAAAGTCCTGCAATCCAATGTAATGGGATTGTCAATTCAAAGTGCAAATGATAATTCAACATTTTCTATTTGAAAGAGTGGAATTTAACTTTCAGATTTGAAAGAAAGTTATGATTTATCGAAAACTGGAAGTTCCCTGCTTGTAACTTCCTCTAATCTGTCACTCTTTTTGACTCTGCCTTTTCCCCTTGCTTACTGTTATCTTCTATCTTTCAGCCTTTCCTGTCCATTCTCAAATGCCTTTTTTTATTTTCAAGAAACACTTTCAAAAAGATTTCCTCCAGCCGAAGTCGGATATGTTGGGCCTAATTATTTCTTAGTTAGGCGAATAACGGCAGCGTGACGCACCTGCGCTCATAATTGACAGACAACTGTCTGAGCAATCGAAGAAGAAGAAGAAGAAGAAGAAGAAGAAGAAGTGACAGGGGCACACCTTACCTCCTGATAGTGTCATCATCGGGTCCAAAGGTGCCGCTGGTCCAGCCTTTCTTTGCAAACCAAGGACCAACGGCAGGGCCCGCAACTAGGCTGGAGTCCCCCAAATGGCTTCTGAAAGGGGAGATGATCGGTCCTCTTCAGGTGCCAGTGCACTCCCCTGTCGGTTGCAAACCCTACACAAAGTTTTCCTTCACAACTGGTTTGTGGATGAACGATTCGGAACAGCGAGCGCGAGCGGAGGACAACCACCACCAATGGTTGGACAGTAGAAGTCACGGACTAAAAAGCACGTGACCAAAGTCATCACGGCTTAGCAGCAACGGGCAGCACGTGCGGATAAAAAACCACACCAGAGGTCACTCATACGACAGGTCAGTGCCCGCTGTCACTCTCTTGTCTTTCGCCGCTGCTTTCTTTCAATTAACGAGTGTCAAGACTTTAGGGCAAATAAATATCACCGACAGCATTGGAATGCCTGTAAAAGTTTTGTTTTCCTCATGTTTGAAAACAAAATGACACACACACACACACAAAAAGCAAACAAAACTTAAAAAGATGTTCTCAAGTTGCAACAAAGCAACACCTGTCTATACTTACTTACACACACAAAAACACCCACATCTATGTACCTTTCCCCACACAGACACGCACACAGACACACAGTGGGACACACGCACACCACCTTTCGTTGTTCACGTGCTGAGGCTTTCTCTTAGTGTGTGCGTGTATGTAGGGTAGGGAGGTGTCTCCGACTCGGGCGGGGGAGCTGCCTTCGCTGGTTCTTTCACGGAGCCAGCCCACGGGAGAGCCGGCTGCTTCCTCGGCTTGGCTTGGACCGGTAGTTCATAGTGCGTCAGCGCGGCTTCCCCTACTAGTACCACATGATGCCTGAGCGACAGCCAAAGCAAGCCTTCCTTATTACCGGCTAATGCCTGCGCGGCCTAGAAATTCCGGGGATGACCTCCTTTTTTCACTAAAATCAATACAAACATATACGCACGCACGCACGTGCGCGTGTGCAGATATGTGTGAACGGGGTGTGGGGGTGTGGGGGGTGATGGTGCTCCCTCTCTCTTTCTCTCTCTCTCTCTCTCTCTCTCTCTCTCTCTCTCTCCCTCTCTTTCTCTCTCCCTCTCTCCTCTCTCTCTCTCTCTCTCTCTCTCTCTCTCTCCCCTCTCTCTCTCTCTCCTCTCTCTCTCTCTCTCTCTCTCTCTCTCTCTCTCTCTCTCTCTCTCTCTCTCTCTCTCTCTCTCTCCCCCCCCCCTCTCTCTCTCTGTGTGTTTCTCTTTCTCTCTGCGTGTTACTTTAGGAATTTTAACCTTTTCTTTCTTGCGTTGGCTTAGCTAATGACTTCTTCAGTGCAGACTACGCCCACCCCGGATCGATCCGAACACACAAAGTCGCAGACAACATGAGCACGTGAGTGATTCTGTATTGACAAACAGGAGCACAGAGAGAGAGAGAGAGAGAGAGAGAGAGAGAGAGAGAGAGAGAGAGAGAGAGAGAGAGAGAGAGAGAGAGAGAGAGAGAGAGAGAGAGAGAGAGAGAGAGAGAGAGAGAGAGAGAGAGAGAGAGAGAGAGAGAGAGAGAGAGAGAGAGAGAGAGAGAGAGAGAGAGAGAGAGAGAGAGAGAGAGAGAGGTAGGTAACCAGGGCAGGACTAAACCTGAAACAAATTCCTTTGAGACAACATTCATTTAAGCAGGTCTTACAAACTAGCTTCTTGTTGTTAACCCTTTCACCGCCAATGTCGCATTTTTGCACCACAATGGTTTAACACCCATCTCACCATAAAGCATCAAACCAGGGCCTGTTATCTGAAGACCCTATTTTTAAATAATAATTTGGGGAGGTAAGGTTAGGCCTAATGCTATACATTTCACAGAGGAATTCGCAATATTGCAGGTGTTTTGTTTTCTCTACCCAGGTAAGTTTAATGGTACTTTTGGGCCGAAAAATGGCTGGCGGCCAAAGAGTTAACGAGTTCCAAAACAGAGAGGAATAAGATGGATAGAGTAAGACAATGACCCACTACAGTGGAGTCCTGATAACTCAAAAACGGATAACTCAAAAACACCGGATAACTCACAATCATTTTTGTTGGTCCCAGTTTAACAATCTTTATGCTAAAATATCTTCTGAACTCAAAGTATTGGCTATCTCCAAACATAATTTCAGTCCCTTCAATTTTGACTTAAATTAATGGATTTTCAATGTACCAGTAAAAATAGCTCCTCCCGTCAATGCACGCTTTCTGTCACTAATACCCATCCCCCTCCTCTTACACTCATTCACTTCCATTTCTTCTTGTTCTTGTTTTTGTTCTTCTTTTCTTGTTCTTCTTCTTGTTCTTCTTTTCTTGTTCTTGTTCTTGTTCTTGTTCTTTTTCTTCTTCTTCTTCTTCTTCTTCTTCTTCTTCTTCTTCTTCTTCTTCTTCTTCTTCTTCTTCTTCTTCTTCTTCTTCTTCTTCTTCTTCTTCTTCTTCTTCTTCTTCTTCTTCTTCCTCCACATGGAAGCTCCAAAACTAGGCTCCAGCAGCAAAATCAAAGTCACGGAAAACAAGAGCTGACAAAGCGCAACCACAACACTGAGAAGCAGAGAGCAAGAAGACAGGAAGTAAGAAGGAGGAAGAGAAGAAAGAAAGGAAGGAAGGAAGGAAGGGACACATGCAAGACCGGAGGTGAGTAGAGGATGTATGTTAGGCTCGGTGTACATCTTGCGTCCTGGCTAATACAAAGCATCTGTTTTGTTTCATTCTGTGTTTTTCTCACACCTGCGGCCATGTCATTCACACCGACTGGCGTGCGTTGTGTACGCATTTGGTCCGCGGTCTCCCATGTTGTTTGGGGCTTGGGGGGAGGGAGACCAAAAGAAGCAGACCCGCTTGTGTGCATAACCTGTCAGCGAGTCCAAAGCAACAAGGCGTGGTGCCACTTGTTAAACGATTGTCAAACATGTTGTGTAGTACCTACTACACTGATGGACACCGAGCTTAAAGGGAGGAAACAAAAGCCAGGGAAGAAGGAAGTGGAACCTGTGTGTGTGGGGGTGGGGTGGGGTGAAGGAGACAGAAGAGAGGGGTGAATGGAAGGGCAAAGAGGTGGTGGTGGTGGTGGTGGGGGGGGGGGGGGGGGGCGCTGAGGTAAGTTTAAAAATAGGGCAGGGATAAGAAAAGGTAAGGAGGACAGAAGACAAGGAAGGACAAAAAAAAAAGACGCAAGGAGGAAGGGAGATGAGACCGAGATGGGGACAGATGAGAGAGAAGATAGTCGAAGGTGGTCTGAGAGAACTTTGTCACTGCTTCTTCTTTCTTCTCATACTGCCTTTCCTTCGTTTTTATCCTCCTGCTGCTTCAATCCCCCAACCCCCACCCCACCCCCACCCCCACCCCCATTTTGTCATCTCTGTAACTACAATGTGTTCCTTTTTAACCCTCCGAAACTTCTTCACCCTCTCTCTCCACACCCTGCCCCGTTTAGTTTTTAATACCCCCCCAAAAAAAAACCCCACCCCACCCCACAACCCTCTCTTTCTGTGCCCCCCCCCCCTCCTTCCCTCCCCTCCCCTTCCCTTGTGCGAACTCTGCTAGGAGGCCTACGGCACCGGCACTGTCAGATCCGCCGGAGGAACTGGCGGAACCACCGTTCAGGCTTAAGGCTGGGGACTTATCTCTGAAGCCAGACCAACCATCTTGATCTGGTAAAACCAAGGGTTCGCGAGGATTATCTCTCAAATCCAGCCCAAAACTTCTCATTCTGGGAAATGAATGGATTCAGAGATTATCGTAGTCGAGGCCAGACAAAAGTGTTAGGCCTGTAACGCTGCATTGGATTTTCTTTTTTTTTCTAAAGGGAAGGCAAGGAACGTTGATGACAATCGTAATCAAACGGATGAACGAAGTCATGTTGAACCTCCGAACACGAACGCTGAAAAAAGCTTGACAAATTAATTACCAACAAAATCATCATGACAAAAAATGGAACGTAATCAGCCTCAACATTTCAAAATAAGAAAACTTGTTGAATGAAAGTGTTACTTTACACAATAACCAAAATCATGTTTCCAGCTGTAAGGTGCACCGAGCAAAACAAAGCTTTAAAGGTGGACCCTGACGGATGAGTATTTTTGCAAGAAACACGTCGAGATCACCAGAAAGACAGCCTTTTCAAGGATCGGAACACTCACTTTGCTCTGGTTTCCTAGAAATTAAACCGTCAAAACGGCGATTCTTCCTTGGCGGAGATGCCGGAGAGAGTAGTCATTTTGGATGGGGTGGGTGGAGGTCACTCATTGTGGTTGAAGAGTTTTCTTTTTTTGTAGTGCAGTATATATAAAAAAAAAAAAATGGAGCTATTTTCTTTGTTGTGAGCGAAACTCCTTTTGATAACCTGTATATATAAAACATTTTTTTAAAGGCTTGTATTGCGAAAATGTCGTGCAAACGATTTGGTCTAAACGCAGGCGGCCATTAGAAAAGAGACGGCACACGCCTTCTCTTTGGGTGAAATAATTTGACTTCCAGCACCTCCGCCAAGGAAGAATCGCCGATTTGACGGTTTGATTTCTAGGAAACCAGAGCAAAGTGAGTGTTGCAATCTCTGTAAAGGGTGTTTTCTTGGTGATCTCGACGTGTTTCTTGCAAAAAACTCATCAGTCAGGGTGCCCCTTTAAGAAGCTGAAGCGAGTCTCAGAGATTACATAATGATCTAACTTGAGAGGGTGGATGCAGAATCATCGCAAAGTGACAACACATTGAGATAATCATGGTACATGGTCGATAGCGAAGCTCCAGCTAAAAGGCGAACGGCTTGCTAACAATATCGCCTTTATTTTGATGCAAACAACATGACAACAGAAGTGTAAACATAACAAGCAATGCCTACGTCTCTCTTTCTCTCTGTATCTTTGTCTGTCTGTCTGTCTGTCTCTGTCTCTGTCTCTCTCTCTCTCTCTCTCTCTCTCTCTCTCTCTCTCTCTCTCTCTCTCTCTCTCTCTCTCTCTCTCTCTCTCTCTCTCTCTCTCTCTCTCTCTCTCTCTCACGAGTGGTATTAATTTAGTTCCTCGGATTTACCGTACCATTTCGGTTTTAATATGTGACCCAGCACCACGAAAGGGACACTAAGTCGCTAAGCTAGTTTCTTACAACAGGCTTGCAAAGTCAAAAATCTGAGTTATGGGTATTTTTGTGTTCTCTAACATACTATCTTTCATATTTATGAATGATGACCTTTAATATTATCTCTAAGTGGTCTGACAAGTGCTTTAAAACGAGCAGGTCAATGCATTTTCTTCAGCTAGGCTAGACTTTAGACTGTGTTTTCTCAAAATGGCCGACACTTACCCTACTAACTTTAAATGCTCATAACTCTGGAACGGGAAAAGATGCAAGAATGGTTCTTGTCTCATTAGAAAGAGAATTGTCTGAAGTTTTCAAATGTCTAATTTTCACAGAATGGTCAGTTTGACACTTAATGTCCCTTTCGTGGTGCTGAGTCACATTATGATACATCTTCGCGCTTTCATTTCTATTAAGGGCTCTACTGGGTGTCGCTTTCTTATCGTTGCAAACTAAATTACGATCTAGACTATTCTTTTGGTAATCCTTCTTCTCCTTAGTGTTGTTAGTAGGCCTACAGTAATTGCCCTCGGGGATGTTCTTCTGTGCGCTGTCATTTCACTGAGAAGTTTCTAGCCGCTTACTGTTCGTACTTCTCATCTTGAGAACAGGAGACGAGACAGCTCTTTTTGTAGGTAGGGTATCTACTATGGTATCGTTTTCAGTTTTATAATCTTTCGCTGTCGTGTCTGATTAATTTCAAACTTTTACACCAAAACCGTTGAAATCTCTGCTTCATATATATATTTTTTAAATCTGTCTCAGAGTGTGTCGCGCGCGTGGATGTGGAGAGAGAGAGAGAGAGAGAAAGAGAGAGAGAGAGAGAGAGAGAGAGAGAGAGAGAGAGAGAGAGAGAGAGAGAGAGAGAGAGAGAGAGAGTGAGTGGTGGAGGAGACAGACACAGACAGAGAGAAAGAGAGAGAGAGAGAGAGAGAGAGAGAGAGAGAGAGAGAGAGAGAGAGAGAGAGAGAGAGAGAGAGAGAGAGAGAGAGAGAGAGAGAGAGTGAGTGGTGGAGGAGACAGACACAGACAGAGAGAAAGAGGGAGAGAGAGAGAGAGAGAGAGAGAGAGAGAGAGAGAGAGAGAGAGAGAGAGAGAGAGAGAGAGAGAGAGAGTGAGTGGTGGAGGAGACAGACACAGACAGAGAGAAAGAGGAGAGAGAGAGAGAGAGAGAGAGAGAGAGAGAGAGAGAGAGAGAGAGAGAGAGAGAGAGAGAGAGAGAGAGAGAGAGAGAGAGATGATTGTACAAACAGACATTTAGAAAGAGATCAAGGCAGAGAGAGAATTGTGTTCTGCACCTGCTATGCGGACAGACCAAGTCTTTTGGGTTTCCATACAGGCCCCTGCACATACTCATATGCATTCTGCTGAAAAGCAGCACAATGCAATTGCTGTCAATTTGAAATGACTTTGACAAACGACCACATTTTCTTTTGTTTCACATTAAATTTTACCAGGACTTTGAGAAGTAGAAAAAACCCACATCATAAATATTGCAACTATTGTGAATTTGAATCGAATTTGCTACAACAAGTCGTCATTGACTTCAGAAATTGTAAGTCGTTTGTGCACCTTCTGGGAGTTCTGTGCTTGTAGCTTCCTGTAATCTGTCCCTCTCTTTGACTCTGCCTTTTCCGGGCCTTTTCTTACTGTCATCTACTATCTTTCTGCCTTTCCGGTCCATTCAAATGCCTTTTTTTTTTTTTTTTTTCACGAAACACTTTTGAAAAAAGATTC
>CM065680.1:52006499-52008999 GCA_017654935.2 Phymorhynchus buccinoides
GCACTTCAAATCGAGGCTACACTTCTGGCCGCTCTTTAAAATGATGTATTTTAAAAGCGTACAAAATAATAAACATACGTAATACAGACACTACAACAGACACGACGAGTATGCGGTGCTTCTTTCGATGAGTATAAGTAGGATAAATAGTTTTAAATGTTTTGAATGAATGAATTTTGGTGTTTTACGTCCTCCCGACCCGGTTTTAAATGTTTTCCAAAAGATATAAAAAGTGACTAAATGGTGCAGAGATAACATTCTGGGCCTGTATTCACGTTGAGATAGCATGAGACTTAGCATGATGCTAACTTAGAAGCTCTTCCAAAAGTCCTATTAAATCCTACAGGACATTGGAAGAGCTTCTAAGTTAGCATCATGCTAAGTCTCATGCTATCTCAACGTGAATACAGGCCCTGGCTTACAGATTAAAATTATTGAAAATCCAGGGGAGGTAACTCATGATTGGAGTGGTAAAAATAGACCGCGTGTCACAAACTATTGCGATTTCGCGCTTGTTTTGTACTACCCCCTAAAGTGCAACAGAATCTTCAACGTGATGAAGTTGACTGCCTAAATGAGAAAAAGAAGAAATACAAAAAGGGGCGATCAATTAAAAAGTTACAATTTCGTTTCAGAAGGTCAATCCTGATGTACTCAATTTTGTTTTTATAGGGAAGGAAAATTCATTACTGCGATGTCCCTTCCACTAAGATGAAATACAGAAATATCTTCATAATTATTACTTTTATTTTAGTTTGTTTAAACAAATATACAGACAAATAAATAGAAGACAAAAACCCTACAACCTCCTGGACGTAGGTAGCAAGCTATTATAACTGCTTCTTCTTCTTCTTCTTCTTCTTCTTCTTCTTCTTCTTCTTCTTCTTCTTCGTCTTCTTCTTAGTATAGAATAGTATAGTGTGGGACTGGCTCAAGCCTAAGCCTCGCGGCTTATAAACGTCCCTTCATTGACACTGTTTTGTTTGCATAAGCATGCCTTTTAAAATTATGATTGTAATTCAATCATCATGTTAAAAAAATAGTTGACTAAAATTTTCATCTTTGTCAAGGAGATTTTTGAAGGTATTTAGTGTTGGTGCTCTTTTTAGGTTAGGTGTTAGTAAATTCCAGAGGTTAGCAACTCGATTACTAAAACAATGTTTACGCCTGTTAGTATTGCAACGCTGTATATGTAATTTTCCCTCTTGATTTATAGTGCTGTTATAAATGGATAGTGTAAAAAGAGAATCTTGCCTCATATGTGCCCTCCCAGGCCGAGAGGACGTTAAACCCATATATGTCGTTCTTCTTCGATCGCTCAGACAGTCTCTTGTCAATTATGAGCGCAGATGCGTCATGCTGCCGTACGTGATGCGCCTAACTAAGAAATAGTTTAGGCCCAGCATGTCTGACTTCAGCTGTGCTTCTTGGAAAGCCGAGGCAGGAGAATGGTCACCAGTAAGGCAGAAAGATAGTAGATGACAGAAAGCAAAGGGAAACGAAATAGCAGAGTCAAAGAGGAAATATGAAATAGTGGGGCTAAAAGAGAGAGGATAATTATATAGTGAAATAAATAAGTGGAAGGAACTTCTCGTAATTAACTCCCTTTTTTTTTACCAAAGTTATGTATGGCACCTATTCGCCAAGCAAAGCGAAAGTGGTTGCCACAACAATACAGACCCAAGTTCATCCTCGGATGGGTCCGTATTGTTGTGGCAACTACTTTCACTTCGCCAGGCGAATAGGTGCCATAAATAACTTTGGTAAAAAAGGGAGTTAATTACGATTAGAGGAAGTTATAAGCACAGAACTTCCAGAAGGTGGGGGAACCATTTATGCAAAATACCCCCCCCCCCCACACACACACACACACGCCGGGATCCCCACGGAGGTAATATAACAGCTTGAAGATAAGAACAGATACTACAAAAGATGACTAACCGTGACTGAGCAACGAGAGAAGAAAACAAAAAAGGCCCTCAGGCGTCAGAGCAAGGGAAACAACCGGGCAGACCAGCTGCAAGTAAGGCCGTGCTGCACGCATCCAAACTCAGCAGTACGGCTATCCAACTGTGATGACGTCTGCGAGGCATGGATTGGATTATTATACTACCGTCTATACGACTCTGACCAAATCCTATCAATTTCGTTCACTATAATCATCTTTCCCGTAGATCCCAAATACCGTACAGTTTCATCAGAATCGTGCGAACTATAGACAGGTATGTTTCATTAGATTCGTGTATGGCGGGGTCTATTTTTTGCTTGTTTGTTGGTATTCTGTATATTCTAGTCACAGAGTCTTATCTCTGTGAAATTCGGGCTGCTCTCCATCGGAGAGCGCGTCGCCGCAAGTGCAGCGCCTACCCAAATTTGTTTATGTGTCTGAGGGAGTGGGGGGGGGGGGGGGAGGCACAGAGTGAGGAGGAGGTGTGTGCACACTTGGAAAACCTAGCCATCAATTTGGCCATACCAGGCAGCGGGATTTCTCCCTGCTCTT
>CM065680.1:52013999-52016499 GCA_017654935.2 Phymorhynchus buccinoides
AAAACTTGAAAACTTGAACTATATTTTTCAATGATAAAGATTTTAGGCAACGCCTAGTCTTCCGATCTGTCCTTGATACATACACGAACATAGACTAGAAACACGGCAAGGCATACTGCTACACATACGTATTGGGGTCTGCATGAATATAGTTAACGAAACCATCAGGATTGTTTATCATAGTTATCACGGGTCCGTATTCATGTTGCGATAGTATGAGACTTATCATCGTGCTATCTTAGAAGTCCTTCTAAATTAAAGTCCTATTACATCCCACTACATTACAAAGACTTCTAAGATGTCATGCTGATTAAGTCTCATTACTAATCTCAACGTGAAGACAGGCCCTGGATAGTAATACTATATCAGATCCATGTCTCACGGATAGTCGTACGACTGACGTTGGATGTGTGCATGTGGACAGGGCCTTTATACTACTAAGCGCTAATATCTGAAAAAATCGCAGCCAATCAAGAGTGAACAATGAACAAGAATTATGAACTTCTGTGAATCGTTCATATTCTTTACTGGTGACCTTCTCAAACTTCAGGTATCCTACAACAGTGCTTGTCCACAATCTGCCCGTTTCCATTCACTGCGATGGTGATGTTCGTCCGTCCCGAGGGATGAAGACCATCCATCAACAGTTTCAATGTTAAAGGGGTTCAGGATGTGGGGTGGGTACGAAGATGACTGATGTGTCCGATGCGGGCCTTGAAGGTTTTGTGACAGTGGGGACAGGAAAGAGAGTTGAGGGGAACTGTTGGAGTTGGGAAAATTGCTGCTACTCGTGCGATTTTTGTCGCGCTTCTCGACGTGCCTGGGCTGTCTCGATTCGGTGAGCCTCGAACTTGGCAGCTCCCTTGGTGACTGCACCACGCCATGCTGATCGGTTTTGGGCCATTGTTTCCCAGGAGAAAATGTTGATGTCAAAGTCCTTTACGGACATTCACTGCGATAGAGCTAAATGTAAACCGCATGCAGATGGCTTCATACCTCTACAAACGATGCAAGATGACAAGCAGACAAGGACAGATCTGGAAGAGTTAGGGTACGGGATTTTGTGCGTGGCATGGTAGTTGCGGGGTGTTGATGACGGAGAGAAGAGGGGAGGGTGGGTGATGGGTCAATAAACGGAGCAACATTCCTGTAGCTTATCGAACATTCCTCCATTGGCATGTCGCTGGTACAGTGCGACGATAGAAAAACCACACACCCTCAAACAAAAAGAAAGAAATCGACCCATCCACCCCCCACCCTATATCTCCAATGGGGATGACTAGGGGGAATTTCAGAAGGCAGCAAGCAGGTAGCACTGAACAGCGAGAGACTGCATCCCAATGTTGACACGTGGAGCCTTAAAACTGCTGATAACTTTGTAGCGGTTCCAGAAAGCAGATCGGCAGACTGAGGCCCATCTCTACTACTACTACTACTACTACTACTACTACTACTACTACTACTACTACTACTACTACTACTACTACTACTACTACTACTACTACTACTACTACTACTACGACGACGACGACGACGACGACGACGACGACGACGACCGTGGAACCCTTCGATAACCGAGCTCCAGCCAGCAGCATCCCTCCGACGATCGATCACTCCTAAGACGATGACGTGGAAGGACTGGGATGGGGTGTGGTGGGTGGTGGTGGTGGTGGTGGGGGTGGGGTGGGGGTGGGGGTGGAAGGTGAGGAGACGTCTCTCACCGCGAAGGCAAGGGAGGCGGCGGCTGATTATCTAGGATGACGACTTCGGGAGACAATAGCAGGGAGGAGGAGGAGGAAGCTATAG
The DNA here is from genome assembly GCA_017654935.2 of Phymorhynchus buccinoides. Taxonomy (NCBI): domain Eukaryota; kingdom Metazoa; phylum Mollusca; class Gastropoda; order Neogastropoda; family Raphitomidae; genus Phymorhynchus; species Phymorhynchus buccinoides. Next base: position 52,015,806 of record CM065680.1, read on the forward strand.
CTTGCAAGCTCGCTATAAAACAGTGACCACACCCAACGCTTGACGACAAACAAGCAAGGCGTCCCCGGGCTTGGTTTTCCCTCTTTAGTGGTGGCGGCACCGGCAGTTCTGTTCGTATTGATAAACGCCCCGTGATAAAACACCAGACCCATCTCCCCGGGTTGCGCTCTAATTGCCCCCACCCCCACCCCCACCCCCCCACCCTCCCCCATCCCGGGGACTAATGATGATGGTACTTTGATTTTTAGTGGCTTTCAAACTCGCAGCGTGTTTCCCTGTGATGGTTGCTCGTCGTCATTATTGACTTATTAGCGACCGTTTTTCTAAGCTGTTAGGGTTAGGGTGGGGTGGGTGTTACACGCGTAGAGCCTATTCGTAGTGCTGTTTCTTCACTTTGACTCTGAATCTCTATCCTTGTCTCTTGTGTTTATCTGCGCCCCCCCCCCCCCCCCACCCGCCCCCTTGTCGCTTTTCCACTTAACGTTTTGAAATAAATGTTCTGGACAAGGTTGAAGTTGCCACACACACATCCACCCCCACCCCCTCGCCCCACCTGGAAATAAAGTAGTTGTATAATTATGCAAGTTTATCATTACATTTCTGCTGTCCAAACACCAACACTCTCTATTTAAATGAAACAGTTACGGTATAGGTCTAAGTAGTTCCTTTGAACGAATGTGGAGTAAACATTATG
>CM065680.1:52021499-52026499 GCA_017654935.2 Phymorhynchus buccinoides
TCTCCTCATCCTCTCTCTCTCTCCTCTCGTGTCTCCTCTCTCTCTCTCTCTCTATCTCTCTCTCTCTCTCCCTCCTCTCTCATCCTCTCTCTCTCATCTCTCTATCTCTCTCTCTCTCTCTCTACAGTCGGGGCTCTCAGTATCTCTCTGTGTCTCTCTCTCTTTCTCTCTCTCTCTCTCCCGCCACTCTCAGGCTCCCTTCTTGCCCTCCTCCTCTCCTCTCTCTCTCCTCTCCGATCGTTCCCTCTCTCTGTCCCTCTCTCTCTCTCTCTCTCTCTCTCTCTCTCTTCTCGGCTCACACTCGAATCGGCGCTTGCCTCTCCGCCTCTCTCCTCTCCACCCTTCCATCTCTTTCAAGTCAAGTTCTCTCTCTCTCCCTCTCATCTACTCTCTCTCGTCCTCATTTCTCTCTCTCATCTCTCGTCTCTCTCCGTTTTCTCTCTCTCTGTCTCAATCTCCTCTCTCGTCACTCTCTCCCTCTAACTCTCTCCTCGTCTTCTCTCTCTCTCTCTCTCGTCCTCTCTCTCTCCTCTCTCTCTCTCGGTCCATCTCATCTCTCCTCTCTCTCTCCTGTCTCTGCCTCTCTCTCTCTCTCTCTCCTCTCTCTCCTCTCTCGCGCTCTCTCTTCTCTCTCTCTCTCTCTCATCTCTAACGAGAGTTCTATTGTGGCAATGTTACAGTTGGCATATGTGTGTGTGTGGGGGGGGGGGTGGGTGGGATCGTAAAGAAAACTGGGAATGGACTGGGAAAGTCTTTGAGGGGGGGGGCGGGGGGGAAGAAGGGGGTGATGGTAGGTAAGGTAAAACATCAATGAAAAAGAGTCTTCGAGAAGAAAAAAAAAAAATAAATTTGCCGTGACGACCACACACTCTGCCTACCAATCTGGTAGCTAGGTAGGCAGTGCACACGACCAAAGCCTTACTTCTGTGGGAAGGGGATTCCATTGGATGTGATGTGTCCCCGTCTTTATGTATCACCCTCATTGCGCCCCCGTCTCTATGTGTCCCCAGTCTCTATGTGTCACCCTCATTGCCCTATGCGCCCTCCGTCTCTATGTGTCCCCAGTCTCTATGTGTCACCTCTCATTGCGCCCGTGGCTGTCTCTATATGTGTCCCCCGTGGGAGGAGTCTCTATGTGTCACCCTCATTATGTGCCCCCGTCTCTATATGTCCCCAGTCTCTATGTGTCACCCTCATAGGCAGCGCCTGTGGGAAGGGGATTGTCCCCGTCTCTATGTGTCCCCCGTCTCTATGTGTCACCCTCATTGCGCCCCCGTCTCTATGTGTCCCCAGTCTCTATGTGTCACCCTCATTGTGCCCCCAGTCTCTATATGTCCCCCGTCTCTATGTGTCCCCCTATATGTGTCCCCGTCTCAGGGGGATATATGTCCTCAGTCTCTATGTGTCACCCCATTGTTCCCCTTCCCCCGTCTCTATGTGTCACCCTCATTGTGCCCCCGTCTCGATAAGTCCCCCCGTCTTTATGTGTCACCCTCATTGTGCCCCCGTCTCTCTCGATATGTCCTCAGTCTCTATGTGTTCACCCTCATTGTGCCCCCGTCTCGATAAGTCCCCCGTCTTTACGTGTCACCCTCATTGTGCCCCCGTCTCGATATGTCCTCAGTCTCTATGTGTCCCCCTCATTGTGCCCCCGTCCGTCTCTATGTGTCACCCTCATTGTGCCCCCGTCTCGATATGTCCCCCTCCCCCGTCTCTATGTGTCAACCTCATTGTAGCCCCGTCTCTATATATCCTTGTCTGTATGTGTTACCCCCATTGTGGCCCCGTCTCCCATATATGTCCCTGTCTATGTGTCACCCTCGTCGTGCCCCCGTCTCTATGTGTCCCCGTCTCTATGTGTTGCACTCGTTGTGCCCCCGTCTCTATGTGTCCTCATCTCTATGTGTCACCCTCATTGTGCCCCCGTCTTTATGTGGCCCCCGTCTCTATATATCCCCGTCTCTATGTGTCACCCCCATTGTGCCCCCGTCTCTATGTGTCCTCATCTCTATGTGTCACCCTCATTGTGCCCCCGTCTTTATGTGGTCCCCGTGTGCCCCCTCTCTATATACCCCCGTCTCTATGTGTCACCCCCATTGTGCCCCCGTCTCTATGCGTCCCCGTTTCTGTGTGCCCCCGTCTCGATGTGTCCCTTCAGATTAGGCTGAGGGTTAGGGCTAGGATAAATAAAGTGACGGAGAGATAATAAGACGGGGACACACAGAGACAGAGACAGAGACACCTAGACACGGGGAAACTCAGAGACGGGGACACATAGAGACGAAATTGGGGAAACATAGGCCTACAAACGGGGACACACAGAGACAGGGACACATAGAGACAACATTGGGGACACATACAGACCGGAACACATAGAGACCAGGGACACATAGAGACAAAACTGGGGACACACACACTAGACGGAGACACATAGAGACCAGAGACACATAGAGACGAAATTGGGGACACATACAGATGGGGATATATAGAAACCAGGGACACATAGAGACAAAACTGGGGACACATACAGACGGAGGACACATAGAGACCAGAAACACATAGAGACAAAACTGGGGACACATACAGTAGACGGAGACACATAGAGACCAGAGACACATAGAGACAAAACTGGGGACACATACACTAGACGAGAGACACATAGAGACCAGGGACACACATAGAGACAAAACTGGGGACACATACACTAGACGGAGACACATAGAGATCAGGGACACATGGAGACAAAACTGGGGACACATACAGTAGACGGAGACACATAGAGACCAGAGACACATAGAGACAAAACTGGGGACACATACAGTAGACGAGAGACACATAGAGACCAGGGACACATAGAGACGAAATTGGGGACACATACAGATGGGGATATATAGAAACCAGGGACACATAGAGACAAAACTGGGGACACATACACTAGACGGAGACACATAGAGACCAGGGACACATAGAGACGAATTTGGGGACACATACAGATGGGGATATATAGAAACCAGGGACACATAGAGACAAAACTGGGGACACATGCACTAGACGGAGACACATAGAGACCAGGGACACACATAGAGACGAAATTGGGGACACATACACTAGACGAGGGAAACATAGAGACGGGGGCACAACGCTACGCAACCGCGGGAAGTGTGCCGAGAGTACCACTGGCATAGATAGGAACGATCGATCACTAAGCACTCCTACTACTACTAAAAGGGCCAGCCACACGTCCACTACAATCGCACGACTGTACGATACGATACGATTCGATCACGTGGTTCTCCAAGAACAAAATTAATGTGATCGGCGCGCTTCCGAGATCACGTGATCCAATCGTATAGTACAGTCGTACGATTTTAAGTGGACGTGTGGCTGGCCCTTAATTTTAAAGTTAGTAGTAGTAGTAGTACTACTACTACTACTACCACTACTGGGCTACTCAGAGCTACACCTACCGGTAAAGTGTTTTTCTTCTTGATGCTGGCTGCCTGCCTGCGCACGGTTCCACCACTGCTCTGTAGGTAGGTTTAGTGAGTGAAGTGGGTTGCATACTATGTGCGCGAGGGAGTGTACGTGCGCGCGTGTATTTTTGTGTGTGTGTGTGTGTGTGTGTGTGTGTGTGTGTGTGTGTGTGTGTGTGTGTGTGTGTGTATGGGAGAGAGAGAGAGAGAGGGGGGAGGGATAGAGAGAGAGAGAGAGAGAGAGAGAGAGAGGAAAGACAGAGAGAGAGAGAGAGAGAGAGAGAGAGAGAGAGAGAGAGAGAGAGAGAGAGAGCGCTAGAGAGAGAGACAGAGAGAGAGAGAGGGGGAGGGGGAGGGGGGGGGGAGAGAGAGAAACTCTGAAGTCTGAAGTACGCATTATGTGTGAAGAGAAAGTGAGTGAGTGGGTGAGTGCGAGAGAGAGAGAGAGAGAGAGAGAGAGAGAGAGAGAGAGAGAGAGAGAGAAGAGAGAGAGAGAGAGAGAGAGAGAGAGAGAGAGAGAGAGAGAGAGAGAGAGAGAGAGAGAGAGAGAGAGAGAGAGAGAGAGAGAGAGAGAGAGAGAGAGAGAGAGAGAGAGAGAGAGAGAGAGAGAGACAAAAAGGAACGAAAACGAAAACGAAATTTTATTTAACCAGGGAACATAAGATAAGCAATGACAGCTTTTTTTTCCACCCAGCCCTGGGGAAATATATAATAAATAACAAGATTCAAAGAAAACGTCAAACAACAAAAACTAAGTATCGCATGCACACAAAAATCGGGGGGAAATGGGGGTAATAGGAAACGGGAGGTGAGAGGGGGGGGGTGCATACTAAGGGAGAGAGAGCGAGAGAGAGCGAGAGAGAGAGAGAGAGGAGAGAGAGAGAGAGAGAGAGAGAGAGAGAGAGAGAGAGAGAGAGAGACAGAGACAGAGACAGAGACAATGACAGACAGAGAAATAGAGAAACAGAGACAGAGATACAGAGAAAGTTTATTGAGGTTTTAAAGTTAATGATTAGGATTTCCCTATTGTCATTGTACAAATTCTACTTTAAAAACAAACAAACACTGTCGCTGTTATTTGTTTATTGGTTTGTTTGGTCAACCATAATCACTTTTCTACCCCAGCCTCCCCCCCCCCCCCCCCGGCCCCTCCCCCCCCCCCCTCCCCGCTCTTTCCTTGGCGACATAGTTCATCAAAGAACTACCACAACCGGAGGACTCTCGGGCCACTTCAAGGCTTTTTTAGGCGGGCGGAGGGGGGTGGGGTGGGGTGGGGGTGGGTGAGGAAGGCTGTGTTTGAATGCACTTTCTCTGCACAACACAGACTCATCCTTTTTTTTTGTTTCTTTGTTATTATGCCCACAAACTTGTTTCTATTTTCACGTATTTCTACGGCCTTTTTGTCTGAATTCTTCTTTGTACTTACCAACAACTTATGAACAGACTCACAAACTGCCTGCCTCTGCCCTCACCCCCAACCCCTCCTGTCCTCCGCAAAACACACACACACAGACACACACACTCAGA
>CM065680.1:52031499-52033999 GCA_017654935.2 Phymorhynchus buccinoides
TTGACAATGGCCATAGGCTTAAAAGGGCACCCTGACGGATGTGTTTTTGCAAGAAACACGTCGAGATCACCAGAAAGACAGCCTTTTCAAGGATCGGAACACTCACTTTGCTCTGGTTTCCTAGAAATCAAACCGTCAAAAAGGCGATTCCTCCTTGGTGGAGATGCCGGAGAAAGAAGCCATTTTGGATGGGGTGGGTGAAGACCACTGAATGTGGTTGAATCTTTTTCTTCTTTGTAGTGCAGTTAATTAAAAAAACCATTGAGCATTTCCTTTGTTGTGAGCGAAACTCCTTTTGGTAAACTGTGTAAAAAGGCTTATATTGTGGACATTTTGTGCAAGCGATTTGGTCTAACTCAGGCGGCCATTAGAAAAGAGAAGGCACTTGCTTGTCTTTCACTGAAATAATATGACTTCACGCGCCTCCGCCAAAGAGGAATCGCCGATTTGACGGTTTGATTACCAGGAAACCAGAGCAAAGTGAGTGTTGCGATCTCTGTAAGCTGTTTTCCTAATGATCTCGACGTGTTTCTTGCAAAAACAATTTCCGTCCGGGTGCCCCTTTAAGTACACAAGTTCAATGTTATAAGACACAATTCAGATTTGATATTTATGGATATTTATGGATAGGCTATTCTAATCGTTGCAGGCCTGTTGATAATCGTAACTGGATCTGTACTATTTTTTATTATTTTTATAATAATTAAAGATGATGTAAACGAAATCCATTTTGTTCTGTCTTGTCCAGTTTCACAAAATGAGACCAGTTAAAGACCCACCACATCAGGGTGTTAAAATCACGGGTTTCATGTGTTTTTCCTCTTTTAGCTGGTAAGAAATCTTATTTTTGACCAGGAGTGACTTCCATACAAATGCCCCCCAATTCAAAACCAAACATCGCTTTAAAGAGAAGCCTCAATTTGAAGTTGGGGGAATTTGCATGTGGGTCACAGCTACCCAGAAAAAAACAAGGGCCTTAATCGTGGTGGGTCAGTGGGTCTTCAACTCCTTCCGGACAGGATGGTGCGTTATAGCGTACTCACACCAAAGCACTTTATGCAACATTGTCCTTAGAGATTGGTTTATCTACTAACCTTTTTTTCTGATGAAGACTACTGTAAACGTATTTACGCTTTGTAGACCCTATGTTATGTGTACAAAGCATTCAAAGTGCGTAGAAATAAAAGTAGTTTGTATCGGGTAGGCCTATGTTCATTGTTATATATGGCCTTTCAGAATACCCCCCCCCCCCCCCCTCTCCTCTCTCTCTCTCTCTCTTCTCTCTCTCTCTCTCTCTCTCTCTCTCTCTCTCTCTGTCTCTCTGTCTGTCTCTCTTTCTCTCTGTCTCTCTCTCTCTCTCTCTCTCTCTCTGTCTGTCTGTCTCTCTCTCTGTCTCTCTCTCTCTCTCTCTCTCTCTCTCTCTCTCTCTCTCTCTCTCTCTCTCTCTCTCTCTCCCCCCCTCTCTCTGTGCGTGAGAGAGAGAGAGTTAGTTTGTGTGCGTGTGAGCGTATTTAGACCTATCAGTGTATGTTGCATGTGTGTATGTGTGCGCGTGCGTGCATGTGTGTATGCGTATGTGCGCGCGTGTGCGTGCATATGTGTGCGCGCGCGCGTGCATGCATACATGTCTGTGCGTGCGTATGTGCGTGCATGCATGTGTATGTGTGTGTATGCGCGCGCGCGCGCTTGCCTCGCGTGTAATGCGCTCTTGTTGGTTCACACAGTGCCTCGGGGAGCGGATAGCTAAACACAGTTGTTTCCCTTCTGGCGTACAAGAAAGCGTGCAGAAAGACAGACACGTGTAGACTCGCGCTAGAGAGAAAGAGACCCGCGGAAAATCAATAAACACTCCCCGCGAGCTTAACGCGGTTGGCTCCCTTGATCTGAAACCGCAACATAACGTGGCGTTTGTTCACCCCCTTCAAACTTTTAGGTTTTACTTACATATCTGTATTGGGTTTTTTTTTTTATAGATCGGGACTTTCCTGGTGTTGCACTGCCTCCGCGCATTGCCTCCGGTATCGTTCCTTCTCCGATCTGTCGTCATTTGCTTTCTATCATTTTGTGTGTGTGTGTGTGTGTGTGTGTGTGTGTGTGTGTGTGTGTGTGTGTGTGTGTGTGTGTGTGTGTGTGTGTGTGTGTGTGTGTGTGTGTGTGTGTGTGTGTGCTAATTATCTACCTTTCGTTCAGTAAGGTCTATAGCTAATCTTGTTCATTGCAGTCTACAGGCTTTAGTGGTGTTTTTGTCCGTCACCGAAGGTGAACGGACTTTGCGATGGGCTGGTTTGTATTTTTTTTCCTTTTTTTTTCTCTGTCTGTCCCAAGGATATCTCCCGAACCGCTTGATCGAATCGCGTCAAATTTTGTGTGAAGATGTGCCTCCTTAATAGGAAGAGATCGGCGCAAATCATTTTGCCGTCGTGACCTTGACCTTGACGTACGACCTTGAAAACCGAAAATCTATTTTTAGCCATATCTCGGGCACCGATCAACATAGGAT
>CM065680.1:52056499-52061499 GCA_017654935.2 Phymorhynchus buccinoides
CCCCAAACAGCCAAGACTAAAAACGTGGCCAGCACAAACATAATATATCTCAGCTCTTCTGGAACTCTCTGTCCTCAAACAACAGGCACGACCACACAACTTAGCACAATGACAACACTGACTGCTCTTCATACCTGCAAACACTTGACATGGTTTTAAACCGATCACTGTTTCTCTGTCTACCTGTTTGTTTATATGACTGTCTGTATGTGTAACTGTCTTGTTTCCCCTCTCAAACAACCACCAAGCTGATCGAAGTTGAAATGAAGGCTACTGTTTGAAAGGCGTGATTGTATGTGTATGGAACATGCAGTTGAATGGGTTAGGTGATTTGAAGTGCACGCTACATGCAATCGAAAGGGGTGATTTGAAGTGTATGCTACATGCAGTTGAAGGGGTGATTTGAAGTCCATGCTACATGCAATCGAAAGGGGTGATTTGAAATGCATGCTACATGCAGTTGAAGGGGTGATTTGAAGTCCATGCTACATGCAATCGAAAGGGGTGATTTGAAGTGCATGCTACATGCAATCGAAAGGGGTGATTTGAAGTCCATGCTACATGCAATCGAAAGGGGTGATTTGAAATGAATGCTACATGCAGTTGAAGGGGTGATTTGAAGTCCATGCTACATGCAATCGAAAGGGGTGATTTGAAGTGCATGCTGCATGCAGTTGAAAGGGGTGATTTGAAGTGCATGCTGCATGCAGTTGAAAGGGGTGATTTGAAGTGCATGCTGCATGCAGTTGAAAGGGGTGATTTGAAGTGCATGCTGCATGCAGTTGAAAGGGGTGGGTGATTTGAAGTGTATGCTACATGCAGTTGAAAGGGGTGATTTGAAGTGCATGCTGCATGCAGTTGAAAGGGGTGATTTGAAGTGCATGCTACATGCAATCGAAAGGGGTGATTTGAAATGCATGCTGCATGCAGCTGAAAGGGGTGATTTGAAGTGCATGCTGCATGCAGTTGAAAGGGGTGATTTGAAGTGCATGCTACATGCAATCGAAAGGGGTGATTTGAAGTGCATGCTGCATGCAGCTGAAAGGGGTGATTTGAAGTGCATGCTGCATGCAGTTGAAAGGGGTGATTTGAAGTGCATGCTGCATGCAATCGAAAGGGGTGATTTGAAGTGCATGCTACATGCAGTTGAAAGGGGTGATTTGAAGTGCATGCTCCTACATGCAGTTGAAAGGGGTGATTTGAAGTGCATGCTCCTACATGCAATCGAAAGGGGTGATTTGAAGTGCATGCTACATGCAATCGAAAGGGGTGATTTGAAGTGCATGCTACATGCAGTTGAAAGGGGTGATTTGAAGTGCATGCTCCTACATGCAGTTGAAAGGGGTGATTTGAAGTGCATGCTACATGCAATCGAAAGGGGTGATTTGAAGTGCATGCTACATGCAGTTGAAAGGGGTGATTTGAAGTGCATGCTACATGCAATCGAAAGGGGTGATTTGAAGTACATGCTGCATGCAATCGAACGGGGTGATTTGAAGTGCATGCTACATGCAATCGAAAGGGGTGATTTGAAGTGCATGCTGCATGCAGTTGAAAGGGGTGATTTGAAGTGCATGCTACATGCAGTTGAAAGGGGTGATTTGAAGTGCATGCTACATGCAGTTGAAAGGGGTGATTTGAAGTGCATGCTACATGCAGATGAAAGGGGTGGATGGTTTTAAGTGCATGCTACATGCAGTTGAAAGGGGTGGATGATTTTAAATACATGCTGCATGCAGTGGAATGGGGTGGGTGATTTTAAATGAATGCTGCATGCAGTTGAAAGGGGTGGATGAACTTAAAAGCATGCTACATTCAGTTGAAAGGTGTAGGTGTGAATGCCACGTTCAGTTGAAAGGGGTGGATGGCTTTAAGTGCATGTTACATGCAGTTGAAAGGGGTGGCTGATTTTAAGTGCATGCTATATGCAGTTGAAAGGGGTGGATGGTTTTAAGTGCATGTTATGTGCAGCTGAATGGGGTAGGTGATTTTAAGTGCATGCCACGTGCAGTTGAATGGGGTAGGTGATTTTAAGTGCATACCACGTGCAGTTGAAAGGGGTAGGTGATTCTAAGTGCATGCCACGTGCAGTTCAATGGGGTAGGCGATTTTCTGGTGAAACACATCAACATAATAAGCAGAAGGCAGAAAACCGCAATTTTTGTGGGTATTGATAAGATATCAAATGTGATCAATGCTTGCGTAATCATTGCTCCAAAGAATACGACATTTTACAATTATTTAGTTTGTCCAAACCAAAACTTTAGCAATTTCGTAAAGAGCGACTTTCCTTGATTTAAGAACAAAACACGAAGAATGAAATAAATGACAAAGATATGCAAATATAAAAAGTGAAGAAAACAATTCATGCAAGACATAACAAAAAAACAAAACACATTAAGAGAAGAACATTGAATGACTAGCACAAGTCTTGAACAGAAATTCAGAAATCCTGGAATGTGAGTGCAAAAAGAGAAGCAGGAGAGCTTCAGCAAAGAACAGAATTATCAAAATAGTTGTGTCAATAAATGCATTGGAAAATTCCTATAAACTGCAGATGAAACACACAGATTGCAAGCAACTTAATATGGACCAGAATGCATTGAAACCCGAAGCATTAAAATAAAACAAAACCTTAAAAAAAAAGTTTTTAAAAAGTTGAACTGACAACACAACTTGGTTAACTGCCATTCAAGAACCAATGCAACTAGACACGGGATATAGGGACAAAAAAAAGAAGGTTAAAACCGTGACTAAAAAAACAACAACAAACACACACAAATAAGCAACAACAGTATAAGACTAAGCTCTTTTTCACAGAGACATATATATATAGGTCTATGGAGAGAAACAAATGTTGACAAAAACTTTGCAAACGATTTTGCTGTAAAGCATAAACACACACACACACACACACACACACACACACACACACACACACACACACACACACACACACACGCACGCACACACGCACGCACGCACGCACACACACGCACACACACACACACACACACACACACACACACACACACACACACACACACACACACACACACACACACACACACACACAAGAAAGCAAGAAAGAAAACAAGTTGTAACCGCAAACTCCCAAAGAAGAAAAGACAACAACAACAAAAACACACACACACACACACACACACACAAACAACTTGTCACGACTCCTTACCTGAGAATGCAGTATGTTGCGAAGAGTGCACAGAGTGACAGTGAGCACCGAGTGGTTCCGTTGCTGCCTGGTGTACCGCCAGATTGGTACTGCTCACCACCTTGAGAACTACTGAGGACACCTCGCAAAACTCGCGCTCTTCTTCCTCGTGCGTGCGCTTTCCTAGCCGCTGCCTTACCCGAGTGGACCGTGGTAAGTATGTGGTTCACTCGCTACTGTCGTAACAGGGAGGAAGAGGGGGGGGGGGGGGGGGTGTTCTTCGGGAACGACCGTGACGTCACGCCGCGTCAGCTCTGACGTCACTCCTCTTGCCAGCCACGTTCTAGATAACGGGGCTGCCATGCAACAGAAACTGCGATTGGCTGGCGGCTGGCATTTTCCTTTAGCCGTCTCCCCTCCCCCCCCATCCCCTCCCTTTCTCCCTCTCTGGCAGAACGAGGTGGAGGCTGCGCGGCGCCGGGAGCCACGTCAATGCAGCAGCCGCTGACGTAGGCAGGCCCTCCCTCCACCCCCCACCCCCCCCCACCCCCCAACCTCAGGCCTATCTATAGCAACGACAAGGTGCGTGATCGCCCTGTCTCACCCAGGCAGCCAATGGCTCCGTCAGAAAAATGCAAACGTCAGTACCACCAGCAGTAGCAGCAGCAGCAGCAGCAGCGACATTAGCACCAGTAGCATCGAGCAGACAAGAACAATCAATACAGACGGTCGATACAGGACTGATGATTATCACATCAACCCCCTTATCAATTTACCCCGCCCCCCCCCCCCCCCCTCTCTCTCTCTACCCTTCTATCTACTACCATCCCGCCAGATTGTGACCCCAATCTCTTCTTCCGCCGGAGCAGTCCTTCAGTTTGTTTGTTGTTGCTGTTACTGTTGTTGTTGTTGTTGTTTTAGTTTATGTCAGCTGGAATTGGTGTTGATAATATTATATGTACTGGATCAGAGAGAACCCCGTAGAAGAGAGCTTTTTAATTTTACGAATATTCATTGCCCCCCCCCCCCCCCCCCCCCCCCCCCCCCCCCCCCCCCCCTCCTTTTTAAATTTTATCAGGCTACCTCTTTTAGTGTAACTTATAAGCGGCCGTGCACTCATCATAGCTCCGCTCCCCACCCCACCCCACCCCACTGCCCTATCTTGACCTAAAACATAAACATATAGGTGGTCAAGCCAGGAAGATGGACCGGACACATAGTAATGAAGAACACACAAGAAGTGGTTGGACGTCGCTACAAAACTTTTAAAGTCAACTCCAGGGCACAGAAATCCTTCATCCCCAGATCCATCCACCTCCTAAACTCATGATCCTTAGTGTTCATCGTGTTAAAAGAAACTATGCATGCTTATCCTTAGACGTGTATGTATCCACATATAATGTGTATCTTTAAGTGTGTATTATGTGTAACTTGTGCTCCTATTCGTACATGCTGAATGTCGATGTCTTTGTTATTCTGGCACCTGAACAAAATTTATCCTCGGGAGATAATAAAGTGAATTTGATTTGATTTGATTTGTGTCCAGAAAAACCGTTTCCTTGAAGTCAGTCGCTGGGGATTGTCAATCGTGCAGAGCCCAGCTGCTTGCTGCTGCTGCTGCTGATTTACCTATTCTGCCAGCTTGCTATAGTTTGGCTCGCTCTGTTTGTCTTGGGGCCTGTACTTGGCAAGGACACCCCGTCACTCGATCGGTGCCTATGACGTCATAGCAGACCTTCTGGCGGATCGATAGGGCCAGCAGAAAATTAGGGTCAAGAGACTTATGACGTCACAGCGCTTGCCAAGTGGATCATCGGCTCGTGCTATT
>CM065680.1:52071499-52088999 GCA_017654935.2 Phymorhynchus buccinoides
AGCTTTCGAGATTTTGTATTATCTCTTATCAGGAAAATAAGTTTTAAAACTGACATGAGATAAAAAAGGTACAGCTACAACGTTCATAAAACTTTTCTGTGTCCAAAGTCTGTATTTGTGAACCTCAGAAACAAAACCAGTTAACGTGAACTTTATGTATTTTTGTGCTGATTTACTTTTTCTCCCAATGGGGGAGGGACAGTGCCTTATGCAAAGACAGCTGTTTCGATCTTGTGAAGATCTCATCAGTTTGCATGATTGGCCTGCAATTTGACTGAAAAATGATGCTTTACGTCCTCTCGGTCTGAACAGACACATATGGGACATTTGTAAATACAAAAGATGGTGACTGACGAAAATGGTGTTTTACGTCCTCTTGATCTGAATCAGACACAAAAGGTGGTGACTGTCCAGTGGATGTCAACTTGACCAAGAAGACATTCTACAAGAGAATGGTGTCTTCTTTGCACCAAATCGAAAATCCACAATAAAAGCAAACCAGCACAAAGTTAAACCAGAAATAGTAAAAATCTTATGAAAATCTTAAGTGAAATGAAGAAAATAATAATGTTCTGAAATGTTAATTTCAAAACCTAATAGACATGACTAGAGAGGGCCTAGTACTGAGATTATATCCAAATTAAGGATAAAAATAGATCTCAACACTTAAATAGCTGAGCTCCGTACCCCTGCTCTGAAAAGTTAGTGCAGTATAGTGGGAGGTGTACCTTTCAAGTTTCTCTGTCAGTCTCTTTCCCTTGTTTGTCTCGGAGGATATAATTTTATGAAGCACAAAATAAACAATGAAAAGCAATATCAATGGTTCCAAAGCTGCTTTCAAACGAGACGCTTTCATTGCGTCAAATACCCCAGGTATTTCAAGCAATGAAGTAGAAAAGATAATGGATTGTCTGCCCAACAAACCAAAAATGCTTGACGCCTTAATGTTCTCATAACATACTGTATTCCTGCCAGCAGCTACAGAATCGTTTGTTTGTCCGCCATTGTGAATTTTACGGTGTGGCTTTGTACATCGATTTATCGGCAAATATGTATTTTTGCTCTATTTCTTGGTTCCTCTCGTGGTTAGGATAGGGTTAGGGTTAGGGTTGATAGGGATAGGGTTAGTAGTTCCGAGAGGTAGCATTTAATGACAGGTACTTAAATACCGGTCCACTTCTTTGTGTCGTGAGTCGCAGAGACAGTGGGGCCATTTTTCAGTAGACTCAAAATGACGTCAATGTCTATTCATATCATCTTAAATCCTGTAATTCTGCATAGTTTCTTCCAGAGCATAGAGTCGCAGAGACAGTCATTTTTCAGTAGACTCAAAAGAATGATTGTATCATCTACATAGAAATGCGGTGAAAGTATTTAATATAGCCAAAGAATGGAAAATAGGCCATACAACAGTGTTCAATTTGATTTTTTGTTCTTCAACACATGATGAAGGTGAATGCATGCCCCTCATTGGCACAATGAAACTTCTACCATAGAAATCGAAAGTTCACTTTTCAAAACTGTACCAAAACATTCTAGAGGGTTTGTGACATATATAACCGACATGTTTAGCAATTGCAAGGCAAGACGGAAAAAATCTCAAATAGGAATGGTTCCAAAAGTGACGAGTTTGAAAGAACATGGTTATGAAGGAAACCAACGGAAATAAACGGCTAATATATGTCAAGGAGGAGAAATGCTAAAGTGTGGAAGGAGGATGGGACCAAGTAACCATTACTGATGAAACCAAGATAAAAGTTGACAAAATTCAGCATGTGTGTGTTGGGAGAAGAGCCGATAAAGGAGTCTTACTAGATAGATTCTAGCACATGTCAAGCCAATTCAAACCAAGTGGTAAATTTGAGGCTCTGGTAAGCTGTTTTCTAGCCCATTAATAGATCCGATTGTGTTTGTCGATTGAAATATGAACAATGAGCTGTGTATCTGCATGCTGGATGAAAACCTGAATCTTTCTGTATATCCCCACAGACTTGGTCAAGATTCAATGATCAAAAATGACAATAGCCCAATTTATGAGGCGTTTGCAGTCACGAGATTAAAGGGAAATAAAACAATCACGACATCCCTGTGACTGACATAGAGTCCAGATCTAAATCTGATCAAAAACGGCTGACTTCTGTTGAAAAGAAAACAGTGAGGGGGCTGTGTTTAAATGGTCAAAATTTAGGACTGCTCTGATTTTTACAGGGTGTACACGCTGACGTCATTATGACGTCATCATAGACACCTAAAACATAATTCTTAGAAGATCCGTGGATTTTAGACAGTGAAATATGACCACCCCAAATGCTAAGGCAATCAGGCAATTAACTGATTTTCTGTGATTTTTTAAAGTACACTTTTGTGCAGTCATGCTGTCCAACCTAAAACGACACAAACAAGTGGACCAAGACTGTAGATGTGCACTTTAGCGCTTGTCTTGTGTAAAGCCGGCGACAGACTATGTGACTGCCTCATATGACGCAATCACGTCGTGACGTAGATCAGATTTTGTTTCCCGCACAGAAGACGTCACAAGCCATCTGACTCGATCAGACTCGATCAGTGAAATTTAGAACCCGCCCTATTCGGCCCTGTCACCTGACTGGGCCCGACTGAGTCAGACTGATCGAGTTAGATGGTATGCAAATGAGGTGAAACGTCACGACCTGATCGAGTCACATGAGGCAGCCACATAGTCTGTCGCCGCCTTAAGACGTAATGCCGCGTGTCAAATGTGTCATACGTAATACTCTGTGTGGTTGCTATGTCTATTAGCGAAAAAAGTAAACTTTGATAGAATGGGCATAGAAGAAGGACAAAAACCCACCGGAGAGAATTAAGAAGAGAAAGAAGAGGAGAAGGGGAGGGTATATATGAGAAAAAGAATAAAGGTTTCAAACAAAATTAATGATGAGCGAATAAAGCACATAAATAAGACGAGAAGAATAAGGTAGATGAATTTTTTTGTAAAATGCATAAGACAAAGCAGTATTTTTAAAAAAAGAGAGTTGAAGGGAGAGAGAGAGAGAGAGAGAGGGGGGAGGGGCACGGGATGGTGGGGGGGGGGGGGGGTCGTAAAAAAAAAAGAGAGAAGGGAAATCATTTCTGAGAGGAACAACACTCCTCACGCGTGTGTGTACACGAAAGTTTGTACCCTAATAGCCACAAACCCTTACAACATCATATCCACCATCTTTCATTATTAAGACTATCCCTGTAGGGGGGGGAGGAGGGGGGGGGGGGGAGACGATGATACGAGTACGCCTTCCCCCTATTAACCCGCCCTCAGAATTCTGCCGATCTAAGAAACCATGCCAATTATCTTCACACACACACACACACACACACACAGCAACACCGGTTTCCCCCTAAAGCAACAACCTCTCTTGTGTCTTCACCGACACATAGAAAATGGAAAAAAAAAGTCAGACCTAGAGAAAAACAATGCCTAATGATGAAGCTAACTGTACTGTCGTGTGTCCCATGCCTCTGGGGGGGGGGGGGGGGGGGGGGGGGGGGGGGGGAGGGGGGGGGGGGGGGAGGGGGTGGGGAGGGGGGGGGGGGAGGGGGGGAGGGATGGGGGAGAGGGAGGAGGAGATGGCGGAGCACAAGGAGGACATATGGTCTTGTACAAGCTGGGGGGGGGGGGGGGGGGGGCTAGCCAAAAGAAGTCGTTAGTTGGAGACTCATTAGGGTCCGCCTTGCTGTTGTTTTTTAGGCCGGCCAGCAGACAGCAGGGTCGTTAGGAGGGCGCCGCGAGCGTCCCAACCTTTGCTGTGACACCTAGAGATGAGGACAAGAACAGACCCAGGCGTCCATCCAACAAGGGACTGGTAGGTAGGTATAGGTGGGGTGTAGGGATCGGGCAGGCAAAGGGGCTTCGGAGATTCTACAAGCTCCGTTACCCCTGCAGGGGTGCTTGGAGAGAGAGAGAGAGAGAGAGAGAGAGAGGAGGAGAGATATGAAATTGGAATAACAAGACAGGAGCTGGGAGGAGTGAGAGGGGTGGGGTGGGGTGGGGTGGGGTGGGGTGGGGTGGGGTAGGGTGAGGGGGGGAGGAGGGATGGTGGCTCAGAATCCCATGGTTTAAAGAGGACTTGTAGGTACTGCAGATAAGGGACGATCTGCTGCCCCCCTCCGAGCAGTGCCAACACACAGCAGGGGCATCACCCCTGAGGGTCAAAGGAGAGGGTGGAAGGATGTGGACAAGGGAGGACGACAGGGAGAGAAGATGGGGGTTAAGGAGGTGCGGTTGGAGGGGGGGGGGGGAAGAGAAAGATGGCAGACGTCACGTTCCGGAACCAATCGTGTCCTCCTCTGTCACGTCCTGATGCAGCACTTGACGGCCTCTGGAGTGCCCCGAGCCCTCACAGAGGAGGCCGTGATGTGGCCTAGGGGTGGGCTGTGTGTGAAAGGCGTTGTTGTTGTAAGGTTTTACCCGGGGTCTCTTGGTGCTGACAGCCAGGCATATACCAGCGAGGCTTCTCCTGCACCTTTGCTCTCTCTCTCTCTCTCTCTCTCTCTCTCTCTCTCTCTCTCTCTCTCTCTCTCTCTCTCTCTCTCTCTCTCTCTCTCTCTCTCTCTCTCTCGTCCATATAATTATGATGTGCGTGTATGTGCAAACATGACCCGTGCACTCGGTTTGTATCAGGTTTGTGCGAGAGAGAGAGAGAGAGAGAGAGATGAGAGAGAGAGAGAGAGAGAGAGAGAGAGAGAGAGAGAGAGAGAGAGAGAGAGAGAGGAGAGAGAGAGAGAGAGAGAGAGAGAGAGAGAGAGATGGGGGGAGAGAGAGAGAGAGAGAGGGGGAGACATTTAGACAGATGAGAACAGGAGACAAACGAGAGAGAGAGAGAAGGGGGGGTAGAGAGAGGGAGAGAGAGAGAGGGGGGGGAGAGAGAGAGGAGAGAGAGAGAGAGAGAGGGGGGGGAGAGAGAGAGAGAATTTGCGACAACCCACGTGTCCTTACTTCAAACGTGCTAAAGACCCACCAGATCACGTGTCAAAATCACGGGTTTCACGTGTTTTCCCTCTTATGGCTGGTAAGAAATCTTTTTTGGACCAGGTTTGATTCCCATACAAATGCCCCCAAATTCAAAACGAAACATAATTTTAAAGAGCAGCCTCAATTTGTTGTTGGGGAAATTTGCATGTGTGTCACAGCTTCCCAGAAAAAACCCACACACCCAAGGGACTTAATCGTGGTGGGTCAGTGTGTCTTTAAAACAAAGCTGTTGCGCCTCGCCCTGTCTATCTTCAGAAGAAAAAAAGAATAATAAGAACAATAAAATTAAAAAAAAGCAACAAGAAGAAGAAGAAGAAGAAGAAGAAGAAGAAGAAGAAGAAGAAGAAAAAAAAAAGAAGAAAAAAAAATCAGTTTTATCAACCCTGCATTTATATATTTCGCTGTCGATCGCCATTCTTCTTCTGTCTACTTCCAATATTGTTTTGTGTTTCTTCATAAAATAATATGTGAAGACGATGCATTGATGACTCAATTCCATATTCCAATAGAATTAAAACAGAGACAAATACTCAGGTGCTTTTTTATGCAAACCAAAGATTGTATTGTATTGTTTAAAAAGTTTAAAATGGAATTTGGAATTTACCCCCCCCCCCCCCCCACACACACACACACGTTATCTCAGAGACGTTCAATCAATTCTATTCTTTGAAAGTGTTTCTAAATGTCATGCTGTTTGAAATAAATTGAATTGAATTGTCTTTTATCTCATTCTTGTTCAGCTTTAAAATTAACATTGCCGTTTTGGGTAACTATGCAGACGTCATGAACTACAATTAGCCTAAGCCTAAGGCCGCGTACACACATAACCTGATATTCCACGCGGAAACCCGTGCGCAATCCATAAATAAGTGAAACAAAGAAGGGAACATATTTGCGCACGTGTCCGAATTTCCCCTATATGCGTAAACTTTTATCCTTCTTTCTTCAACTTATTTAGGGTTTTCCGTACGGAACTTACGCGTCTACTGTGAACCCGGCTTAAATGTTGTCTAAGCGATTACCTATCATCTTTGCTTAATATCAAACCTCAAAGAGCAAATGTACAAAGAGCTTGTTCTGAGAGTTCCAGACAAATACAGCGTTCCAAATAATAATCATTTCTTAGTGGCAAACATTTAGTGGTATATGGTGCGCGCATGTTTGTGTAAGTGCGCGCGCGCGTGTGTGTGTGTCCGCGCTTGTGTGCGTGTGTGTGTACATGCGCGGGTGCGTTCGTGTGTGTGTGTGTGCGCGCGCGTTGCATGCGTACATGTGTGCGTGCGTGCATGTGTGTGCATGCGTGACTGTATGCGCGCGTGTGTGTGCGTGACTGTATGCGAATGCACGTGCGCGCGTGCGCGCACTCGCGTTTGTGTTACAAGCAAACGTGCGAGCGTGCAAATGTGTTTACTTAAGATATTTTGTTTTTTAAAAAGAAAAAGAAGGCCTGTACACATTGGGTCTAGATGGGACTAATAGAAGCCGACAAAGAAAACAACCATCCGAGATAAATAAAAGACATCATTATCTATATAGGCTATATAAGCTAAAGATAGCAAAAATAAGCGAAAAAACAGAAAGCGAATCGACTATGGAGATCGAACTGGAGCAGAAAGGAACCTGAAGACAAGTCACCGAAATAGCAAAGGAGTGGATTAGTTGCTGCCCTTCAAAATATTGCTCTCGCTGCCAGTTTGGCTGAAAACAAAAGACCGAACGGGAACCAGAGATCACAATTAACAAGAAGATCTTGGATGTGTTCATTCTGCAATGAGAATGTCGCCGATCGGCAGACATGCCCGTCACCCGGAACCAGAGATCACAATTAACAAGAAGATCTTGGATGTGTTTATTCTGCAATGGGAATGTCGCCGAGCGGCAGACATGCCCGTCACCCGGAACCAGAGATCACAATTAACAAGAAGATCTTGGATGTGTTTATTCTGCAATGGGAATGTCGCCGAGCGGCAGACATGCCCGTCACCCGGAACCAGAGATCACAATTAACAAGAAGATCTTGGATGTGTTTATTCTGCAATGGGAATGTCGCCGAGCGGCAGACATGCCCGTCACCCTGTCTAGCCACCTACAATTCTTGAGCGCAATACCATACTCTATCCCTTTTCCACCCCACCCCCTCCACCTCCCCCACCACTGTGTTTCTTGGGTTACGATGATCAAGGATATATATATATATATATATATATATATATTATATATATGGCGATAAGGTGCAGGGCCAATGGTTTAGGGTTTTCGGCCATCGGTCGGCTCTCATTCAGGTCAAAGGTCAATGGTCAATTTCAACGTGAACTTGCTTCAAAATACCCCCATTGCATTTTTGGGGTGATGATATAGACCTATGTTATGGCTATTACAGTGTACAATCAAAGGAATGTCCAAAGTAAAAAGTCAAGGTCACCATCAACAAGCATTAACATTTCTACCACTGCATTCTTTATTGGAAGAATGGGCCCGGCCCAAAATCTTAATCCTTATGTATGGTTATCAGGGTGTACGACCAATGGTTTTCAGACTATGACCACCAAGGAAACAAGAAGTTAAAAGTCAACGACAAGACCATTAAAAATGACCAATGCTTTACACTGCAATTAACCTTAACCCAATCTACCAACCTACCGAATTTGGGAACCGTAACAGCAAAAATGTGAAATTCATGGCTAAAGCAACAATTTGACAGGTCCAAGATTCACGGTCAAGGTCAAGAATGCAGTCGGTATCCAATAATCAGAATTACCACAAGCTTATGTACGCGTATGCAACGTTTTGACATTGCAACTCCAATGATGTGAAAGAAAAAAAAGTTAACAATAACAGTTTACGTTTTCAATGTCAAACATCAAGTTCAAGGTCAGCAAAGGAATAATTTGTCAACAGATTTTTTTTACTCTGAGTGATGCGGCGCTACAGGCACAAGGGATTAACATGATTCTATCAAGTGGTTCACAAAATATTCTCAGTTTTTGTCGCTTCAACCGAAAGAATTAATGCTCAGCCCTTAATTTTATGAAGTTCTACTAAAGCTTAAGTGCGAAACTAAACGTTATTACTTTCTAAATTAAGTAAAACGATTTATATAATTTAGAAAGCAACAACGTTTAGTTTCCCACTTAAGTAGTAGAACTTCATAAAATTAAGCACCACCGTAAGGTCTTGTGGAAGAAAGGGAGCGGAAAAAATGGTGGCCTGGAACTGGGCGGGTATTAAAGGGAGGCCATGCAGCGGTCAGCGTGTTTATTATTCGTCGGTCTGGACAGGTTGTCACTGTCGCAGTGCATTTCTAGTTACCATTGCTGATGAAAGCTAAATCCAGTGAAGAACCGCTGGAGGGAAACTGCGAGAAAGGAAATGTCGACCGCAAACATGTCTGCTGCTTGGTGACATCTGCTAGGGTTCGCTTAGTTGGGGTTTTTTCTTCACATTTCAACGCACGTGCACATATAGGGGGAGACGGGGTAAAAAGCCCATGGGCGGGTAAGAAGCCCATGCCAATTATCTCATGAAATGAAGCATATTTCAGTCCCATTTTGCCCATGAGACGAGTGTTAATGTTTAGCATTCGTCTCATGGGCAAATTTGACTGAAGTTTTCCGCCCATGGGCTTCTTACCCCGTCTTACCCTATTTTGAAACTAAATTATAACGAGAATCCAGCACACATATACCCACCTCTGGGTAAAAATCAGTCAACTTATACGTTTTGTGGTGTTGATGTAAACGAAAGTTTGGTTACAGTAAAAAGTGCAAGGTGCTTGGATAAATTATCCATAGCATGCAGCGTTGTGGGCGAATCTGGGGTCTGGGTAGGCGCTGCACTTGCGGCGACGTTCTCTCCAGGGGAGAGCAGCCCGAATTTCACAGAGATAAGTCTCTGTGACTAGAATATACCAAATACCAAAATACCAAAATAAAAAGATTATTGTTAAAACATTTCACGACTCGTTATATCACTATGTAGGCCTAGATTCTGCTGATCTAAACAGTAACGCACACGCGCGCGCTTGCACGCACGCACACTCACACATATACACACATACACACACACACATACACACACACATATACACACACAACACACACACACACACACACACACACACACACACACACACACACACACACACACACACACACAAACACACACACACACACACACACACAACACACACACACACACACACACACACACACACATACACACACACACACACACACACACACACACACACACACACACACAAACACACACACACACACACACACACACACACACACACACACACACATACACACACACACACACACACACACACACACACACACACACACAAACACACACACACACACACACACACACACACACACACACACACACACACACACACACACACACACACACACACACACACACACACACACACACACACACACACACACACACCACACACACACAAACACACACACACACACACACACACACACACACACACATTGTCTGCAGGGATATCATGTTGCAATGTGCATGGAATTCAGGTGAAGAAAAAAGATGCAAAGAACGGCGACTACAGATGTCGAATGTAACTGTTTGGATGGGTCTTCGACCATTATAGAACGATCTGGATGGTTATTTGGATGAGACTACAGCGAATATTGAACCATCTGGATGGGACTACAGCGAATATTGAACCATCTGGATGGGACTACAGCGAATATTGAATCATCTTGATGGTTATTTGGATGGGACAACAGCGAATATTGAATCATCTTGATGGTTATTTGGATGGGACAACAGCGAATATTGAATCATCTTGATGGTTATTTGGATTGGACTACAGCGAATATAGGACCATCTTGATGGTTATTTGGATTGGACTACAGCGAATATTGAACCATCTTGATGGTTATCTGGATTGGACTACAGTGATAATTGAATCTTACTTGATGGTTATTATTGTGACTACCATGATTACTGGTTGTCATGGTTGTGACTATCACGATTATTGAATCATCGAGGTGATTATTATTGTGACTATCACGATTATTGAATCATCGAGGTGATTATTATTGTGACTATCACGATTATTGAATCATCTTAATTGTTATTGTTGTGACTACCACGATTATTGAATCATCTTGATTGTTATTGTTGTGACTACCATGATTACTGAATGATCTTGGTTGTCATGGTTGTGACTATCACGATTACTGAATCATCGAGGTGATTATTATTGTGACTACCACGATTACTGAATCATCTTGATGGTTATTATTGTGACTACCACGATTACTGAATCATTTTGATAGTTATTTGGATGGCATTACAGCGAATATTGGATCATCGTGATGGTTATTTTGGCCGGACTATATAGCGATTATTGAATCATCCTAATGGTTATTTGGATAGGACTACAATGGATATCAAGCTAGTTTGATAGCCGGCGGTTTGGATGAACTTCAACAGTTCTTGACTCACTAGCTTGACCACGATTGAAATGCAAACTGATCACAAATGTTGATAGAGATGGTGATTTGCATGTAGCTATAGGCCTGCTGTGGGGAAAATATTCAATCGCTTGGACAACGATTTGGCTATTCTGTAGCGAATATCGATTCGTTTCACATATCTATATTTGTATCTGCATCAGTTACTTTGAAGGAGCCTATGAAGGCTATTACTCAACGGAAAGGGGAGAGCGCTTTGCGAGTTTAAAAATACTGTCCTGAAGGTATGACAGTGTACTGTCCTGATGGTATGACATTGAGTTTAAAATACTGTCCTCGTGGTATGGCAGTGAGTTAACATTATACTGTGTTTATGTCGAACACTGAATAACTTTAAGCAACACTTTTAGAGCATAGCAAAAACATGTTTGCTTCACTACGGCTAATAAGGTGTGCATTGGAATAGAATACTGAATCATTCATAACTTGAATGCGGGCATAGCAATAAACAACATCGTGTCAAGGCAATTTGAACGGACCATATAACGATTTATACCCTATCCAGCCAAGCAAGACTCGCTCTGTTTCAGATATGAATTAAGCGCAGCCCCGTGACTACTTTGGGTAAAACAAACCCATCAACAACAACCCCAGCTTCCCTTATCACCATCACCTGCCCCCCCCCCCCCCCCCACCCCCCCGCTCCCCCAACCCCCACCAGTGCGATCTGCTCTGCTGTGAGGATCGATTGTCCAGGTCAACAATCAGTAGTGCCAGCGAATCTTGCCCATTCAGCAGTCTGGGGCCATTCACAAAATGTGTCGCGTGCAACGGCCAGCACTGACAACATCATCATCGTCATCGTCATCGTCATCATCATCATCATCACCACCATCACCATCATCATCATCATCATCATCATCATCATCATCATCATCATCATCGTCGTCGTCGTCGTCGTCATCATCATCATCATCATCACCATCATCATCACCATCATCATCATCATCATCATCACCATCATCATCATCATCATCATCATCATCATCATCATGGCAATCAGTTGGGCTATCCCTCACTCTTCAGAAAACAAACGACCCAAACCTCTCGACCTCTCTAAACTCTCTCCCCTCCTCCCCCCCCCCCCCCCCCCACACTCTTTCTTCACTCTTCCCCCACCTTATTCATCTAACCTTCTACCCCCACCCCCACCCCCCACTGCTTTTCCTGCCTCTGTTTTGTCAAAACAGTGGACATCAAACGACAGTATCAACAGGATCGACATTTCGTGAACCCACATCAAAAAAACAGACAGACTTTTTTTGTTTTTTAAGTCAGGAAAAAAAAGAGAGAAATAAATGAAAACAAACTCGTGTTTGTTTTTCAACGTGTACAGTCCAACAGGATGTTTCCGACGGCTATGACGTCATATGACAACGGTGTGTGACGAGAAACCTCCCCCAGAACTCTTCGATCTGTTGTACTGATGACGCACTGCCCTGTGCTTGCATCGTTCAATTGTTAGGACCGG
Organism: Phymorhynchus buccinoides; assembly: GCA_017654935.2. Classification (NCBI taxonomy): domain Eukaryota; kingdom Metazoa; phylum Mollusca; class Gastropoda; order Neogastropoda; family Raphitomidae; genus Phymorhynchus; species Phymorhynchus buccinoides. The sequence continues at coordinate 52,083,498 of CM065680.1, forward strand.
GCTATCCCCCCCTTTACCTCGTCAATGGGGAAAAGGCCCGTCCCCCATGGCAACCAGAGTTATTGATTCCGTCGCTCTATTTTCCCCTGTCGCTTCCAGAGCGGCTCTCCCCCCCCCCCCCCTCCCCCCCCCCCCACCCCCCCCCCCCCCCCCCCCCCCCCCCCCCCCACCCCCTCCCCCCCCCCCCCCCCCCCCCCCCCCCCCCCCCCCCCCACCCCCCCCCCCCCCACCCCCCCCCCACCCCCCCCCCCCCCCCCCCCCCCCCCCCCCCACCCCCCCCCTCTCACCCCCCCCCCCCCCCCCCCCCCCCCCCCCCCCCCCTCCACCCCCCCCCCCCCCCCCCCCCCCCCCCCCCCCCCCCTCCCCCCCCACCCCCCCCCCCCCCCCCCCCCCCCCCCCCCCCCCCCCCCTTTCCCCCCCCCCCCCCCCACCCCCCCCCCCCCCCCCCCCCCCCCCACAACCTCGCTACACCCACCCACCCCCCTTCTGCCACTACTAACTCTACAGCAGTAGCTGCAATCTTGACGTCAAACTTGTGCACTCACCCAGCAGTCCTGTACTCAAACGACAAAGGGAGGGAGGGGGCTTGGGATAGGGAGAGAGGGGGAAGATTAGGATCGAGGGTAAGGAGTAGTAATAGGGAGATGCGCGCGAAGTGCTTCCAAATCCACAAATAGACAAAAGAAAGACGTTGACAGAACGGGGGACAAAAACAAGGCCGTTTCAAGAAGTCGGGTTTGTCGTTCTCCCGCTTATTATTGAACAAATCACGAGGAAAACACCATTGTTTGGGAACAGTCGATTATAATAAACCTAGTTAAAAGCAGCGCGACAAACACTAGACTATCTCTTTCTTGCTACTTATTTCCGGACTATCTCCGTCTGTTTACAAGACCCCCCCCCCCCCCCCCCCCCCACACACACACACACACACACACCTCTCTCCCTCTCTCTCTCTCTCTCTCTCTCTCTCTCTCTCTCTCTCTCTCTCTCTCTCTCTCTCTCTCTCTCTCTCCCTCCCCATGCCTTATTAGTCCCCGAGCCGAAGGTTCAGGGAGCTATTGTTTCTGTCTGGTCCGTCCGGCGGCGGCGTGCCTCCGTCCGTCCGTCCGTCCGTCCGGCTGTTCGTCCGTTATCCTCAAAAACTATTCAGTCTATCATCGTCAAATTTGGTATACCAGTTTGCCAAGATGCAAACTATCCACTGATGTATTTAGTTTTACATTACCCGCTGTGCCCTAGGCCCTTTGTGTCACAGGCCTGCCGTTTTTCTCAAAAACTATTCAGTCCATCATCAAATTTGGTATACTAGTTTGCCAAGATGCAAGCTATTCACTGATGTATTTAGTTTTTCATTACCCGCTGTGCCCTAGGCCCTTTGTGTCACAGGCCCGCTATGTCCCACTTCTTTCCGGCCGTCCGTGCGTGCGTCCTGTTTTCAGTTCTCAATGGTCTCTCCGCTGTGTGTACAGCCGACACATTCCGATTTCGGAGTAGCTCGGCGATGCTGCGAGGGGACTTTGCAGCCGCTCGGCGTTGCAGTTGTTCTTTTTGTGTAGGTAAGGATGTGTACATTTTGTGTATTTACGATGTAATTGCCCCCATCAGATAGGGGCTAAGGCCTAAAATCTGATTAAGCAATTCGTATTCGTACTCGTACTCACTCTCTCTCTCTCTCTCTCTCTCTCTCTCTCTCTCTCTCTCTCTCTCTCTCTCTCTCTCTCTCTCTCTCTCTCTCTCCCCCCCCCCCCCCCCTCTCTCTCTGTGAGAAACCCCAAGCCAGTGTGACGAGGTAATGGGTTAAAAGGCTAAGTCTCTAGGGAAGACTTTTAGTGTGTTAAATTTTCAAGTAGAAAATTTGCCTTTAGCCCACTTCTCTAGGGTATGGGAGATGAGCAACTTTCCCGGCCCCTTTTCATCTAATAAATTTATATTTGTGCCCGGGTTCTGGCTCGTATGATTGTAAGAAATACAAGTGGTTGATTTGCTCTTAATGGCAGACAGAGAGAAGTAGGGTTTTACATGAAATTACAAGACTCCCACTCTCATCAGTCTGACCAAAGGGTTCAGAATTATTTGACACTTGTATTTTATTTACTCACAAAATCTGCATAAGATTATGCAACAATAATAATAAAGCAGCTCAATGGCGCCAAAACAAAATATGAATGAAAAACAATGAAATCCGAAAGGATTTACAAGACTTTTGTCTTTCTAGAAGGTTAGCCCCAAGCAGGAAGGGTCACTAATTATCTTTATTGTCCGGAGGAAAGTTCAAATGATTGGCGCAGTTCTGTGAACTTAGCTATTGTCAAGTTCCTCCGTAGGGATCGGCGAGTGCTGGGTTGGCTGGGCTTGCTCGTCAGGTGAGAGTAGCTCCCAGTCGTTCGGTTATGGCGTCGCGGGATGGCACGGTTCAGGCGTGGTCTCCTCGCGGATTCTGGGTGAGGGGCGTCTTGGCGGCGTTCCCGTCTGGTTTCCTTGTGAGTCAGGGATAGAGCTTCCTGACCACGATGCCCTGCTGATAATCACAGGAGAAGGTGGATGTAGATCTCTATGGCTTAGAGACAAGGGGCTTCAGTCGGCAGGGAATTAGTGGATCCAAACCGGCTAGAAGGCTGCCCTTGTACAATAGCACTAAGAACACATAATCTGAATTTCAGTTACCAAACTGAAATAACACATGACAGGTGTACTGGAATCAACTGTTATGATCCAATACCCGGCTAGATCAAAGTCTATGATCAAGCCAACATCACTCTCCATCCAACACCTGGAAAGGAAGGTTATCATAAAGTGCAAGATTGCAACCCACAGGCTTCCTACTAAAAATATACAAAAGGGTTAGTAGGCATAAAATCCGGTTCTGGTACCAAAAGAGTCAAAGTCAAAAACACACACACACAAATAATCAGTGCACATAAATAGAACAGAATGTTTACCACTTCTTTTCAATAACATATCTACTCCTTATTCATCATTGAACATAGGATCTAGATAAAAAAATATGATCTAACAAAAAAACAAATCTCAATCACCAGCCGTCAATAATACTCACTAGTTGGGCTATTAGGACTGGCTGGGAGAGAGGTTGAGTCTGCAATGTTGCTTCGCCTGGGTTTGGAGGTATTGAGAGAGAGTATGTGTAGGCTAACTTTCCTCACTACTCAAATTTTCCCCTCCCATTTTCAAACAACGAGGCCCTGTGATTGGTTTATAGCAGTCGACACGTCACAAGATGATGTCCTAGCATTATGCATAGTAGTACAGAACAATCACGTGCTGGTTACATCATTATCACATGCAGACATTCCTGGATCGGGAAAGGAAGAGTCTTCAAAGGGCGCCGACTGTGGGTGTCACTTTCTCGTGATGGGAAGGGAGATATGGGGAATAAAGGGAGACCGCCCATGTGGGGGTCATCCGAGGAAAAACTCGTGATCAAACAGATATCGCTTCGGAATCGGCAATCTGTTTGATGTTGAATTGTACTTAAAGTGGCGGCCCCAGTAAAGAAAGGGGGGGGGGGGGGGGGGGGGGGGGGGTAGTTGAGAAAGAAAGGGAGAAAGTGGGGCGCGCGTTTCACACGTTACGTCACAGCCAGAACATTTCTCTCAAACTTAAGTTGTTCATTTTTTTTAACTTTATTCCGAAGACTATTACTACAAAACACTTTAGGTACTACTACTACTAATAATAATAATAATAACAGTACATTTATATAGCGCTTTACCTCAGATGAGCCCAAAGCGCTTTACAATCAATTATTCATCAACAGATAACAAAAAACAACATTCAAGAGTGACACCAACCACCAACAGCGCATATGCAAAGCAACTCTCTCTCTCTCTCTCTCTTTAACACACACACACGCACACACACACACACACACACACACACACACACACACACACACGCACACACACACGCACACGCACACGCACACACACACACGCACACACACACGCACACACACGCACACGCACGCACGCACACGCACGCACGCACGCACGCACGCACACACACACACACACACACACACACACACACACACACACACACACACACACACACACAAGAGTTTGTGCACATTAGATCCGCAAGCCGCAGGTTCCGGGCGGAACCCCCATTCACTTATATAAGCGGATGGGATGGCGCATGAGTTTCCGCGTCCGCTTATTTCTTTCATAAGCGAATTGGGGTTTCTGGACTGAACTTGCGGATTGCGGGACTAACGTGCTCAGGCCTTTATTATCATATTTTGTTGTTGCATCATTGCTGGGTATCATTCTCAAATTCTGGCGGGCCAACACTAACATGAGAGTGATAATAGCTGCTTCGCAGTTACCTTCCTGCGGTAATGGAAACATCATTGTGAAGCCTAGTGTTTCATGAATGACTTAACAGGGCCGGACCTGGAATACATTGGGGTGGGAGTGGGGGGGGGGGACAAACAAGGGCGGAGGTCTGGGTGCCGGTGGAGGCCCCTGGACCCGTGGTGAACGCCCCTGGTGGGGTCAGGGGGCCCCCTGAAGCTGAAGCATTTTTGTAAGAAAATAAAGTGTGAAAACCCCTTTAAATGGTACCTAAGAACAATTAACCAGTAATAATGACTTCTTTCTTAATCTCTCTCTCTCTCCCTCTCTCTCTCTTTTTCTTTTTCTTTTTTCTGTTTTTTTTTCGGCGGGAGGGTGGGTGGGGGGGAGGTTACGGAACCCAGGTGACCCCCCACCCCCCTCCCCTGGATCCGGCCCTGGACTACTGGTCTCAAAACTAGGATGCATTTTGCATTGGTCCACCCACTGCTACAGCTTTGGGGAATTGTGGCTTTTATGGGCCAGCCACACGTCCACTAAAAATCGCGCGACTGTACGATACGATTCGATTACGTGGTCTCCAAGAACAAATGTGAGTCGCGCTTCGAGATCACGTGATCGAATCGTATCGTACAGTCGACGTTTTTACCGGACGTGTGGCTGGTCCTTTAGAGGACCTTCCGCAGCTGCCAACTGTACCCTAGAATCCTCTTGGTCGAGAGGATGGGGTCGAGCCCAAAGCACCTCAGCGCAGCCTTCCAGTATAGGCAGTGATGCCCATTTCTGTCATTTTCCCGACATTGACCTGTTAAAAGAGCAAATGTCCTATTATCCTGATCCCTGACAGGACAATTGTTTCAGGATCAACCTCCTGGAACAAACTTCCTCTCTCCCTCCGTCATCGACCGACCCTCTCTGCTTTCAAATCAAATATCAGAGCCCACCTATTTCTCCGTCATTGAAGCTCATTCTCTCATTCTCTCTGAGACTTTCGGATGAGACGATAAACCGAGGTCCCGTGTGCTCATGCACTTAGCACACGTTAAACCCAGTGGCAACGAAAAAGTTGTCATTTGGTCCAAATTTACCCCCCTCCCTTCCTTCCTCATCAGTCACATAAAAATCGCATGCAAATTATTATTTTTTAAATTGGGTGGCGCGCCTCTGGCTGCAACGCTCTCTCCAG
>CM065680.1:52096499-52101499 GCA_017654935.2 Phymorhynchus buccinoides
GGGCTACATATTCCTCCCTGTTTAACACCTCCGGGGCACATAAATGAGAGAGAGATCGGCAGTAGGAAAGTTTAATTGTACATTGGCCTTGTTGGCCACAATACAATATTTGGGAGGGGAGACAAGGGATGAAAAACAACAACAATTTTTATAAAATTATCATTGAGCAATAAGTCTTCTGCAAAGATATGGGCACAACAGCATGCACATTAATTGTTATTTCAGTTATGATGATAGTTACATATGACAATTATATGAGAGAGAGAGAGAGAGAGAGAGAGAGAGAGAGAGGAGAGAGAGAGAGAGAGAGAGAGAGAGAGAGAGAGAGGGAGAGAGAGAGAGAGAGAGAGAGAGAGAGAGAGAGAGAGAGAGAGAGAGAGAGAGAGAGAATGGCAATGGCAATGGCAATAACCTTTAATGTCTTCAGCTTAGGCTACATGCTTTGTCGACATGAGGTCAAATGCAGCATTTGTGTTAACTAATGTTTGAGAATTGTAGAGAGAGAGAGAGAGAGAGAGAGAGAGAGAGAGAGAGAGAGAGAGAGAGAGAGAGAGAGAGAGAGAGAGAGAGAGAGAGAGAGAGAGAGAGAGAGAGAGAGAGAGAGAGAGAGAGAGAGAGAGAGAGAGAGAGAGAGAGAGAGAGAGAGAGAGAGACGAGAGGAGAGAATGGCAATGGCAATAACCTTTAATGTCTTCAGCTTAGGCTACATGCTTTGTCGACATGAGGTCAAATGCAGCATTTGTGTTAAATAATGTTTGAGAATTGGAGAGAGAGAGAGAGAGAGAGAGAGAGAGAGAGAGAGAGAGAGAGAGAGAGAGAGAGAGAGAGAGAGAGAGAGAGAGAGAGAGAGAGAGAGAGAGAGAGAGAGAGAGAGAGCAATGGCAATAACCTTTAATGTCTTCAGCTTAGGCTACATGCTTTGTCGACATGAGGTCAAATGCAGCATTTGTGTTAAATAATGTTTGAGAATTGGAGAGAGAGAGAGAGAGAGAGAGAGAGAGGAGAGAGAGAGAGAGAGAGAGAGGAGAGAGAGAGAGAGGAGGGGGGGGGGAGAGAGAGAGAGAGAGAGAGGAGAGAGAGAGAGAGAGAGAGATAGAGAGAGAGAGAGAGAGAATGGCAATGGCAATGGCAATAACCTTTAATGTCTTCAGCTTAGGCTACATGCTTTGTCGACATGAGGTCAAATGCAGCATTTGTGTTAAATAATGTTTGAGAATTGGAGAGAGAGAGAGAGAGAGAGAGAGAGAGAGAGAGAGAGAGAGAGAGGGAGAGAGAGAGAGAGAGGGGGGGGAGAGAGAGAGAGAGAGAGAGAGAAGAGAGAGAGAGAGAGAGAGAGAGAGAGAGAGAGAGAGAGAGAGAGAGAGAGAAATGGAAGCATATGGGAGAACTAAAAGATGGAGGACCACGAGGAAAGGAGTCAGTGAAGTGTTGATTGAAAGTAGAGCTTAAAGGAAACTGAAACATGTTTTGGAGAGTGCATGCTGATAGAGAGACACAGGGGGAGAGAGAACAACAATGAACAACAATGAACAACTGTTTAATGAGCAGGCCATCTGCCCATGTCATGAGGGAGAGAGAGAGAGAGAGAGAGAGATACAGAGAGACACACAGAGAGACAGGGAGACCCACAGACAGACAGAGAGACACAGAGAGAGACAAAGACAAACACACAGACAGAGACACATACAGGAGAGACAGAGATATAAGTAGAGGCAGGGAGACAGAGAGGGGGGTGATAGGGCGATGGAAGAGAGAAGGGTGCTTCCTTAGAACCAGATTAGTTCTCTTCAGAAAGAAACCAATAGCCCGCTCTTATAGCTGCTCTGGAATCCCTGGACAGTCGTGTTATTGCTTTGCTGGGGCCAATACAATGCGGTATCCGTTGGTAAAACTGCTAATGATACCATCCCACGGAACATTGTGTCTTCATCTACGTATTCGTGCCTACGCAAGCACATACACGCGCACGCGCATCCGTCCCTGACAGTATACGGGATACTCTTTTCTCTGTTAATAGTTTTCTTCCCCATACTTCCGTGTTAGTGACTTATACTGGATGATGCTACTATCTACATTCTCTGTCTTTCTTTACCGCCCATCTTCGTTACTTAGCTTCTCTCTTTTTTTTCCCTTCTTCTTCTCCTGTTCCCTAGTCTTTGTTGTGGAAAACCTATCGTTAGTTAATCTTCTATGATGACCAGGCCATCTTTTTTTGTTTGTTGCTGCTGGATATTGTATTGCATAGTGTTAGGCCCTGGTGGTGAGTGGTGCGTCCGACAATTAGGATGATGACCATCGACAGTTCTTCTTCTTCTTCGCTCGCTCGGACAGCCTCCCCGTCAATTACGAGCGCAGACACGTCATGCTGCCTTTACGCGCCCAACCAAGAAATAGTTAGGCCCAGCAAGTCCGACTTCGGCTGGAGGAAATATTTTTGAAAGGGTTTCTTGAAAGAAATGGCAGGAGAATGGACTGGTAAGGCAGAAAGATAGTAGATGACAGTAAGCAAAGGGAAAAGGCAGAGTCAAAGAGAGTGACCGATTAGAAGAAGTTACAAGCACATAACTTCCAGAAGGTGTGGAAACTATTTATACACAAGACCCCCCCCCCCCCCCCGGTATCCCCAGGGGGGGGGGGGGGGGGGGGGGGGGGGCAGCAACAGTTCAAAACCTCAAATAGTGTCGTTCAGGGTGATGTGCGGGTCCAGAAATGGCTGATAAGGGCAATCCGTGCCCAGGAAAGATTTGAACAGTATGGACATTAAAGAGGGCCCAAAATGGATAAACAAAGCGAATCAACAAAAACTAGAGAACTCTCCATCCCTAGAAGGCGCACAACTACTACAAGGTTGCCTACAGTAACCCTATATCTCTGCTCCTTTTTGTTGCACCTTGCCCAGTGCAACAAAAAGGCGCAGAGAAGCAGAAAAAGGGAAGAAGAAGAAAGGGAAATCCCAGGTTTGTTCATTCTTATAATATATCCTTCATCCAACACAGAGCACAGCCCCAAATAGGCTACAGCCGTGGTACTGCAACAGTTTGTGTGGATCTTGCGTGCCTCCCACCGTGACTGGGCTGCTTCTATGCGATGAGCCTGGAAGCTGGCAGCTCCTTTAGCGTTTGCGTCTTGTCGCGGTGGTCGGTTCTGGGCAATTGTTTGCCATGAAAGTACCTCAAGGGTGTCCTTAAATCGCTTCTTTTGGCCACCATAACTGCGCGTCTGTAGTTCACCATATAGAATATGCTTGGGAAGGCGCACGTTTGACATCTCTATGACGTGTCCAGCCCAGCGGAGCTGGGGCTTGCAGAATAATATGAAGATGCTGGGAATGCCTTTACGCTGAGCTATAAATCATATCCTGCCATTTCACCTTGAGTATATTTTGCGGACAGTTGAGGTGGAAACGGTTGTATTTCTTTGCGTGCGTTTGATACATGTGTTTCGCATGCACACACCAAGGAGATGAAGACATAAGTGCTGTAAAATTTCAGTTTGATAGATAGGCGAACTTCTATGCAGTCCCACACTGTCGAGCATATTCTACGACAGGGCTTGCCTTTACAAATCTGGAACTTGTTTCGCCGTCGACGTTTACACTGTTAGAAAACGTGTTGCCTAAGTAGGTAAACGTGTTCACTGCTGTCAGTGTCTGACCATTCACTGTCACTGAGGGTTCCCTGTAGTCTTTCCCTGGAGCAGGCTGATACCTTAGTACTTCGGTCTGCTTGCTTGGTGCTAATATTTCTACAGACCAACGTTATCAGGAGAGAACAAGTCCATAGAGCACTAAACGTCTTATTCCTGATTGCCAGCGTTGAGGCGGAGTCATCAGCGAACAGGAAGTCTCTCTGCCTGTCAAGGTCGGCCTTGGTCTTCGCCTAAGGCTGTGTACAGATATACGCGCAAGTTCCGCGCGGAAGCACATGCAGAATCCGCAAAAGAAAATCTGGAAGTAAGAAATATGAAAGAGTGTGCACATTACATGCGGGAACTCATCCGCGTACTGCTTATATAAGTGTATGGGGTTTCCATATGGAACTTGCGGATTGCGGATCTATGCTTAATTTTATGAAGTTCTACTAAAGTTAATTCTACTTAATTTAGAAAGTAACAACGTTTAGTTTCCCACTTAAGCTTTAGTAGAACTTCATAAAATTAAGCACTAATGCGCACAAGTCCTAAAGGCGTCGCACATGAACAGCTTTCCATCCGTTCTAGAGGCCTATCTAATGTTCAGGCCAGGGTCATCTTCCTGACACGCATCAACATTCTGTCGGCAATGCTGCTAACATCATACTGAACAGTGTTAGGGCCAGCACACAAGCAGGGAACGAAGCGGATGACTCCCTAGCTGTCACCGAGGACTTGGACTCGCATGCCATCCTGGAACTGACGAACTATCTGGATGAATTGCTGAGAGCAGCCAAACTTGCTAATTATGTCCACTGATCGTGTCAAATGCCTTTGTGAGGTCGACGAGCTTAGCTTAAAGATCAGCGTTGTGCATATGCTCTTTGCGCTTCTCTTGCAGCTGACACGCAGCACACACCATGCTAATCGTGTCTCAGTGCTTTCTGAAGCTCCAAGGGATTTCTGGCAAATAACAACAACTTTGTTTGAATTGTGCTGTGAACCGGTTAGCAGGACTCTGGCGTGGATTATACTGGCAGAGTGGGTAAGACGTTCACCTGTCATATGTAATGCGTGACTGCAGCGTGAGTAACCCGGGTTCGAATCCCGGCCTCGTCCTTTCTTTCTAGTTTGACAGGAAAATCGAACTGAACGTCCAGTCCTTCGGATGGGGACTTAAAGCTAGTCTGACCTGTGCGCTTTATGCACGTAAAACTCCCACGGTAAGTCAGTAAGATCAGGGAGAAATCCCGCTGCCTGGTATGGCCAAATTGATAGCTAGGTTTTCCAAGTGTGCCCACACACCCTCCTCACCCCCACCCCCCCCACCCCCCCCCCCCCCCACCCCCACCCCCCACCCAACAACATTG
>CM065680.1:52106499-52108999 GCA_017654935.2 Phymorhynchus buccinoides
ACACACACACACACACACACACACACACACACACACACACACACACACACACACACACACACACACACACACACACACAACACACACACACACACACACACACACACACACACACACACACACACACACACACACACACACACAAGATTATTCTGTTATCGTCAATAAAGATCATTTTGGCTTGACTTGACTTGACTTCAAACACACACACACACACACACACACACACACACACACACACACACACACACACACACACACACACACACACACACACACACACAATACGCGCGCGCGCACACGCATGCAATCTATCATGAACCACAGCAGAGAATCGCTTCAAAAATTTTAGATTGGTATTTTACCAAGAACGAATGTGTCCCATTGCTGCATACCTAGACTAGAACCAAGGGCTGTCGCCGGGTACTGTATCAAGTCCTCCGGCCACCATTCTCTCCCACCATGCATCCCGTGAACCTCTGAACAGAATCATTTCAAATTATATTTAGCAGTAGTAGCGTGAGTAAAACCAGATGTTAAAGACACCCCCCTCCACGTCACGTGTCACATTCCCTCTTATGCTAGGAAGATGTCTTAAGATTTCTTCCCAGCTATGAGAGGGAAACACGTGAAAACCGTGATTTTTAAAGATCCACCAGATCATGTTGTCAAAATCACGGGTTTCACGTGTTTTCCCTCTTATAGCTGGTAAGAAATCTTGTTTTGACCAGGTTTGACTCCCATACAAATGCCCCCAAATTCAAAACGAAGCATCGTTTTAAAGCTAGAGCATCCTCAATTTGAAGTTGGGGGAATTTGTATGTGGGTCACAGCTACCCAGAACCAAAAAAAACACCAAGGGACTTAATCGTGGTGGGTCAGTGGGTCTTTAAACCCGCTACGACCACCACCACCCTTCGACAGGCATGTTAAAGGGTGAGTGGTAGGCTGTAGTAATGTTGCTTGATTGTCCTGCCGAACCTGACACTGTCCCTGGACAGGCATGCTAAAGAGTGCATGGTAGGAACGCATTGGCCACTGCAACGACCACATTTTGCAAGAGTGAATGCCCTTAGTAGATGCTTGAGTACTGACCAAACAAGGGATTAACTCTCACCGATAACCCTACTTGAGGCCACTAAATGGTTGCCTTTTGCAAGAGTGAATGCCCTTTTGGATACTGACCAACAAGGACTTAACTCTCGCTGTCAAGGGCGTTAATAACCCTAGTTGCAGTGGCCAATTCCAGTGCAATGTGGCTTCAAGCTGGGAGGCCAGTGTCCTGTCTTTGCACGGGATAAGCGTTTTTGCTATACGACCCAAGGGGTGAAACAGTGCCGAATCGAGTAAAAATAAAAACTCTGGGTTGGGGAAAAGCGATGGAAGGCGTGTCAGACTCTGCCGCTCAGCGACTCCCTTGTTAGTACCCGAGCCGAAGGTTCGGGGAGCTATTGTTTTTGTCTGGTTCGTCCGTCCGTCCGGTGTCCGTCCGTCCGTCCGGCGTGCCTCCGTCCGTCCGGCTATTCGTCCGTTTTTCTCAAAAACTATTCAGTCTATCATCATCAAATTTGGTATACTAGTTTGCCAAGATGCAAGCTATCCACTGATGTATTTAGTTTTACATTACGGTCAAGGTCGCGCCAGTTACGGGGTTCAAACCCCGAAACACATAATCGCTAATATCTCGCGAAGTTTTGCATGTATTTTAATGCAGGGTTTTTTCACAACATTTCTTGATGAATGGTCTATAACACGGTTGTCATGAATTTTTCTGTGCGCGCGTGTGCGCATGATCGCGCGCGCTCAAATCACGGGTCCGAACCCCAAGGCTATATATAAAACAATTCAGTCTATTATCGTCACATTTGGTATACTTGTTGCACAAGATGCAAGCTATCCACTGATGTACTTAGTTTTACATTAAGGTCAAATTTACGCCATTCCGATTTCGGAGTACCTCGGCGATGTTGCGAGGGGACTTTGCAGCCGCCCGGCGTTGCACTTGTTTTTAAATTGTTTTCCCTCTAGAGCTTTTGATCCCAAATAAAAAAACAACAACAAGGAACTTTAATTAAAGTGGCAAGTGATAGCCAGAATCCAGGAATACGTTTCCAAAAAGGTCAAGATCACACAAACTATGAAATGTATCTTAACTTGAGGCTTTTTTTTTTTATTTCTTTATTAACGAGCTGAGTTAAAGAACAATGTTCACAACATTTCGCAATTCACACCCGAGTAAAGTCCTTCAAAAGTTTTAAACATTTACAAGCTGTCGGTGTTTGCTTACGGCAATGTATGTCAAGGCAATGCATAGGCCTACACGCGCGCGTTTGTGTGTATGTATGCAAGGTGAATGTGTGGGGGGGGGGGGGGGGGGGGGGAGAGGGGGAATGGGTGAGGGGGGAGGGAGGGGGAGGGGGGGGGGGGGGGGGGGGGGGGAGAGGGAGCGTACCTTTATTCCAGTATTCCGCTGGTCTCACACTGTAATTTTGTATCCATG
>CM065680.1:52123999-52148999 GCA_017654935.2 Phymorhynchus buccinoides
CCCTCCGTCAGCGACCGACCCTCTCTGCCTTCAAATCTAACCTCAAAACCCACCTGTTCCCCCGTCATTGAAGCTCCGCTCTCTTTCTCTTCTCTCTCTTGCCTTTAGGTCTGTTTCTGCTGTATACCATTTATGTCAAACGTGTGTGTTCGCTTTGTATTGCATTTTTGTTTGAATGCGCTATGAATGCTAACGTGTGTGTGCGCTTTGATTTGATTTCTATCAAGATTTAGCGCCGTATAAATACTGTATGTTGTTGTTGTTGTTGTTGTTGTGTGTGTGTAATGTGTGTGTGTGTGTGTGTGTGTGTGTGTGTGTGTGTGTGTGTGTGTGTGTGTGTGTGTGTGTGTGTGTGTGTGTGAGATAGAGAGGAGGAGGAGAGAGAGAGAGAGAGAGAGAGAGAGAGAGAGAGAGAGAGAGAGAGAAGAGAGAGAGAGAGAGAGAGAGAGAGGAGAGAGAGAGAGAGAGAGAGAGAGAGAGAGAGAGAGAGAGAGAGAGAGAAAGAGAGAGAGAGAGAGAGAGAGTGCGCGTGTTTGGCTGTGCTTAATCCTGTCATAAACTTGTCTTTTTAAAAAAAGGTTTCATAGATTTTAAAAAACCACCACCAACAACAGTTTATCCGATGCTTAAGCGCTCCCAATAAAAAATAAAAAGCCCTTATCTCCGCAAACACTTATGTATTCTACCAAGAGACGTTGTATGGTAATTTGTGATAGGGATAGTGTACTTTCTCCTGAGACATCACCTCCTGATTCCTTATGCAATTTTAATTCCAAAGCTTCTTTAGGTAATGGAATCATAGATATTAAGTCACACAACAGTGTGATGGTTGGTCAGTGGAAGAAAGAGGAAGGGGTATAGTCCGGGATGCCAAAGCTGATACCTTGCAATGCATCATAAAGTTTTTTTCTTTGCACTTTTCATCTCAGTTTTCATTGCTGATTTGAAATCCGATGGGGGCCGGGCTAAAACATTTGGGCAATTTGAGTTATTGACAAAATTCCAAGATGGCCGCCCGCGATACGAATACATGCAGAACAGAGACATCATTTGTTCAGTTTAAAGCTACAAACTGCATGGACACATTGCTGATAGCAGTTTAATATCAATTGTAAAGTTCCATGTAAAATACTACCAGAAGATATTTTAAAAAACTGATACTGGTGTTGCCGAGTGGCAGACATTTCTTCAGCCACTTTTCCCCTCCCGCTTCTCTCCATTGGATTTAGCATTCAACATTTCATAGTGAAGAAAGAGGCAAGTTACTATGTTTAGGTATTGATATCTTCAGTTATAATGTTGCATGATATGGAAGCTGTTACTATAATTAGATCTATAATTGGATCTGTCATGAACGTTTTTAGGTGACTCTGTCTATGAAACAAATCTGTGTCTTGGAATATCTATGGCGTATCATTTATGTCTTTAGATAAAAAGGAAAAGTCTTTTTAGTGACACTTTAGCTTAAACCCTTCCATTACTTAAAAAGAGAACACAACTGTATGACAGACAGACAAAACCAAAATCATATGCCTCATATGATTCTTCAAGGGCCGAGAACAGTATCAAGACTTCCATGTGTGTCAAAACGTAACATAGCATTCTGCTATAGAATCATTTCATCATCTGCAGTATTGAATAGAGATATACCCGTATTATTTAAACTACGCCATTTGTTTGTTCTCAAACAAGTAACACTGACCATCTTCAATACCCACAGTACTGGAAATGCAAAGATACAACATTCACATTAATTGTTCATTATACAAGTAACACTGACCATCTTCAATACCAACAGTACTGGAAATGCAAAGATACAACATTCACATTAATTGTTCATTAAACAAGTAACACTGACCATCTTCAATACCAACAGTACTGGAAATGCAAAGATACAACATTCATATTAATTGTTCAAGCTTAGGCACATTGAATTACTATACTAAAATCATCAAGAATGTTTTAAACTTTGCAAGTATATTGTACACACGAGACTCTTTCTATTGCACATGTACTAAACTGTGGTGTTTCTTAGTAAGCTAGTGCAGCTAACAAGACAGAGAACATCCTTTGTAAATGGTAGCTGAGGACTCAAAATAATTGCTGGGGCTCATTTAACTAATTTACCTGCCTATCACAACCAAGAGGGTCAGGATGTGGAGGATCTGGTTCATATGCAGCTTGCTAAAGCATAACTTGATGGTGAGCCAATAGGGAGTGAGCTTGGAAAGATGACATGTTGGTGGTAAAGGTGCTTTTGACTGCATTGTTTCCTGAAGCTGTGTGTAATGGTAGTGTTGAGACAGATGCAAGGCTCCTCTCCATACAACCCAGGCTGACAAATTGAAGATGTGATTTGGCTAACATGGTCAATCATACACTGACAGTTGTTTTTATTTTCTGTCATACCCAGTACACCAAGAAGTTAACAATGATATCCAGTTAGCTGCTGCTAACGTCACTAACATTGATGACAAGGTGGTGATGAACATGACTCCATGTTCAGTCAAATTGTTCAAACGTCCATGGCTTTCCTTGCACAGAGGATGTTCAAAATCAAAATGGCCATAATGTCCTGCCATTAGATATGACTACAATGTTGGTAAACACAGGCTTCGTTTATAAAACGGAAGGCCTTCTGTAGCAAAACTGCTTCTTTCAGAACTGACCCATTGTGCACCATGATAGGGGCAGGTCCAGTGACAGTCACTTCAGCATTCAGTGGAGGATGTGTGGTACAAAACCACTACTCTTTATTACACTGTTGTTGGCAATAACTTTTGGCATCAAGTGGTGTTATTTTGGTGATATTGAAAATATAAATTTCGTATTTCTGCTGATTTGTAGACATCAGGACATCATGGTTCATTGAACCTAACTGTCAATATATAATTATATAACACTGCTGCGGTGAACATGTGTAGCATTCACTCCTCTGATTCTTTCAATGTTGTCTTAGAGAGAGAGAGAGAGAGAGAGACAAGAGAAGAAATAAGATTATTCACCAAATATTCAATTTCTTAGAGAGTTTGAGAGAGAAGAGAGAGAGAGAGAGAGAGAGAGAGAGAGAGACAGAGATGAGAGCGAGGAGAGAGAGAGAGAGAGAGAGAGAGAGAGAGAGAGAGAGAGAGAGAGAGAGAGAGAGAAAAGAAACAGAGACAAAGTAGAAATGAACGCATAAAAATACAGGCTTGATAGAACTATCCACTATTATATTAAACTCGTTACTTTCCTTTCCCTAGAACAAAGCCCTGACCCAAGAAGGCTAGTTTATTTCATGGAGAGGGGCGCAAGCAGCCACATGAAGCAGCCAAACAGCTAGCTGCAGCTGCTGACTGCATGTTAACACCCCCACGCAAGTACCGTATTTTCCAGACTATAAGGTGTACCTTATTATAAGGCGCGCCCCCCAAATGTGACACAAATTTCAGATTTTGTTACTATATTTTCTTATTATATTATCAGTCACACAATAAGGCTCAGTGGGCTCAGTCTAGAAAACAAAGTATCGCCTTATAGTCCTACAAATATGGCATAGGTCGCCTTACCCGTAGCATCAAAAGCGGCACTGACCCGACCTGTCAGTGCCATCTTTCAATCATCAATTACCGAGTTAGCCCACCTGGCCCCCCGCTCGCCCCCCCCCCCCCCCCCAGCCGATTTGCTATCTACAGACATTAAAGTTTTAGAAACAGCAATAACAAATTATTTATGAGAAACTTCAAGGTTATAGTACCGTTATATAGAGCGGTTTCTCCGACTAGTAGGGGTGGGGTGGTGGTGGGAGTGGCGGCTAATCGTTGTTTCGCTTTTGGTTTTTGGATTATAGAGAGAAGGAAACGATTAAAGGTCGCAAAGATTTATCAGAACAAGAGATGTAAGTAGTAGGTAGGCTAAGCCAAAAATAATATATACGACGCTTTATATTGCAACCCGACCATTTTAAAAGTCCAAACTACTTAGAAGGGTTAGATATAAGTATAAGCAAACAGAAAGCGATTTCCATCATTCCTCCAGCCCTTCGCCTTCTATTCCCTACCTCCTCTCCACTACAAGCTCAGTTTTAGAGAGAGAGAGAGAGAGAGAGAGAGAGAGAGAGAGAGAGAGAGAGAGAGAGAGAGAGAGAGAGAGAGAGAGAGAGAGAGAGAGAACACTGAACACTGGAGAACTTTATTTAACAAGGATAAAGATTTTAGGCGATGCCTATTCTTCCAATCTGTCCTTGGTTAAAAGGAAACGATTAAAATTGACGAGAAACGTGAAAAACAAAATTTAAAAAATCATTATAAGCAAGAAACGCATTTGAACACATAAAACGTCTGCACCTGCACTCCTCCTCTCTCTCTCTCTCTCATCTCTCTCTCTCTCTCAACTCTCTCTCTCTCTCTGAAAAACTCTCTGTCTGCTGTCTGTCTGTCTGTCTGTCTGTCTGTCTGTCTGTCTGTCTGTCTGTCGTCTGTCTGTCTGTCTGTCTGTCTGTCTGTCTGTCTGTCTGTCTGTCTGTCTGTCTGTCTGTTCTGTCTGTCTGTCTGTCTGTCTGTCTGTCTGTCTGTCTGTCTGTCTGTCTGTCTGTCTGTCTGTCTCTCTCTCTCTCTCTCTCTCTCTCTCTCACACACACACACACACACACACACACAACACACACACACACACACACACACACACACACACACACACACCACACCACACACACACACACACACACACACACATATAGCATAGAGTACCAGAAAACAAGCATTGTAAAACCAAGAACTAATAATTGATGACAGTAACTTCGATTTAAATATATTTAATAAGTATTTTCAAGGCAAACCAATAAACGTACAAAGCAAAAAAACAACTGAGATGCAAACATTCGTTTGACATAAAACATACAATTGTAGGCAAGGCTGGCAATACATAAGTTAAGCACGACGCTTTCTAGTAATAAAGCTATCCAAAGAGGTACATTGGAATCTTTAAGCAGGGCTATACATTATTTTTGCCCGCAGCCTCTTTTCAAGCAGCATCTGATAAGCCTTATGCGGTAATCTATTATTATCCATTTGCAATTATTTAGACCAGTACCTTACAGCAGAGACATAAGTATTTACATAGAGAGAGTATCGCCCTAAATCGCCATAAACCATTTTATTTGGAGCTTTGACTGGCACACCAAGAAATCTTTTGCAAGCTAGCATCAGACCTTTTCTAAATGATCTAACGTAGTCAACCCCCATACTTCAGACGAATGTAGATTGTATTTTAGCATCAAATATCTTGAAGAAAACTTTAGAAGTCATGTCTTTATATTTCTGAAATACTTTGTTTAACTGGATTGCTGTTTTTTTGCCCTTAGATACAAAATGTTTTGTGCCCCTTTTCATGCTAAGCATAGTAGTGAAGTTAAAACCCAAATAACAGTAATTCTTTACAACCTCCAATTTATGCTCTTCAAAATACCACTGTTCATTCTTTCCCGAATAACCACACTTTCTGAATACCATACGTTTTGTTTTATTAATATTTACGCGTAATTTCATATCTAAACAACATGCCTGTAAAAAATGAATTTTGATGTCCACTTGGAGTTGTTGATATTAAAGCAACATCATCTGCAAAGAGCAGAATGAAAACTCCATAAGACCTGCCATGTTTTCCTTGGACATCCCTGTTGTTAGCTAGCTGGTTAATGAACATAGAAAATAACGTGGGACTCAGGGTACACCCTTGTCGCACCCCTATAGGACATTTAAAAAATCCTGTGATTTCAGAGTTAGAACGAACACATGACAATACAGAACTGTACATTGATTTCAATGTGGACAACAAATTACCATTGACATCTTGGTTTTTCAAGCATTCAAGAAGTTTATGCTTCACAGAATCAAATGCTTTTCTGAAATCCACGAACGCTACATACATTTTCTGTCTTTCTATTTAAACATTTCTGAGCAACTGCATATAGTGTAAATATTTGATCCACCGTGGAATATCCTTTACGAAACCCTGCTTGACCTTCATATATCATAAAAATTATTATTATTCTCTAGCCAATTATATAATCTTGTATTCAATATAGCTGTATAACATTTATAAACAATGCTTAATAACGATACACCTCTGTAATTATCTACGTTTTCAGGGTCATCTTTTCGTAGACTGAGGGGAGAGAGAGAGAGAGAGAGAGAGGAGAGAGAGAGAGAGACGAGAGAGAGAGAGAGAGAGAGAGAGAGAGAGAGAGAGAGAGAGAGAGAGAGAGAGAGAGATAGAGATAGAGATAGAGATAGAGATAGATAGATAGATTTAAAATAAAAATCGGTATACTACTGCGCACCGTACCTCTGATCTAAAGGACTTAAAAGTTAGAGCATTTTGAAATGCCAAAATAATAAAATTCGTTAAAACGTTTTGTCCAAATGTTTTTAGAAGTGAACTGAAATAAAATCTCAGTATAGGCGCATCATACCTTTGATCTAAAGGACTTATTAAAAGTTAGAACATTTGAAATGCCAAAATAGCAACATTTGATCAAACGTTTGGTCCAAAATAAGAGGCTGATTTTTTCTTGGACAAAAAAGTTTTATCAAATGTTACCAGATAGATAGATATATAGATAGATGAGAGAGAGAGGAGAGAGAGAGGGGGGGGGCAGACATACAGATAGACTGGCGCACAGACAGATGGATGGGTAGACACAGCCAGACAGACATATATAGAAACACACAAAATCTTATATAGAAATCCGATCCGAGCAAACAAAACAATGTTGTACACAACCTCGTAGGCCTATGCACCTACTCTTTCAAAAGAGTACACACTTGCGCATGTTGTACACATAAGTATGAGAAACACACATATATCACGCATAGGAGTTAGGCCATGTGACAGATACAAGCACACACGCACGCACACGCGAGCGCATGCTCGAACGAACACTGGACTGGAACCAATTTATTGTAAGATTAATTATAAAAGCGTTGTACTTATATATTCACACTCACCCCCACCCCCACCCCCCACCCCCTTCCCACATGCGCGCGCGCGACCAGAGCAGACGTTAATTTTACACTCCTTGAATGAGATGAAAACGTCCTAGTCAATGAACAGATCTGAGGGGGAAAAACCAAAACCAAAAGGGGAACTGGACGTTTCGTACCTGGACGTTTCGTACCTATTTTTCGTTGGGATAGGGTTAGGGTTAGGGATAGGGGTAGGGGTAGGGATAGGCTTAGGGTTAGATGGTCTTTTCGTTTGCCACAAGCATCTGTTTTTTTGTCAAAATCATCTCTCCTGTCTTTAAAAAACGACTAAAATTTGGTACGAAACGTCCAGAGTACGAAAAGTCCAGGGTACGAAACGACCTGTAAGGAGCCAACAAAAAGCTCAACATTTCTTAACATTTTCGATTTATTCATCTTTGTCAAGACTTCCAGAATCAGTCACACTCCCATTACTAATGTTATACAAATCAAATTACACCAACAGTGAACAAACAGCAGGAAAACAAACAACCGAAATAAAAATATTTTTTCACATATCAAATTATTCTTAAAAGTAATATTATTAATTCGTTCATGAAGTACATGGTAAAGAGAAGAGGAGATGGAGAAGAAAGGGAAGAGAGAAGGAGAGAGAGAGGGGGGAGTATAAAGAATTAAAAAAAGAGAGACAGAGAGGAGGAGAGAGGGGGGAGAGAGAGAGTGGGAGAGAGAGAGAGATGAGAGAGAGATGAGAGAGAGAGAAGGGGGAAAAGAAGAGGGAGATAAAGGGAGGGAAGTAGATTGATGAAAGGGATAGATAGATGGGTAGATAGATGGATGGAATTGGAAGAAAGAGGGAGAGGGGGGTGGGGTGAGAGAAAGATAATAAGGGACAAACAAAGGGAAGAGAGAATATACGATTGAATAAGAGGTACTGACCTGAGGGGGGAAGAAACAAAACACAAAGCTCAACATTTGTCAATGTTTCAGCCCATCACTGGCTTTTTTCAAAGACTGTGCGCAGATCGCATCACGATTGAGACTGAAAGAGTAGTGTGCAGGTTTATCCCGTTTGAAATGATTAAAACAGTTCAGCTATGCTCATGAAATTCAGAACGTTGTTTCACGGAGTTCACAGAAATGAGAACAAAATTCACACTGAAGAAGCAGGAAGAAGTAAGAGAAGAAGGAAGGGACACACACACACACACACACACACACGCACACACACACACACACACACACACACACACATATCTTCTAAGAACAATTAAGGTTATATATTAGTTCCCTTATGTGTATGATTGTTCACATACGCATACACATGTGAAGACTGGGGTAGGGGATGGGGTGGAGGTACATTGAGGGCGATGAGATGCGGTCTGATCTCCAAATCGCACAGTGCAATAAAGAAATCAAGGTGCCAAGTGGCACTCGCAGACACGGGAACATCATCCAAATTGTCTCTAGTTTATGCATCCAAAATCCTTCTCTTTTCAGTCTGTACTGATGGCTGCCTGTGGTGGGTTTTTTCAATGGCGACGCATGTCATATTTCTGAGAGAGTGGTCTGGCAGGTTCAAGTGATTCGTAACGTGGGTGCCTTGGTTGTTGTTGATACTGTGTCTGTGTTTGTAGAACCTTTCTTTGAGAGATGTCCTGGTCTCCCCTATGTACTGTGCTCTGTCACATTTGTTGCATTGCAGAAGGTATACAATGTTTCTGGTGTCGCGGGACATGGGTCTCCTGATGGGATGGGTTTCACCAGTGTTATATGACTGGCGAAGGTGGTGCTCTAACCCTAGTCAATGAATAGAGATAAATCAGAATTCTAATTCGGTTGGGCCATAGCCCCTCAGAATGGGGCATACAAAATGAGAGAGAGAGAGAGAGAGAGAGAGAGAGAGAGAGAGAGAGAGAGAGAGAGAGAGAGAGAGAGAGAGAGAGAGAGAGAGAGAGAGAGAGAGAGAGAGAGAGAGAGAGAGAGAGAGAGAGAGAGAGAGAGAGAGAGAGAGAGAGAGAGTTTAACAAAAAAATTTTTTTTACTTCTCTTCTTCTTCTTCTTGTCGTTCGCCAGGCCTGCACGACCAAACCAGTTCTTGACACAAATAATGTCGTTTTCTCCAGCTCTTGGAGGATGCCATAGAGCTTAGTCATCAGGGGAGTTTCTGTTGGCCACACTTCTTTCCTGGTTTGTTGATGTAAGGGGCATCTTTGAAGCGCATGCTCCGCTGGCTGTTCTTCCTGTCCACAAGGACAGGTTGGAGAAGGCACCACCTTCAGTTTGTGGCGTGCACAGATGACTGTTTAGTCTATTGTGCCCAGTGCGGAGCCTCACCAGGACACTTTGCTGCTCTCTTGTCATCAAGTGATAATCATCCTTGGACGTCATTGGCGTCCTGGTGATGCTCCGCACCTCGCCGTAAGTGATGCTGTTGTTCTGCTGCTGCCCCTCATCGCCCTCCTTTTCCGGGCGATCAGCTGCTTCATTGCCTGGTATTCCACAGTGGGCTGGTATCAACTGGAGCACCACTCTTCTGCTAGAGGCAACTTGTAGAAGTGCTTTGTTCAGCCTCGGCTGTCTGTTGTTCTGAAAAGCTTGCAGGACAGAGAGGGAAAAACAACTTGGGTGGAACTGTTGTCTGAGTCCCGAACGATGGAGACAGCCTGCAGGAGGGCTTCTTCTTCTGCTCTATAGTTTGTGCGGTGCTTCCCTGGGGCAACACTGCCAGCTGTGGTCTCTCCACTGGGGAATTTGGCTACCAGGATGCCTGTACCTCCATCAGCCACGGCGCTGGTTGCTGACTCATCGGTGTGAACGTGGATCCACGCTTCCTGGGGGTACCTTTCAGCAATCACGGCGAGGGCGAAGGCCTGCTTTACGCTATCATCCTGACCATCCCCAGGGATGAGATAGGGCACTGTTGTGTGCACCTTGATGTCAGGCTGGTCTGCTAGCCAGGGTTCTGAAGAGTTTGCTGGGATTCTAATTCAATATTTTGTCCTTGTATGCTATGTATGTAGTAGGGGTAAGGAGTCTTTCTCCATCGCAGCCCTTCCAGCAAAAATAAAATCTAAATCAATACCGAAATGTATTTAAAAAAAGAAATTTTGTATTGTATTTGTGAATTGTTAAAAAAAGTCAATTAAAAAATATCTCTCTCTCTCTCTCTCTCTCTCTCTCTCTCTCTCTCTCTCTCTCTCTCTCTCTCTCTCTCTCTCTCTCTCTCTCTCTCTCTCTCTCTCTCTCTCTCTCTCTTAAGCGATCCTGTATTTCTTTTTATTTTACTGTCTATAAGAGACTACACCTAATTAAACGTTAAACCAACCAGAGAGTCTTCTCTTTTTTTGGCACATTCTCTCCACTTTTCATACTTTATATTTTATTATGTTTGTGTGATCTATTATAATGGACAATAATGATGAACGTGGGAGAGTTATTGATGTTAGATGTTCATCTTGGCCCGAGTAGAGGCTGATTTGTCACTTGAGTGACAAACTTGGATTGAAGCAGGGAATAGGTATCTTAATAAACTCAATCTAGTATTGTTTGAACATAATGAAAGATATAATGATCATTTTAATTCTTTTCGCTTTGAAGTCAGAATCCGGTGGCGGATTGGCAAATTAGGCCCTGTAATTGCTCTAGTTTTGTGGAAGATGAAAATGGGGGCGAGTTGGGCATAGACATGGTAGAGTTGTTCTAGAGACAAGAAGTGATCAGAAACTGGGAAAATAAATGTTAAGTTACCCCGCTTGTTTCTCTATGACCAACCCTTTTTATATTGATTTTCAGTTCAGTGCCTTTTTTTTCTATTCACCATCAACTTTTTTTTTAAGCTGTAAAACATAGTCCCTACCAAAGAGAACTGAGTGGGAGAGAATGTTAAAACCGAAGAAAAAAGAAGCAAATTGATGGCCTTACAAAAACTTGAATGATTAGGCCTGTGATTCTAAACCCCCCACAAGAAGTTAGAGAACACTTTCAAAATACACATGTTTTGGTTATTTGCTCATAATCATATATTCAAAACGCTTCGCAGCTCTAGAGCTTAAACCTTGACAGTCGCATGCACAAGAGGCATGACCTTACTGTGAAAGCAAAATCGTTTCGCGATCGTCATCGGTTGCTATAGTAACGTGAGTTTTAAAAGGCGCCAAAATCCAAACTTGTGTAACAATTTCATACTAGGCATTTTTTCTACAATGTAAAGTAAGTAAAATGGTACTCAGCACATGTTAGCAGGAAGCGTCAAGAATGAGAACAAATCACAATAATAAGATCCTTTCTAAACAAAAGATAGATAGTGCAATTGCTGAGTGACGATGGCTGTGCAGGGAAAATTGAGCCTTTTGGATATATTATAGGGAGATCCCTGGAATGGCTGCAGGAAGGTATGGATGTGCGGGAACCACTGTCACAGCTTAATAATGACTGACACGTGATACCTGAACTTGGTGACCACCTTCCTGCACAGCCACCCCCTCCTGCAGCTATGCCAAGGGTCTCCCGAGTTCCAAAACACTCATCTTTCGCTGCACAACTCTCGTAACTAAGCGAATAATTTCACGATCTTCTGTAAAATAAAAAAATAAAAAAGGACCTTCTTGAGAGTTGTACGCATACTTTAAGTTTCCTGCTAACATGTGATGGGTACTATTTAGTAAAAAATTACTCCATTGAAAAACTGCTGATGCAATACATTTGTTGCATTTTTGTGGATTTTGAGGCGTTTTTAAACTCACGTTACCATAGAAACCAATGGCGATCGCGAAACATTTTTGCTCTCACTGTAAGGTCAAGTCTCTTGTGAATGTAACAGCCAAGTTTTAAGTTCCAGACGCGAAGGTTTTGAAGCTACAAGCAAATAACCAAAACATGTGTATTTTGAAAGTGTTCCCTAACTTTTTGTGGGCGGCTTATATTGTTAGATATCAAAGGGGAAGTGCTGATTAAGTCAAAATCGCAGTCAAGTTTATTTTTTCACAGGTAATTACATTCTCATAGTCCTACGTGTGGGTGTTTTTTTAAAAATTATTATTAAAGTGTTGCATTGGTCTTGCGTCGCATTACTTCTACGTTTCATGGTTCCGACGTAACACTGATCCGACGTTTCGACAGCCCGAAATCAAACCTTTCAAGTCATAATAAGCTATCCACAAAAAGTTAAGGATCACTTGCAAACTAATTCATAACTTTCCCAATAAGAAAGCCAATGCGTTGAAGTTTGGCCAACATTTAATTCAATGCTTTAGTGATAACGATACACAATTGCCTTCAATTTCGAGCAATCGTTTGGTCTGTACATTTGATCAAAGTGGGTACGTATCGAAATTTGATTTCCCCAAGTCATTGAAATCACAAGACAGGGCATTCTGATGCTCCCAAAAGTTCAGTAATGCGTGTATCCGCCATGGCTGTTCTGGCACTCGACGCAGCGAGTCCTCATGGAGTTGACCAGGGTGGTGAAGATCCTCTGTGGAAGCGCCTGCCACTCAGCCTGCAGCATCTGGTAGAGGTACTGGGCATCCCTGGGAGGGGGGTGGTTGCTCCTCACTTTGCGATCCAGCTCATCCCAGAGGTTCTCAATCGGGTTGAGATCGGGACTGCATGCTGGCCACTCCATTCTGTTGACTCCAGACTGCTGCAGGAAGTCGTTGACCACCCTTGCCCTGTGGGGGCGAGCGTTGTCATCCTGGTAGACAGCCGGCGGTCCCATCTGCTGCAGTGTAGGCACAGCCAGCGGTCGAAGGATCTCATCCCGGTATCGGAGGCCAGTCAGGTTACCCTGTACATGATACAAGGGTGTTCTGTGGTGAAGGCTGAAGGCCCCCCAGACCATTACAGAACCTCCACCAAAGGCCACCTTTTCTTGGACAGTGGCGTCAATAAAGCGTTCCCCTGGGCGCCTCCAGACCCTCAGTCGGCCGTCGTTGTGGTTCAGGGTGAAGCGTGATTCATCACTGAACAGGACCTGGGACCATTGCTGACGTGTCCACCTCACGTGACGTCTGCAGAAGGCGCGGCGTGCTGCCCTATGGGCTGGAGTTAAGCGTGGCCGTACAGCTGGGCGACGAGAACGGAGGTTAAACCCATGAAGGCGGTTCCGTATGGTCTGCTGGCTGATGTTGATGTTAGTAGCCACCCTCAGCTGCCTTCGAATGATGCTGGAAGAGGCTGTTCTTGTCTGCAGGGCTTGTCGTTCAATGAGACGATCTTCACGTGGAGTTGTCTTCTTCGGTCGACCAGATCTGCGTCTTTCATGGACCCTCCCAGTGGCTGTGAAGCGTTGAATCAGTCTGACAATGACCGAGATGGACACCTGAAGTCGCCTGGCCACTTCTCGCTTGGGAACACCATCTTGGAACCATGCAACAGCTCGTCCCCTATCCAACTCGCTCAATTTTCGTCGTGGAGGCATTGTCCAATCAGGCCTAATACTGGTGGTATGTCTTCTTATAAAGCCAAGCAAGAGACAGCATCTCACACATAAACAGCAGTGCTTGCACGTGCATAATGGTTTTTCCATCTGGCTTGTGCAATGTGTTCATGCAGAACGATCCAAAACAAGGTCCTTTTTCGCAAGTTTCCGCTTTTTCTTTTGCTGCCAAGCTCAGTAATAGAGAATCACGTGCAATGTTTCCACTAACACAACATCGCCCACTTACAGCTGAACAAGAATTCATAACAATTTGGCTTGACTGAGAAATAAATAACAGGAGCGAACGGAGTTTATTGCGCACCTGTTTTCTCATAGTGATCCTTAACTTTTTGTGAGTAGTTCTACGTTGCATTGGTCCTACGTAGCAATAGTCCGAAATGTCTTTCTCTCTATCTCTGGTTGTCTGCTTGTATCTGTCTCTAGCCTGTATCTGTATGTCTGTATCAATCTCCGTCCGTCTATATGTCTGTCTATGTTGCTGCCGTCTGGTCTGTCTGTCTGTCTGTCTATGTTGCTGCCGTCTGGTCTGTCTGTCTGTCTGTCCGTCTGTCTCTCTGTCTGTCGATCTGTATGTATGTTTCTGTCTATGCTTGGGTTAAGGATAGGATTGTGGTTGGGATAAACAGAGAGACGGAGATATATAATAAGATGGGTACACATTGTACGCCCAATCCGTTAAATTTCTCATTTCATGAAATGGTCAAGCCGTTTGCTTATTTCAGTCATGAAATGGGCAGTGCCATGCACGAGTTTTCAATTCTCGTGCACACAGCTATTGATCAGGGCTGGGCAACAGTCGAAAAGCGCACAATATTGCTTTTTCCCAAACGCGCACAGCCGTCAAAAGGCGCACATATTTATGGTAGAAAAGCGCACGATATTTACACTCCGAAAGCGCACAGCTGTTTTTGAGACGGGTGGACTAGGACTAAGCCTATCCCTAACCCTATTCCTAACCCTAACCCTATTCCTAACCCTAACCCTATCCCTATCCCCTATCCCTAACCCTATCCCTAACCTATCCCTAACCCTATCCCTAACCTATCTGAAAAACAAGGAATACCTGGGTACGCAGAATTGCAATGATACAAATGCTCAGCAGAATGAGCTCAAGTTTTGAACGGTTGAAGTGTGCGCCTTTGGACGGTCAAATTGTGCGCATTTTGCCGTGCGCCTTTGGATAGTGTGCGTTTTTTGTGTGCCCCCCAGGGCTGAAGTGTAATGCGAGGTCACGGGTTCGAATCCCATCATAGGCGAGGTTTTTGTTTCGGTCCTGGACCAACTCCTGCCCAGAGTGAGTGGCTATGGGCTCAATGGAAAGACTGAAACCACACAGTCAAGCTTCATCCGCTTAACGGATGCGACTCTGAGAGTGTTGTTCTTGTTGTTGTTGTCCTACCCTGGCTTAAAGACTCCAGGTTTCATCCCAACAGCCGAAGCAATTTCGAACACTATGGTACAAATGCACCAGCTAGGGATGAGAACATTACGTGTGTGACCGTTTTTGATTACCCCGCCACGTGAGCAGCCACACTCCGAAAAGAAAAGGAAAGGAAGCGTAGAGTAGGGGAGGACGGGGTAAACAGCGCATGGGCGGGTAAGAAGCCCACCCCAATTATCTCATGAAATGAAGAAAATTTCAGTCAAATTTGCCCATGAGACGAATGCTAGACATTAACGCTCGTCTCATGGGCAAAATGAGACTGAAATTTGCTTAATTTCATGAGATAATTGGGGTGGGCTTCTTACCCGCCCATGCGCTTTTTACCCCGTCTTCCCCTACAACTCTGGCACACAGTCTCAGACCAATACCAAACTCCATTGCATCATCATCATAGTCATCCGTCTCATTTCCATCAATCATCAAAAAGGATATTTTTAAAAATCAAATTCTGTGGCCTGCATACCATGCTCTCATGGTGACCTCTGTTTCGATTTTCAATCCATTGATGCGTTGTCAAAGTCATGGGGATCAGTATGTTCTGGGGAGCTGTCGATGGACGGTCACTGGTGACACCCTCAGGGGAGGACCTCACTCACGTTGGCTCCACGACTAAGACATTATTGTCGTCAGTAGGGCACTCAGTATGTGGTGTCCTGAACAGGCTCCACTGAACTCCACCGAAGTGACTCAGCAGCAGTGCAGTGTCTCCTCGGTTGGTTGCCTCCTGATGGCCTAACATAGATTTGTTCCCCTTGGACTGCTGATCTCAGATTCTGCGACCTGACGGTCTGGGGTGTGGCTGCGAGTTGGGACTTGGAATGAGCAGTGTGGGAGCAAGACCACTGTAGGCCTACGGCCCGTCATACCCTAGATCAGCACTCAGTAAGGGTAGGTGGTGGGTGCGTGGGTAGATTAGGTTGAAAATACATTATAGAAAATGTTGCTACTGTTCATGTTGCCCATTGCGCCCATTTCATGAAATGGGCAAACTACTTGCCCATTTCATGAAATAGGCAATTTCACGGATTGGGCATAACATATACATAGAGACGGGGAAACACAAACACAAAATTGGGGACACACAGAGACGGGGGTACAATGCTGCGCAACCGTGAGACAGAAAAAGAGAGAGATTGATCAGTGCGATTTGCCCCCATCTCTATGATTGTGTCCCCATCGTTGTGTCCCCGTCTTATATATTCTATGTCCCCATCTCTATGTGCCCCCTCGGATTAGGGCAAGGGTTAGGGGTTAAGGTTAGTGTTTGGGTTACCGATACGGAGGGATAGAAGATGTGACATATTATAGAGACGGAAAACTTCACATAGAGACGAAATTGGGGACACACAGACTCAGAGACGGGGGTATAATCTGCTACGTAACCGAGAGAGAGAGTTGTACAGTTTTCGGACTGATGGCACGTAGGACAGGACTATTGATATGTAGGAATGGTTGAACTTTGATTTTGTTGGACTGTAGCAAAGACACTCTATCTAAGCTTTCTTCTGCCTATAGTAAGATATCTTACTGTTGCAACACTTTCTCGCAGTTTTATTGCGAGTCAAAAAGGGTTGCATTGGTCCGAAAAAATACATTCGGACCAATATGACACGAAAGACAAATGACACGTAGGACTGTCGGGACGTCATCCTCTGTCTCTACATTAAAAATAAAATAATAAGTTTTTTGCACATCATATTTGACACGAATGTGTCAGAAGCCAAATGAGCCGCAAGTATAACGAAGAAAGAAAAAAATGATTTTTTTTAAAATAGGGAGGACGGGGGTAGGCCTATACTGACCCCCCCCCCCCCCCCCCCCTCAACCCGCCCCCCCTTGGGTAAAAGCCCCTCCTATCAATCCCTGAATTGCCTGATAAAAAATATGGGAGAGAATAGTCTATATCTCTTTAATTATGAAATAGAAAACATACCTGTCAGAGTCAATCCGTCAGTTGACGCCCTAAAGCCAAAGAAGCTGCAATCCAGCGGCATTTACGTAGCATTTTTAACATCACCAATGACGCCATTTTGCCTACATGCATGATAATTGACAAGCAAAAGGTGAGCTTCTGGTCAAAATTACAACAAAAAGCGGCGGAACATTGGATAACACAGCCTGAAT
Organism: Phymorhynchus buccinoides; assembly: GCA_017654935.2. Classification (NCBI taxonomy): domain Eukaryota; kingdom Metazoa; phylum Mollusca; class Gastropoda; order Neogastropoda; family Raphitomidae; genus Phymorhynchus; species Phymorhynchus buccinoides. Next base: position 52,140,975 of record CM065680.1, read on the forward strand.
CTTTTTTTGGTTGTTGTTGGGGTGGGGGTGGGGGGTGGGGTGGGGGGGTCTTCTTTTTTCTTGTGATTTTGTTGACGAAATTTGCAATATTTAATGACTTTACCAAATGTTCGCCCGCCCCCCCGCCCCCCCCTCCCCCCCCCCAAAAAAAAAAGCAACACAAAAAAAAGCACATACACAAAAAAAACCAACAACAAACAAACAAACAAAAACCCAGCATGTTTCAAGGCAGCGTGAAGAAGAAGAAAAATTGTGTTTTACGTCCTCTCGGTCATAGACACATATGGGACATTTGTAAATACAAAGATGGTGGGAACAATACTGGCTGCAATGCCCGGAGGCAGTGCAACACCAGCAAAGTCCCGAGTTTTTATCAATATAGATATGTGTAGCGGCAACCACGCCTCGGACAAACCTCATCGGCTATGGTACCGCCACAATGGTTTGTGATGCTGTTTTAAGGCAGCGTGTCATTGTCCAATTCTGATCGATTTTTGAAATTTAGCTCCCACCTTAATTTCACACACACACACACACACACACACACACACACACACACATTTTGATAAAATCTACAAAGAATCTATGCTTCACAAAATACATAAACCTGAATCTTCCATAAAGTGTTGTTTAAACTCCCAATCATGGAAGTCTCAGAAAAGAGATTCCTTAGTAAATTATGTATTTCTTAATAGAAATGTAAACAAACATCCAAGACGCCTTAAAAAGTTTGTTTCACTACTTTATAGACTTAAGCTAAATGCTTTTAAAACTAAATTCATAAAAAAAAATCTTCAATGTGTATGCGGTGCTATTGATAATTGTACAACAACACACATTCTATATTATTGCCCTTATTTTGAATCGGCCCTTTCAGAATTCAGAAAAGATCAATCCAAATGTATATTCCAAGATGCCGTATCTCTTTTGAATTTTGTACAAACTTTAATGTTAAGTCCATTTGGCTCGTTTCTATGATTGCTGTTTTTTGTGGGTTTTTTTTAATAGAATGTTTGCATTTTGATTTTATAATAGTTGGTTTAAACAAGTTTTCATTGATCATTGACATACACTGACAAGAACATACAACACAGAACAGGAAACACAAAAGTAACGCTCAATTCTGGAGTTTTTATTTTATTTTATTATTATTGTGATGGTTTTTTTAAAACTGTTTTAATTAAGCATATATCCCCTAATGTTACATATAAATATGCACTTTAAGCACACACAGATACACATGCACATACCCACGCGCACACACTCACACACACACTTTCATGTCAAATATCACTTTTAAGTGAAAACAACGTTAAATTAAAGAACAACAACACATACACACACACACACACACACTGCGCACGCGCACACGCACGCGCACGCGCACGCACGCACACACACGCACACGCACACGCACACGCACACACACACACACACCACACACACACCACACACACCACCCCCCCCCCCCACACACACACACACACACACACACACACCCGTCCATGCATTCAAGAGAGAGTAATCTCACTAAAAAAAACAAAAGTTCCACGTAGTTGTGTCCCTTGGTTTCCTGTTTCTCCTCACGCATGCTCAGCTCCCATGACGACCGTTGTCACTGCAACACTCAGCAGATGATTCTGCAACACTGCCCGCGTCCGGTAAGTTTCTCTGCTCGTAACACGAACAGAAATGAAACTAAAACTGTTTTAAATGTTAAGTTTAAAAGTGAGAAATCTTGCTTTCACAGTATATTTTAATATTTCACTTGCAATATACATTTTGTGTTAAATTAGCATTGTACGTTATTACTTCAAACTTGTGTTCTTCTTCTGCCACTTGCAGATTCTGGTTCTGGTTCTGGTAGCAGTGGTAGGTAGGTAGTTAGGTGAATAAATAGGGACAGGCTTCACAAGACTAGGCCTCGCGGCCTATCAAACGTCCCCTTAATCAAAAAGGCTTGATATCAAATGATGTTTTGTTTTCACATTGGCTATACTACGGGTACGGCGTTGTTGCAACACTCACTGACTCAGACCATGTTCAGGGATCATAACTCTTCCTGGTCGAATTTTTCATCAACAAATGCATTTTCTTATTTCGTATATAATTAATGCAATTATTTAGCGCATCTTGGTAAGGAATAGGGTTATATGAACATGTTATTGCAGGGCCGGATCACAGACACAGACTTTTGAAGGGGGGGTGGTCAGGTCAGGTCAGATCTTCAGGGCAGCCAGGCCTCACGGCCTCTTGATGTGCCCTATCTTTTGATTGTTTGTTATTGTGGCTTTGTTCATTAATCAGATTGGCACTGCTGTGGCGCTTTTTGAACTATCATTGTCGTCTTAATCATAATTGTATTTAAAAACATTAATTTTGGGGTCACTATCTAGGAGGTTTTTGAAATGGTTAATGTTGGAAGCAAGTTTAGTTTGTGCAGGGAGATTGTTCCAGTGCTGGGTGACTCTATTAGAAAAGAAGTTTTGGTAAAGGTGAAGATCTGCCACCCCCCCCCCTACCTATCTCGGTTAATTGTATTTTTTTTCCGTTATTGCCTTTCTTACCATACATAAAGCTGTATTTTAGGAACATTTTTAGGTAATTAACCTTTTTGGAATACTAACCCTAACCCTAACCCTAACCCTAACCCTAACCCTAACCCTACCCCCCACCGTATAAGACGGAAAAAACGCAACGAACCACAACTGTGACAAATCGCTGTGTACTGCAGTACATAGTGGGGGGTAGGGTTAGGTTAGGGTTTAGGGCTAGGGTTAGGGTTAGGGTTAGTATTCCAAAAAGGTTATTAGCTAAAAATGTTCCTAAAATACAGCTTTATGTATGGTAAGAAAAGGCAAAAACGGAAAAAAAATACAATTAACCGAGATATGCATGGGGGGTGGCACATCTTTACCTTTACCGAAGTTTTTTTTCATATTAGTTCTACTGTATTGGGTTAGTATTTTTAGATCACTGTTACGGGTTCTCAAATCATTAGACAATTGAAACAAATGCTTGTTAGTTTTTTGTCAGGGTTATTCAAAATTTTATATACAGTTATCAAATCTCCCCTTACTCTTCTAAATTTTAAGGATGGTAAACTTAACTTATGAAGTCTGTCCCCATATTCCAAATTTTGTATTGATTTTATTAATTTGGTTGCTCGCCTTTGTACCCTTTCAATTTGTGTAGATTGTCTTTTAAGAAAAGGGTTCCAAATTAGATTTCCATACTCAAGATGAGGTCTTACTAAACTTTTATATATCAGAGTGCCTGAAACTTTTTTTAGGCTGGGGTCCAGGGGCAAAGCCCTGTTGGGGGGTCCTGGGGTGCAAAGCCCCCCGTCCGAAAACGAGTTTTCAACATTTTTAAAACTGTTTGTGTGGCATCTCCTGTGAGCTCAGAACAGAACTTCTTAAGAGCGTTTTATCAGTTTTGCACCTTGCTTAGCTTGCAGTCATAACACACAAAAGACAATCAAACATTATCACCTTATTGCAAGAGCATCTCCTCTTTTTTTGGTTGGACAGCCGAGGGGGGGTGCTGCAGCACCCAAAGCACCCCCCCTAGATCCAGCCCTGCATTGTTAGACTTAAGTTATTGTTAGTAGTTTTTGAAGACATTTGCGCACAATCTTTTTTTGCGTCCCGTGATTGAGCCCCGTACCCGTAGCCTGGAGAATGTGAGGTACGGGCCCGTACCCCTAGCCTCTGCCGTTTGTTTACTGTTGGTCCAGAAGATGGCAAGTTTTTGAAAATTCAATCAAAATTATAATATCACAGTGGCTGCGGGTACGTCATTGTTGATGATTGTTGCAACACTCAGACCATGTTCAGGGATAGTAACTCTTGTCAAATTTTTCGTCAACAAATGCATTTTCTTATTTCTGGATATTTAACGCATGGTAAGAATAGGGTTAGGGTTAGTAGTTTTTTAAGACATTTGCGCACAATTTATGCGTCCCATGATTGAGCTCCCGTATCCGTAGCCTGGAGAATGTGAGATATGGGCCCGTACCCCAAGCCTCTGCCATATAATATATAAAAAAAAGTGTCTGAAATGTCAGGTTCTGGCTTAATGAGATATAATTGAAATTAATGACAAGATGTTGTTCTCAGTTATGGACAGCATGGAAAGACATTCTCCTGCTAAGATTTTGATTTAGCTTGTCATTTATTTGAGCTTAAAGGTGGACGACCTGACGGATGAGGTTTTGCAAAAAAAACGTCAAGATTAAATGATCACCAGAAGAAAAGACAGCCTTTTTCAAGGATTGGAACACTCTCGCTTTGTTCTTGTTTCATATAAATCAAACCATCGCTAAAAAACGGCGATTCCTCCTTGGCGGAGATGCCGAGAGAGAGAAGCCATTTTGGATGGGGTGGGTGGAGTCCACCATCTCTCATTGTTGGTTCAAAGCTTTTTTTTGTTTGTTGTGCAGTAAAAAAAAAAAGAGGAGCTATTTCCTTTGTTGTGAGCGAAACTCCTTTAGGTAAACTGTATAAAATTTAAACAAAATTATATAAATAAAAGTCTTGTGACGAAAATTTTGTGCAAACGATTTGGTCATTAGAATTTGACTTCCAGCACCTCCGCTAAGGAGGAATTGCCGATTTGACAGTTTGATTTCTAGGAAAACGTAGCAGAAAGTGAGTGTTGCTGATCTCTGTAAACTAAAGGGTGTTTTCCTGGTGATCTCGACGACGTTTTCTTGCAAAAACTCATCCGTCAGGTGTCCCTTTAAGAATCCTCAGTTCAGTGGTTTCTTGACAACTGGTCATCTACAAGGAATGACTGTGTTATATATTACTTGAATATGCACACTGTGTATACAGAATGTATTCTTCTTTCTTTTCTGTAGCGTGATATCACTACAACATGGGTCAAGCACTAATAAGTGCTGCTCAGTGGACCTCTGTGAAGGATGGAGGGCGAGGAAAGTTGGAGCTGACGCCGCTGAACGAAGAACTGTTGAACGCCATCCTCAAGTTTGTGGAAGGATTTTCACAAAAGTCTCCAGAGGAGGGAAAGCTGGTCTTCAAGAAACCTCTAGAATGGGAGACAACATTAAGCGCCAATGCATTCTCTGGCTTCAAGGAAGAGTAAGTGAAGTTGTGTTTGCCTACTGATGCAAGTATTGAACTTCAACTTGTTGGGAGTTTGTAAACTTGTGTCTGTGTCACGTACAGTGTGTTTCGTTACTTTTGTGTGTGAGTGTGTCCCACATACATTGCCTTTTTTGCTAGTGATAATGCTTTACTTATCAAATCATTTTCTAGCACTGCATTACTGAAAGCTTAACATGAAAAATCAGAAACAAAGGGTAGACAAGCACAAATGCAACAAAATTAAAAATGAAGCAATAGAAAAGATTGATGGAAAAAAATGTAACCTTGCTGACCGTGGCCTTGAAGTTTTATGCTGACGTTTTTTGTTTTAGCCATACTTTTAATGTCCTTGAAGTCAAAACTTAGTGAGTGGGCGCATTTGCTTAAAGTGATGCAGACAGCTGAGTACCCATTACCTTATTGACCTTGACCTAGACCTTTGACCTTTGACATGTCCATTTGTTGTTGTGGCCTTATTTTGGACATGTTGGCAGTCGCCAAATTCAGTAATCTAGTAGGTTACCTTGAGATGACTCAGGAGTGGGAAGGGGTAAGAAGAGGAGGGAAGAATGACTTATCAAGTGAAGATTTATGGTGGAGAAAAGCCGTGGAGGGCACGTCTGCTGCTCAGCGACACCCATGTTTTTTCTGTTATCAGTTTGCAACCATCAGATGAGATGGCTTTCTGCAGTCTCATTTTTAACTCATTCAAGTCGTTCCAGCCATATATGTCCGGAATTAATACAATAGCTGTCAATTTGATGCATTTGCTTCAAGGGAAGTAAATCTGTGTGCATACCATACTTGGTCACTTCTAAGCTCGCTTCGCTTCCTTAGACCACAATTTTGCCTCTGACTTTGCTTTTTGTAGTGGTTTGTTGTGGGGTAACCAATCGGTGTAGAGAGTTTAAAGTCTATACATATTAAAAAGTCTGATCTACCACTTCCCTATGTCTGAACCTGAAGTAAAAAACCCGTAATCTTCTTTCATTTCTCCTTTTGTTTATGTATGTTTTGTTTGTGTGTATTATGGCTGGAGTGATTTGTGAGTTTTTTTAATAATTCAAAATCGTTGCGATGCGAATGAGTTAATGCAACCATCAGATGAGATGGCCTTCTACAGTCTCATTATTAAGCGCGTGTTTCAGAAATGGAGCTCTGGTGTCGGAGGAGAAGAAGGACGACATTCCGCTGTTCAAGCTGCAGCGACAGACCATCAGCATCATGACCATGGAACTGGGGGAGATGGTCCTCAGAACGGCCGGGGAGAAGAAAATCACCGAGCTCCGACTGTGCTTAGAAGGTATAACGTTGAACATTTACTCATCTTTTTCTTTGTGGCGATGTCGTCAAAAGACTGCTATCTAGTCTGTTTCATCATCTTTTACAAATTGCGTAGATCATTAGAATGATATTGCATATCAGTGTTATCACATATGTGCATCTCATATGACGTATGACATAATCATATCATATAATTATTACGCTTAACCCTTTCGCCACCAATGTCGCATTTTTGCACCACAATAATTAACACCCATGTCACTAAAAGGCATCAAAGCAGGGTCTGTTATCCAAAGAGCCTTTTTTCATAATTTTGGGAGGTAAGAACAGGCCTTACGTTATACATGTCATAGAGGAATCTCCAATATTGCAGATTTTTTTTTTTTCTCTTCCCTTGTAATTTTAATGGATGTTTTGTTGCGAAAAATAGCTGGTGGCGAAAGTGTTAAAATTGCCATCTGACACGCTGGATTATAGACCTGGGCCTGTATTCACATTGACATAGCATGAGACTTAGCATCATGCTAACTTAGAAGCTCTTCCAAAAGTCCTATTAAATACTATAGGACATTGGAAGAGCTTCTAAGTTAGCATGATGCTAAGTCTCATGCTATGTCAATGTGAATACAGGCCCAGGGTAGCATTATTAATTTGAGCGTATATCCTCTTTTTGGCTGTTTGTGCTGATCCTTTTGCAACACAAAAAAAATGCAGGCTCATGTTTTTCTTCATTTGTCGATGTACCATTTTCAAAGAATAACCACAGAAATGAACATTAGAAATACAAGTTTATTTATTTGTCCTCTGACTCTTCATATAAAGCAAATGTTGTGTGTTTATGCCTTTTGACTATTTACTTGAAGCCTAGTGTGATAAATCTTTCAATGTTTCCTTTTTTCCTTTCATATTTTGGGTAAAGGAAAGACAAATCTATCCCCAATGGGGAATGCACATGCCTTTGTACTGAAGAGGTGAAGGTTCCTATGTCCTGTGGAGACGCGATTCAATTGCCCCAGCCCCTTACCATTGGATCGAGCTTCGTAAGCTAGCTCTGCTAAGTCTGTCACGTGGGATCCTCAATGGAATACATACTCTGGTTTTTTGTATTGCGATATCGTGCGTCATCATTATCTCCTCGAGCGGTGCGTCTCTCTCTCATCTCTTTCGTCTTCTGCTATCTTTCTGCTGATTCCATTACTCTTGTCTACCATCAAAACAAAATGAAAGGTCTTTTGATCAAATGCTTCTCTCACCGCTATCGTCGAGCTCTAACGTCTCAAAGAATAACCACATTGTGCTTTCATGAAGATGATAAAAACAGGACAAAGACGTAAACTTGGATGCGAAGTGTCATTCTGATATTATTCTTCTGATAAACTTACGCATCGCCATTATGGAAGCACCCCATGAGCCTCGCACCCATTTTGTGCCTCTGAAAACGATCACCCAATCTAGCCTAAATGCATGAGAAGGGGGGGGGGGCATCTTGGAACGCTCGAAATGCGCTAATGCTACCACCTTGGAGAAGGGGGTGGGGCCTGTTCGGGGGGGAGCCCCGCGCCCGCGAACTCAGAATATTTGCAAAGAAGCCCGGGTAAGGGGGGGAGAGGGGAAGGAAGGAAAAAAAAGT
>CM065680.1:52151499-52153558 GCA_017654935.2 Phymorhynchus buccinoides
TGAGGTAGGGAGATATTGAGATAAAGAAAGTAAACAGAACAAAATGGCATCTCTCTGTTGTTTTTGTGGGCGAGAAAACATCGAGTTGAAATGAGAATGCCACTTAACTAATGAGACAGAGAGAAGCTGTAAACAGAACAACTCAGTGGCATCCTTGATTCAGACCTTTGATCTGTGGCCTTGTTCACAGTTGATGACAAAAAATCACCTTGATTTCGGTATATTTATCACAAAATTACGATCTTTTTCGCGGTCCGACACTCTCATTTTAGCAGTCAATACACCCGCGATCAACTCTAGACTCAACCGGAAGCGGACATCGTGCATCGCCACGCTTCCACGGCTTATACTTCGACGCGGCTTATGCGTGACTTTTTTCAGATTTGTTTTTAAAAGTAGGTGGTGTGGCTTATGTTACGAAGCGGCTCGTAGTCCGTGATTTACGGTAACATGATTCTTTGACAGTTACAGTTTTACATCGTACAATTTACATCTACAGTTAAATGGTGTGGTGTGTGTGTGTGTGTGTATTAGGTATTAGGTATTTTATAGTCACAGAGGCGTTTCTGTGAAATTCGGCTTGCTTCCACCTAGAGAGCACGTCGCAGCCAGAGGCACGCCACCCAATATTTATTTTTTTGCATGCAATTTTTTTGTGACTGATGGGGGGAGGGGGTAAATTTTTACCAAATGACAACTTTTTTGTTGCCACTGGGTTTAGCGTATGCTAAGTGCATGGGCACACAGGACCTCGGTTTATCATCTCATCCGAAAGAACTCCACGTTCAGACCATAAGGCCTAGTGCAAAGTGAGAGGAAAAATCCCCTGTACCCAGGTTCGAACTCGGGATTACTTGACACGAAGCGAACGCGCTACCACTGTGCCACTCTACATGTGTGCGTGTGCAGGTGGGACCTTTGTGTACAAAAACGGTTGCCGGTCCCCACCCTGGCGACAGCTGAATGGTGACATCTGCTACATCCAGGTCAAACCCCACGACAGCCAGTTGCTGTACATCACCGCCAACACAAGTGGCTACTATATGAACAAGGTCAGATTGCTTTCTGTTTAAACATACACTGATGCACCACGATTAAGTCCCTTGGTTTTTTTCTTGGTAGCTGTGACCCACATACAAATGTCCCCAACTTCAAATTGAGGCTGCTTTTTTTAATTTGGTTTGAATTTGGGGGCATTTGTATGGGAGTGAGACCTGGTCAAAACAAGATTTCTTTCCAGCTATAAGAGGGAAAACATGTGAAACCCGTGATTTTGACACGTGATCTGGTGGGTCTTTAAGCATACTCTTTTAACCCCTTCACTGCCGCCTACTACTTGCGCATGCTTTTGCTCGATTTTTGAATGGGCAATATCGCTACTTAGCGGCGACGTATATATACGTCGGTGGCAGGTACTGAAGCGCTATAGAGGACGTATATATACGTCGTGGGCAGCGAAGACTGCCTTTGGACCTTTCACACTTTACACTTTGATATCTTAGAACAAAAAAAGCCAACAACAGCAAGAAAAAGGAAAAAAACAACCCAACCAACAACTGAGAAGTGAGTTTTCAATTTGCTTTGTTTCTCCAGCGTTCTTTTCTGTACAGTCAAACCTCTACTTGAGGACTTCCAAGAAGCCAGGAAAAATCGGTCTTAAATTGGAGGGGTCTTACAACAGAGGTCGGTTTTATGCACATATTATAGAAAGCTACATTACATCAGTGCCTTAAAAAAATCAGTCTTAAACGAGAGGAGGTCTTTTAACAGAGGGTCTTATATATAGAGGTTTGACTGTATTGGAACTTTCTTATACATATTTTGTCCTTTTATTCCTTCTGTTTTTGTGGGGGTTTTTATTTTTACTTTCCCTGGTTCATTAGTTTCTTCCTTTCCATTTCGACAGTTGGATTTTTTTTAATTTCTTTTAGTTTTCTCTGATTTAATGCTGAAAAGAAAACACCTCAGTCTTTTGATGCTCTTTTTCAGTAATAAATAAAAGCATTTCTATAAAAAAAATTCCTCTTCTGCTCTTTTTTAGTTTTTTCTTGTGTAAAAT
>CM065680.1:52154058-52179058 GCA_017654935.2 Phymorhynchus buccinoides
TTTGTGAAACTAGGGATTATTTTCTTAGAGGCTTTTGCAAAGGTAAGTTTCTGTGCATGTCGATTAATATAATGACACCAAAGCTTCGAATTTGTTTTTAGGGGCAATGCCATTGACTATATTATACATATAAAGACATTTACTATCTTTAAGTGGTAGGATATTTAGTGATTTGTAGTCATTTCCTGTCAAAGTGGTAGATTTGAACAGAATTTGTTTTATTGCTTTTTTATGCAACCGACTTATTTCTTTAAGATTTGTTTCACTTGCTCTATCCCAGAGAGTAGATGCAAAATGGATAACTGACAAGATGTGCGCATGGAAAAACATTTTTCGACACTGCGTCTTTAGGACATTCTTAATTTTCGCAAGTTCATATATTTTCTTTGAAAGGTAAGACATAATGTTGAGACCATGTTGTGTGCATATAATGTTTGTATATGGTTGTGTGTGTGTGTTTGTTTGTGTTGTGTTGGTGTTTGGTGTGTGTGTGTGTGTGTGTGTGTGTGTGTGTGTGTGTGTGTGGGTGTGTGTGTGTGTGTTGTGTGTGTGTGTGTGTGTGTGGTGGCCTAGCTCGACTTTACGTTCAGTTCGAGCGCTTTTCTCTCCAGATCCCTAAAGTATAAGCTTTCAACTGTTGGTTGGCGCTCTTTTGCTGTCTCAGAACCGACATCTTGGAACAAGCTTCCTCTCTCCCTCCGTCAGTGACCGTCCCTCTCTGTTTTCAAATCTAACCTCAAAACCCACCTGTTTCCCCGTGATTGAGGCTCCACTCTCTTTCTCTTCCTCTCTCCCTTGCCTTTAGGTCTGTTTCTACTGTATAACATTTATGTCAAACGTGTGTGTTCGCTTTGTATTGTATTTTTGTTTGGATGTGTTATGAATGCTAACGTGTGTGTGTGTGCTTTGATTTGATTTTTCTATTCAAGATTTAGCGCCGTATAAATACTGTATGTTGTTGTTGTTGTTGTTGTTGTGTGTGTGTTTAATGTGTGTTTGTGTGTGTGTGTGTGTGTGTGTGTGTTGTGCGTGTGTGTTGTGGGTGTGGGAGGTGTTGTGTGTGTGCTGTGTTGTTGTGTGGTGAGATAGAGAGGGAGAAAGAGAGAGAGAGAGGATAGACAGACAAAGAGAGACAGACAGAGAGAGACGGAGGGAGAGAGAGAGAGGGGGAGAGGGGGGTGAGAAGGAGCGAGATCGAGAGAAGGAGGGTGAGAGAGACGAAGAGAGAGAGAGAGACGAAGAGAGAGAGCGAGAGATCGCTCGAGAGGAGCGAGGAGAGAGAGAGAGGAGAGAGACAGAGATGAGAGATAGAGAGATCCTGACGGGAGAGCTGAGAGGAGTGGGCGGAGAGAGAGAGATAGACGAGAGGACGAGGGAGAGAGAGAGAGGTAGGAGAGAGAGAGAGACAGAGAGGATCGAGAGAAGGAGAAGTTTGGGAGATGACGGAGTGAGGAGACCGATGAACCCGAGAGGAGATGAGTGTTTGTGAGATCGAGACGGAGGAGAGAGAGAGAGTGCGCGTGTTTGGCTGTGCTTAATCCTGTCATAAACTTGTCTTTTTAAAAAAAGGTTTCATAGATTTTAAAAAACCACCACCAACAACAGTTTATCCGATGCTTAAGCGCTCCCAATAAAAAATAAAAAGCCCTTATCTCCGCAAACACTTATGTATTCTACCAAGAGACGTTGTATGGTAATTTGTGATAGGGATAGTGTACTTTCTCCTGAGACATCACCTCCTGATTCCTTATGCAATTTTAATTCCAAAGCTTCTTTAGGTAATGGAATCATAGATATTAAGTCACACAACAGTGTGATGGTTGGTCAGTGGAAGAAAGAGGAAGGGGTATAGTCCGGGATGCCAAAGCTGATACCTTGCAATGCATCATAAAGTTTTTTTCTTTGCAATTTCCATCTCAGTTTTCATTGCTGATTTGAAATCCGATGGGGGCCGGGCTAAAACATTTGGGCAATTTGAGTTATTGACAAAATTCCAAGATGGCCGCCCGCGATACGAATACATGCAGAACAGAGACATCATTTGTTCAGTTTAAAGCTACAAACTGCATGGACACTTTGCTGATAGCAATTTAATATCAATTGTAAAGTTCCATGTAAAATACTACCAGAAGATATTTTTAAAAAACTGCTATTGGTGTCGCCGAGTGGCAGACATTTCCTCAGCCACTTTTCCCCTCCCGCTTCTCTCCATTGGATTTAGCATTCAACATTTCATAGTGAAAAAAGAGGCAAGTTACTATGTTTAGGTATTGATATCTTCAGTTATAATGTTGCATGATATGGAAGCTGTTACTATAATTAGATCTATAATTGGATCTGTCATGAACGTTTTTAGGTGACTCTGTCTATGAAACAAATCTGTGTCTTGGAATATCTATGGCGTATCATTTATGTCTTAAGATAAAAGGGAAAAGTCTTTTTAGTGACACTTTAGCTTAAACCCTTCCATTACTTAAAAAGAGAACACAACTGTATGACAGACAGACAAAACCAAAATCATATGCCTCATATGATTCTTCAAGGGCCGAGAACAGTATCAAGACTTCCATGTGTGTCAAAACGTAACATAGCATTCTGCTATAGAATCATTTCATCATCTGCAGTATTGAATAGAGATATACCCGTATTATTTAAACTACGCCATTTATTTGTTCTTAAACAAGTAACACTCACCATCTTCAATACCCACAGTACTGGAAATGCAAAGATACAACATTCACATTAATTGTTCATTATACAAGTAACACTGACCATCTTCAATACCGACAGTACTGGAAATGCAAAGATACAACATTCACATTAATTGTTCATTATACAAGTAACACTGACCATCTTCAATACCAACAGTACTGGAAATGCAAAGATACAACATTCACATTAATTGTTCATTAAACAAGTAACACTGACCATCTTCAATACCAACAGTACTGGAAATGCAAAGATACAACATTCACATTAATTGTTCAAGCTTAGGCACATTGAATTACTATACTAAAATCATGAAGAATGTTTTAAACTTTGCAAGTATATTGTACACACGAGACTCTTTCTATTGCACATGTACTAAACTGTGGTGTTTCTTAGTAAGCTAGTGCAGCTAACAAGACAGAGAACATCCTTTGTAAATGGTAGCTGAGGACTCAAAATAATTGCTGGGGCTCATTTAACTAATTTACCTGCCTATCACAACCAAGAGGGTCAGGATGTGGAGGATCTGGTTCATATGCAGCTTGCTAAAGCATAACTTGATGGTGAGCCAATAGGGAGTGAGCTTGGAAAGATGACATGTTGGTGGTAAAGGTGCTTTTGACTGCATTGTTTCCTGAAGCTGTGTGTAATGGTAGTGTTGAGACAGATGCAAGGCTCCTCTCCATACAACCCAGGCTGACAAATTGAAGATGTGATTTGGCCAACATGGCCAATCATACACAGAAGTTGTTTTTATATTTTCTGTCACATCCAGTACACCAAGAAGTTAACAATGATATCCAGTTAGCCGCTGCTAACGTCACTAACATTGATGACAAGGTGGTGATGAACATGCCTCAATGTTCAGTCAAATTGTTGAAAAGTCCATGGCTTTCCTTGCACAGAGGATGTTCAAAATCAGAATGGCCAGACTGTCCTGCCATTAGATATGACTACAATGTTGGTAAACACAGGCTTCGTTTATAAAACGGAAGGCCTTCTGTAGCAAAACTGCTTCTTTCAGAACTGACCCATTGTGCACCATGATAGGGGCAGGTCCAGTGACAGTCACTTCAGCATTCAGTGGAGGATGTGTGGTACAAAACCACTACTCGTTATTACACTGTTGTTGGCAATAACTTTTGGCATCAAGTGGTGTTATTTTGGTGATATTGAAAATATAAATTTCGTATTTCTGCTGATTTGTAGACATCAGGACATCATGGTTCATTGAACCTAACTGTCAATATATAATTATATAACACTGCTGCGGTGAACATGTGTAGCATTCACTCCTCTGATTCTTTCAATGTTTCTGTCTTAGAGAGAGAGAGAGAGAGAGAGAGAGAGAGAGAGAGAGAGAGAGAGGAGAGAGAGAGAGAGAGAAGAGAGGAGAGAGGAGAGACCCGGACGAGAGAGAGAGAGAAGAGAACCATGAATCAAATCAAACAGTTTTTATTGCCTTTAGCATATGTATAAGCCCTTATGGCAAGGGGGTACTGTCAAATAACAGATGCCATTATAGTTGGTATGTAAAGAAAAAGCAGTCTAGTCTTAAAGAAATAATAATAGAATCAAGAGAAGAAATAAGATTATTCACCAAATATTCAATTTCTTAGCATCTCCTACTCTCTAGTTTACCACAGAGAGATTGCGATCTTAGGCCAAGCCCATTCTTCCAATCTGTCATTAGGACAAAAACAAGACTAAGACAAAACACTGATGGTCGAGAGAGAGAGAGAGAGAGAGAGAGAGAGAGAGCGAGAGAGGAGAGAGAGAGGAGACGAGAAGAGAGAGAGAAGGAGAGAGAGAGAGAGAGAGAGAGAGAGAGAGAGAGAGAGAAAAGAAACAGAGACAAAGTAGAAATGAACGCATAAAAATACAGGCTTGATAGAACTATCCACTATTATATTAAACTCGTTACTTTCCTTTCCCTAGAACAAAGCCCTGACCCAAGAAGGCTAGTTTATTTCATGGAGAGGGGCGCAAGCAGCCACATGAAGCAGCCAAACAGCTAGCTGCAGCTGCTGACTGCATGTTAACACCCCCACGCAAGTACCGTATTTTCCGGACTATAAGGTGTACCTTTATTATAAGGCGCACCCCCCAAATTTTTACAACAAATTTCAGATTTTGTTACTATTATTTTCTTATTATTTTATCAGTCACCACAATAAGGCTCAGTGGGCTCAGTCTAGAAAACAAAGTATCGCCTTATAGTCCACAAATATGGCATAGGTCGCCTTACCCGTAGCATCAAAAGCGGCACTGACCCGACCTGTCAGTGCCATCTTTCAATCATCAATTACCGAGTTAGCCCACCCTGGCCCCCCGCTGCCCTGCCCCCCCCCCCCCCCCCCCCCCCCCCCCCCCCCCACCCCCCCCCCCCAGCCGACCCCCCCAGCCGATTTGCTATCTACAGACATTAAAGTTTTAGAAAACAGCAATAACAAATTCTTGATAAAAAAAACTTCAAGGTTATAGTACCGTTATATAGAGCGGTTTCTCCGACTAGTAGGGGTGGGGTGGTGGTGGGAGTGGCGGCTAATCGTTGTTTCGCTTTTGGTTTTTGGATTATAGAGAGAAGGAAACGATTAAAGGTCGCAAAGATTTATCAGAACAAGAGATGTAAGTAGTAGGTAGGCTAAGCCAAAAATAATATATACGACGCTTTATATTGCAACCCGACCATTTTAAAAGTCCAAACTACTTAGAAGGGTTAGATATAAGTATAAGCAAACAGAAAGCGATTTCCATCATTCCTCCAGCCCTTCGCCTTCTATTCCCTACCTCCTCTCCACTACAAGCTCAGTTTTAGAGAGAGAGAGAGATAGAGAGATAGAGAGAGAGAGAGAGAGAGAGAGAGAGAGAGAGAGAGAGAGAGAGAGAGAGAGAGAGAGAACACTGAACACTGGAGAACTTTATTTAACAAGGATAAAGATTTTAGGCGATGCCTATTCTTCCAATCTGTCCTTGGTTAAAAGGAAACGATTAAAATTGACGAGAAACGTGAAAAACAAAATTTAAAAAATCATTATAAGCAAGAAACGCATTTGAACACATAAACGTCTGCACCTGCACTCCTCCCTCTCTCTCTCTCTCTCTCTCTCTCCTCTTCTCTCTCTCTCTCTCTCTCTCTCTCTCTGTCTGTCTGTCTCTCTCTGCTTCTCTCTCTGTCTCTCTCTGTCTGTCTGTCTCTGTCTGTCTGTCTGTCTGTCTGTCTGTGTCTGTCTGTCTGTCTGTCTGTCTGTCTGTCTGTCTGTCTGTCTGTCTGTCTCTGTCTCTGTCTGTCTCTCTCTCTCTCTCTCTCACTCACACACACACACACACACACACACACACACACACAACACACACACACACACACACACACACACACACACACACACACACACACACACACACACACACCACACACATAGCATAGAGTACCAGAAAACAAGCATTGTAAAACCAAGAACTAATAATTGATGACAGTAACTTCGATTTAAATATATTTAATAAGTATTTTCAAGGCAAACCAATAAACGTACAAAGCAAAAAAACAACTGAGATGCAAACATTCGTTTGACATAAAACATACAATTGTAGGCAAGGCTGGCAATACATAAGTTAAGCACGACGCTTTCTAGTAATAAAGCTATCCAAAGAGGTACATTGGAATCTTTAAGCAGGGCTATACATTATTTTTGCCCGCAGCCTCTTTTCAAGCAGCATCTGATAAGCCTTATGCGGTAATCTATTATTATCCATTTGCAATTATTTAGACCAGTACCTTACAGCAGAGACATAAGTATTTACATAGAGAGAGTATCGCCCTAAATCGCCATAAACCATTTTATTTGGAGCTTTGACTGGCACACCAAGAAATCTTTTGCAAGCTAGCATCAGACCTTTTCTAAATGATCTAACGTAGTCAACCCCCATACTTCAGACGAATGTAGATTGTATTTTAGCATCAAATATCTTGAAGAAAACTTTAGAAGTCATGTCTTTATATTTCTGAAATACTTTGTTTAACTGGATTGCTGTTTTTTTGCCCTTAGATACAAAATGTTTTGTGCCCCTTTTCATGCTAAGCATAGTAGTGAAGTTAAAACCCAAATAACAGTAATTCTTTACAACCTCCAATTTATGCTCTTCAAAATACCACTGTTCATTCTTTCCCGAATAACCACACTTTCTGAATACCATACGTTTTGTTTTATTAATATTTACGCGTAATTTCATATCTAAACAACATGCCTGTAAAAAATGAATTTTGATGTCCACTTGGAGTTGTTGATAGTAAAGCAACATCATCTGCAAAGAGCAGAATGAAAACTCCATAAGACCTGCCATGTTTTCCTTGGACATCCCTGTTGTTAGCTAGCTGGTTAATGAACATAGAAAATAACGTGGGACTCAGGGTACACCCTTGTCGCACCCCTATAGGACATTTAAAAAATCCTGTGATTTCAGAGTTAGAACGAACACATGACAATACAGAACTGTACATTGATTTCAATGTGGACAACAAATTACCATTGACATCTTGGTTTTTCAAGCATTCAAGAAGTTTATGCTTCACAGAATCAAATGCTTTTCTGAAATCCACGAACGCTACATACATTTTCTGTCTTTCTATTTAAACATTTCTGAGCAACTGCATATAGTGTAAATATTTGATCCACCGTGGAATATCCTTTACGAAACCCTGCTTGACCTTCATATATCATAAAAATTATTATTATTCTCTAGCCAATTATATAATCTTGTATTCAATATAGCTGTATAACATTTATAAACAATGCTTAATAACGATACACCTCTGTAATTATCTACGTTTTCAGGGTCATCTTTTCGTAGACTGAGGGAGAGAGAGAGAGAGAGGGAGAGAGAGAGGAGAGAGAGAGAGAGAGAGAGGAGAGAGAGAGAGAGAGGTGGGGGATAAGTAGATGAGGGAGAGAGAGGGGAGAGAGAGAGAGAGAGAAGAGTTTATACCGTTACCTCTGATCTAGAGAGGGGGCCGCGATGAAGGAGAAAGATAGAAGATAGAGATTTATAGAGATAGAGAGAATATAGATAGATAGATATAAGTAAATAATAAATCGGTATATACTACTGCGCACCGTACCTCTGATCTAAAGGACTTAAAAGTTAGAGCATTTTGAAATGCCAAAATAATAAAATTCGTTAAAACGTTTTGTCCAAATGTTTTTAGAAGTGAACTGAAATAAAATCTCAGTATAGGCGCATCATACCTTTGATCTAAAGGACTTATTAAAAGTTAGAACATTTGAAATGCCAAAATAGCAACATTTGATCAAACGTTTGGTCCAAAATAAGAGGCTGATTTTTTCTTGGACAAAAAAGTTTTATCAAATGTTACCAGATAAGATAGATATATAGATAGATGGAGATAGAGGGAGAGAGAGAGGGGGGGGGCAGACATACAGATAGACTGGCGCACAGACAGATGGATGGGTAGACACAGCCAGACAGACATATATAGAAACACACAAAATCTTATATAGAAATCCGATCCGAGCAAACAAAACAATGTTGTACACAACCTCGTAGGCCTATGCACCTACTCTTTCAAAAGAGTACACACTTGCGCATGTTGTACACATAAGTATGAGAAACACACATATATCACGCATAGGAGTTAGGCCATGTGACAGATACAAGCACACACGCACGCACACGCGAGCGCATGCTCGAACGAACACTGGACTGGAACCAATTTATTGTCAGATTAAATTACATAAAGCGTTTTGTACTTATATATTCAATTCACACTCACCCCCCCACCCCACCCCCCACCCCCCTTCCCACATGCGCGCGCGCGACCAGAGCAGACGTTAATTTTACACTCCTTGAATGAGATGAAAACGTCCTAGTCAATGAACAGATCTGAGGGGGAAAAACCAAAACCAAAAGGGGAACTGGACGTTTCGTACCTGGACGTTTCGTACCTATTTTTCGTTGGGATAGGGTTAGGGTTAGGGATAGGGTTAGGGTTAGGGATAGGGTTAGGGTTAGATGGTATTTTCGTTTGCCACAAGCATCTTTTTTTTTGGTCAAAATCATCTCTCCTGTCTTTAAAAAAACAACTAAAATTTGGTACGAAAAGTCCAGGGTACGAAAAGTCCAGGGTACGAAACGACCTGTAACCAACAAAAAGCTCAACATTTCTTAACATTTTCGATTTATTCATCTTTGTCAAGACTTCCAGAATCGGAGTCACACTCCCATTACTAATGTTATACAAATCAAATTACACCAACAGTGAACAAACAGCAGGAAAACAAACAACCGAATTAACAATATTTTTTCTCATTATCAAATTATTCTTAAAAGTAATATTATCAATTCGTTCATGAAGTACATGGTAAAGAGAAGAAGAGATGGAGAGAAAAGAGAGAAGAGAGAAGGAGAGAGAGAGGGGGAGTATAAAGAATTAAAAAAGGAGACAGAGAGGAGGAGGGGGAGAGAGAGAGAGAGTGGAGAGAGAGAGAGAGGAGAGAGAGAGAGGAGAGAGAGAGGAGAGAGAGAAGGGGGAAAGAAGAGGGAGATAAAGGGAGGGAAGTAGATTGATGAAAGGGGATAGATAGATGGGTAGATAGATGGATGGATGGTTGGAAGAAAGAGGGAGAGGGGGGTGGGGTGAGAGAAAAGATAATAAGGGACAAACAAAGAGAAGAGAGAATATACGATTGAATAAGAGGTACTGACCTGAGGGGGGAAGAAGCAAAACACAAAGCTCAACATTTGTCAATGTTTCAGCCCATCACTGGCTTTTTTCAAAGACTGTGCGCAGATCGCATCACGATTGAGACTGAAAGAGTAGTGTGCAGGTTTATCCCGTTTGAAATGATTAAAACAGTTCAGCTATGCTCATGAAATTCAGAACGTTGTTTCACGGAGTTCACAGAAATGAGAACAAAATTCACACTGAAGAAGCAGGAAGAAGTAAGAGAAGAAGGAAGGGACACACACACACACACACACACACGCACACACACACACACACACACACAAAACACACACATATCTTCTAAGAACAATTAAGGTTATATATTAGTTCCCTTATGTGTATGATTGTTCACATACGCATACACATGTGAAGACTGGGGTAGGGGATGGGGTGGAGGTACATTGAGGGCGATGAGATGCGGTCTGATCTCCAAATCGCACGGTACGGTGCAATAAAGAAATCAAGGTGCCAAGTGGCACTCGCAGACACGGGAACATCATCCAAATTGTCTCTAGTTTATGCATCCAAAATCCTTCTCTTTTCAGTCTGTACTGATGGCTGCCTGTGGTGGGTTTTTTCAATGGCGACGCATGTCATATTTCTGAGAGAGTGGTCTGGCAGGTTCAAGTGATTCGTAACGTGGGTGCCTTGGTTGTTGTTGATACTGTGTCTGTGTTTGTAGAACCTTTCTTTGAGAGATGTCCTGGTCTCCCCTATGTACTGTGCTCTGTCACATTTGTTGCATTGCAGAAGGTATACAATGTTTCTGGTGTCGCGGGACATGGGTCTCCTGATGGGATGGGTTTCACCAGTGTTATATGACTGGCGAAGGTGGTGCTCTAACCCTAGTCAATGAATAGAGATAAATCAGAATTCTAATTCGGTTGGGCCATAGCCCTCAGAATGGGGCATACAAAATGAGAGAGAGAGAGAGAGAGAGAGAGAGAGAGAGAGAGAGAGAGAGAGAGAAAGAGAGAGGGAGAGAATAGAGAGAGAGAGAGAGAGAGAGAGAGAGAGAGAGAGAGGAGAGAGAGAGAGAGGAGAGAGAGGAGAGAGATGAGAGGGGACGAGGAGAGAGAGAGAGAGTTTACAAAAAAATTTTTTTTACTTCTCTTCTTCTTCTTCTTGTCGTTCGCCAGGCCTGCACGACCAAACCAGTTCTTGACACAAATAATGTCGTTTTCTCCAGCTCTTGGAGGATGCCATAGAGCTTAGTCGTCAGAGGGAGTTTCTGTTGGCCACACTTCTTTCCTGGTTTGTTGATGTAAGGGGCATCTTTGAAGCGCATGCTCCGCTGGCTGTTCTTCCTGTCCACAAGGACAGGTTGGAGAAGGCACCACCTTCAGTTTGTGGCGTGCACAGATGACTGTTTAGTCTATTGTGCCCAGTGCGGAGCCTCACCAGGACACTTTGCCGCTCTCTTGTCATCAAGTGATAATCATCCTTGGACGTCATTGGCGTCCTGGTGATGCTCCGCACCTCGCCGTAAGTGATGCTGTTGTTCTGCTGCTGCCCCTCATCGCCCTCCTTTTCCGGGCGATCAGCTGCTTCATTGCCTGGTATTCCACAGTGGGCTGGTATCTACTGGAGCACCACTCTTCTGCTAGAGGCAACTTGTAGAAGTGCTTTGTTCAGCCTCGGCTGTCTGTTGTTCTGAAAAGCTTGCAGGACAGAGAGGGAAAAACAACTTGGGTGGAACTGTTGTCTGAGTCCCGAACGATGGAGACAGCCTGCAGGAGGGCTTCTTCTTCTGCTCTATAGTTTGTGCGGTGCTTCCCTGGGGCAACACTGCCAGCTGTGGTCTCTCCACTGGGGAATTTGGCTACCAGGATGCCTGTACCTCCATCAGCCACGGCGCTGGTTGCTGACTCATCGGTGTGAACGTGGATCCACGCTTCCTGGGGGTACCTTTCAGCAATCACGGCGAGGGCGAAGGCCTGCTTTACGCTATCATCCTGACCATCCCCAGGGATGAGATAGGGCACTGTTGTGTGCACCTTGATGTCAGGCTGGTCTGCTAGCCAGGGTTCTGAAGAGTTTGCTGGGATTCTAATTCAATATTTTGTCCTTGTATGCTATGTATGTAGTAGGGGTAAGGAGTCTTTCTCCATCGCAGCCCTTCCAGCAAAAATAAAATCTAAATCAATACCGAAATGTATTTAAAAAAAGAAATTTTGTATTGTATTTGTGAATTGTTAAAAAAGTCAATTAAAAAATATCTCTCTCTCTCTCTCTCTCTCTCTCTCTCTCTCTCTCTCTCTCTCTCTCTCTCTCTCACATCTCTCTCTCTCTCTCTCTCTCTCTCTCTCTCTCTCTCTTAAGCGATCCTGTATTTCTTTTTATTTTACTGTCTATAAGAGACTACACCTAATTAAACGTTAAACCAACCAGAGAGTCTTCTCTT
The DNA here is from genome assembly GCA_017654935.2 of Phymorhynchus buccinoides. NCBI lineage: Eukaryota > Metazoa > Mollusca > Gastropoda > Neogastropoda > Raphitomidae > Phymorhynchus > Phymorhynchus buccinoides. The sequence continues at coordinate 52,165,914 of CM065680.1, forward strand.
TTTTTGGCACATTCTCTCCACTTTTCATACTTTATATTTTATTATGTTTGTGTGATCTATTATAATGGACAATAATGATGAACGTGGGAGAGTTATTGATGTTAGATGTTCATCTTGGCCCGAGTAGAGGCTGATTTGTCACTTGAGTGACAAACTTGGATTGAAGCAGGGAATAGGTATCTTAATAAACTCAATCTAGTATTGTTTGAACATAATGAAAGATATAATGATCATTTTAATTCTTTTCGCTTTGAAGTCAGAATCCGGTGGCGGATTGGCAAATTAGGCCCTGTAATTGCTCTAGTTTTGTGGAAGATGAAAATGGGGGCGAGTTGGGCATAGACATGGTAGAGTTGTTCTAGAGACAAGAAGTGATCAGAAACTGGGAAAATAAATGTTAAGTTACCCCGCTTGTTTCTCTATGACCAACCCTTTTTATATTGATTTTCAGTTCAGTGCCTTTTTTTTCTATTCACCATCAACTTTTTTTTTAAGCTGTAAAACATAGTCCCTACCAAAGAGAACTGAGTGGGAGAGAATGTTAAAACCGAAGAAAAAAGAAGCAAATTGATGGCCTTACAAAAACTTGAATGATTAGGCCTGTGATTCTAAACCCCCCACAAGAAGTTAGAGAACACTTTCAAAATACACATGTTTTGGTTATTTGCTCATAATCATATATTCAAAACGCTTCGCAGCTATAGAGCTTAAACCTTGACAGTCGCATGCACAAGAGGCATGACCTTACTGTGAAAGCAAAATCGTTTCGCGATCGTCATCGGTTGCTATAGTAACGTGAGTTTTAAAAGGCGCCAAAATCCAAAAATGTGTAACAATTTCAGTGCATCAGCATTTATTCCACAATGTGAATTGAGTAAAATGGTACTCAGCACATGTTAGCAGGAAGCTTCAAGAATGAGTACAACTCACAAAATAAGATCCTTTCTAAACAAAAGATAGATAGTGCAATTGCTGAGTCATGATGGCTGTGCAGGGAAAATTGAGCCTTTTGGATATATTATAGGGAGATCCCTGGAATGGCTGCAGGAAGGTGTGGATGTGCTGGAACTGCTGTCACAGCTTAATAATGACTGACACGTGATACCTGAACTTGGTGACCACCTTCCTGCACAGCCACCCCCTCCTGCAGCTATGCCAAAGGTCTCCCAAGTTCCAAAACACCCAACTTTCGCTGCTCAACTCTCGTAACTAAGCGAATAATTTCACGATCTTCTGTAAAATAAAAAAATAAAAAAGGACCTTCTTGAGAGTTGTACGCATACTTTAAGTTTCCTGCTAACATGTGATGGGTACTATTTAGTAAAAAATTACTCCATTGAAAAACTGCTGATGCAATACATTTGTTGCATTTTTGTGGATTTTGAGGCGTTTTTAAACTCACGTTACCATAGAAACCAATGGCGATCGCGAAACATTTTTGCTCTCACTGTAAGGTCAAGTCTCTTGTGAATGTAACAGCCAAGTTTTAAGTTCCAGACGCGAAGCGTTTTGAAGCTACAAGCAAATAACCAAAACATGTGTATTTTGAAAGTGTTCCCTAACTTTTTGTGGGCGGCTTATATTGTTAGATATCAAAGGGGAAGTGCTGATTAAGTCAAAATCGCAGTCAAGTTTATTTTTTCACAGGTAATTACATTCTCATAGTCCTACGTGTGGGTGTTTTTTTAAAAATTATTATTAAAGTGTTGCATTGGTCTTGCGTCGCATTACTTCTACGTTTCATGGTTCCGACGTAACACTGATCCGACGTTTCGACAGCCCGAAATCAAACCTTTCAAGTCATAATAAGCTATCCACAAAAAGTTAAGGATCACTTGCAAACTAATTCATAACTTTCCAAATAAGAAAGCCAATGCGTTGAATTTTGGCCAACATTTAATTCAATGCTTTAGTGATAACGATACACAATTGCCTTCAATTTCGAGCAATCGTTTGGTCTGTACATTTGATCAAAGTGGGTACGTATCGAAATTTGATTTCCCCAAGTCATTGAAATCACAAGACAGGGCATTCTGATGCTCCCAAAAGTTCAGTAATGCGTGTATCCGCCATGGCTGTTCTGGCACTCGACGCAGCGAGTCCTCATGGAGTTGACCAGGGTGGTGAAGATCCTCTGTGGAAGCGCCTGCCACTCAGCCTGCAGCATCTGGTAGAGGTGCTGGGCATCCCTGGGAGGGGGGTGGTTGCTCCTCACTTTGCGATCCAGCTCATCCCAGAGGTTCTCAATCGGGTTGAGATCGGGATTGCATGCTGGCCACTCCATTCTGTTGACTCCAGACTGCTGCAGGAAGTCGTTGACCACCCTTGCCCTGTGGGGGCGAGCGTTGTCATCCTGGTAGACAGCCGGCGGTCCCATCTGCTGCAGTGTAGGCACAGCCAGCGGTCGAAGGATCTCATCCCGGTATCGGAGGCCAGTCAGGTTACCCTGTACATGATACAAGGGTGTTCTGTGGTGAAGGCTGAAGGCCCCCCAGACCATTACAGAACCTCCACCAAAGGCCACCTTTTCTTGGACAGTGGCGTCAATAAAGCTTTCCCCTGGGCGCCTCCAGACCCTCAGTCGGCCGTCGTTGTGGTTCAGGGTGAAGCGTGATTCATCACTGAACAGGACCTGGGACCATTGCTGACGTGTCCACACTCACGTGACGTCTGCAGAAGGCGCGGCGTGCTGCCCTATGGGCTGGAGTTAAGCGTGGCCGTACAGCTGGGCGACGAGAACGGAGGTTAAACCCATGAAGGCGGTTCCGTATGGTCTGCTGGCTGATGTTGATGTTAGTAGCCACCCTCAGCTGCCTTCGAATGATGCTGGAAGAGGCTGTTCTTGTCTGCAGGGCTTGTCGTTCAATGAGACGATCTTCACGTGGAGTTGTCTTCTTCGGTCGACCAGATCTGCGTCTTTCATGGACCCTCCCAGTGGCTGTGAAGCGTTGAATCAGTCTGACAATGACCGAGATGGACACCTGAAGTCGCCTGGCCACTTCTCGCTTGGGAACACCATCTTGGAACCATGCAACAGCTCGTCCCCTATCCAACTCGCTCAATTTTCGTCGTGGAGGCATTGTCAAATCAGGCCTAATACTGGTGGTATGTCTTCTTATAAAGCCAAGCAAGAGACAGCATCTCACACATAAACAGCAGTGCTTGCACGTGCATAATGTTTTTTCCATCTGGCTTGTGCAATGTGTTCATGCAGAACGATCCAAAACAAGGTCCTTTTTCGCAAGTTTCCGCTTTTTCTTTTGCTGCCAAGCTCAGTAATAGAGAATCACGTGCAATGTTTCCACTAACACAACATCGCCCACTTAAGCTGAACAAGAATTCATAACAATTTGGCTTGACTGAGAAAAAAATAACAGGAGCGAACGGAGTTTATTGCGCACCTGTTTTCTCATAGTGATCCTTAACTTTTTGTGAGTAGTTCTACGTTGCATTGGTCCTACGTAGCAATAGTCCGAAATGTCTTTCTCTCTATCTCTGGTTGTCTGCTTGTATCTGTCTCTAGCCTGTATCTGTATGTCTGTATCAATCTCCGTCCGTCTATATGTCTGTCTATGTTGTCTGTCTGTCTGTCTGTCTGTCTGTCTGTCTGTCTGTCTGTCCGTCTGTCTGTCTGTCTGTCTGTCTGTCCGTCTGTCTCTCTGTCTGTCGATCTGTATGTATGTTTCTGTCTATGCTTGGGTTAAGGATAGGATTGTGGTTGGGATAAACAGAGAGACGGAGATATATAATAAGATGGGTACACATTGTACGCCCAATCCGTTAAATTTCTCATTTCATGAAATGGTCAAGCCGTTTGCTTATTTCAGTCATGAAATGGGCAGTGCCATGCACGAGTTTTCAATTCTCGTGCACACAGCTATTGATCAGGGCTGGGCAACAGTCGAAAAGCGCACAATATTGCTTTTTCCCAAACGCGCACAGCCGTCAAAAGGCGCACATATTTATGGTAGAAAAGCGCACGATATTTACACTCCGAAAGCGCACAGCTGTTTTTGAGACGGGTGGACTAGGACTAAGCCTATCCCTAACCCTATTCCTAACCCTAACCCTATTCTCAACCCTAACCCTATCCCTAACTATCCCTAACTATCCCTAACCCTATCCCTAACCTATCTGAAAAACAAGGAATACCTGGGTACGCAGAATTGCAATGATACAAATGCTCAGCAGAATGAGCTCAAGTTTTGAACGGTTGAAGTGTGCGCCTTTGGACGGTCAAATTGTGCGCATTTTGCCGTGCGCCTTTGGATAGTGTGCGTTTTTTGTGTGCCCCCCAGGGCTGAAGTGTAATGCGAGGTCACGGGTTCGAATCCCATCATAGGCGAGGTTTTTGTTTCGGTCCTGGACCAACTCCTGCCCATAGTGAGTGACTATGGGCTCAATGGAAAGGCTGAAATCACACAGTCAAGCTTCATCCGCTTAACGGATGCGACTCTGAGAGTGTTGTTCTTGTTGTTGTTGTCCTACCCTGGCTTAAAGACTCCAGGTTTCATCCCAACAGCCGAAGCAATCGAACACTATGGTACAAATGCACCAGCTAGGGATGAGAACATTACGTGTGTGGCCGTTTTTGATTACCCCGCCACGTGAGCAGCCACACTCCGAAAAGAAAAGGAAAGGAAGCGTAGAGTAGGGGAGGACGGGGTAAACAGCGCATGGGCGGGTAAGAAGCCCACCCCAATTATCTCATGAAATGAAGAAAATTTCAGTCAAATTTGCCCATGAGACGAATGCTAGACATTAACGCTCGTCTCATGGGCAAAATGAGACTGAAATTTGCTTAATTTCATGAGATAATTGGGGTGGGCTTCTTACCCGCCCATGCGCTTTTTACCCCGTCTTCCCCTACAACTCTGGCACACAGTCTCAGACCAATACCAAACTCCATTGCATCATCATCATAGTCATCCGTCTCATTTCCATCAATCATCAAAAAGGATATTTTTAAAAATCAAATTCTGTGGCCTGCATACCATGCTCTCATGGTGACCTCTGTTTCGATTTTCAATCCATTGATGCGTTGTCAAAGTCATGGGGATCAGTATGTTCTGGGGAGCTGTCGGCGGACGGCACTGGTGACACCCTCAGGGGAGGACCTCACTCACGTTGGCTCCACGACTAAGACATTATTGTCGTCAGTAGGCACTCAGTAATCGGTGTCCTGAGAAAAGGCTCCACTGAACTCCACCGAAGTGACTCAGCAGCAGTGCTGTGTCTCCTCGGTTGGTTGCCTCATGATGGCCTAACATAGATTTGTTCCCCTTGGACTGCTGATCTTAGATTCTGCGACCTGACGGTCTGGGGTGTGGCTGCGAGTTGGGACTTGGAATGAGCAGTGTGGGAGCAAGACCACTGTAGGCCTACGGCCCGTCATACCCTAGATCAGCACTCAGTAAGGGTAGGTGGTGGGTGCGTGGGTAGATTAGGTTGAAAATACATTATAGAAAATGTTGCTACTGTTCATGTTGCCCATTGCGCCCATTTCATGAAATGGGCAAACTACTTGCCCATTTCATGAAATAGGCAATTTCACGGATTGGGCATAACATATACATAGAGACGGGGAAACACAAACACAAAATTGGGGACACACAGAGACGGGGGTACAATGCTGCGCAACCGTGAGACAGAAAAAGAGAGAGATTGATCAGTGCGATTTGCCCCCATCTCTATGATTGTGTCCCCATCGTTGTGTCCCCGTCTTTATATTCTATGTCCCCATCTCTATGTGCCCCCTCGGATTAGGGCAAGGGTTAGGGGTTAAGGTTAGTGTTTGGGTTACCGATACGGAGGGATAGAAGATGTGACATATTATAGAGACGGAAAACTTCACATAGAGACGAAATTGGGGACACACAGACTCAGAGACGGGGGTATAATCTGCTACGTAACCGAGAGAGAGAGTTGTACAGTTTTCGGACTGATGGCACGTAGGACAGGACTATTGATATGTAGGAATGGTTGAACTTTGATTTTGTTGGACTGTAGCAAAGACACTCTATCTAAGCTTTCTTCTGCCTATAGTAAGATATCTTACTGTTGCAACACTTTCTCGCAGTTTTATTGCGAGTCAAAAAGGGTTGCATTGGTCCGAAAAAATACATTCGGACCAATATGACACGAAAGACAAATGACACGTAGGACTGTCGGGACGTCATCCTCTGTCTCTACATTAAAAATAAAATAATAAGTTTTTTGCACATCATATTTGACACGAATGTGTCAGAAGCCAAATGAGCCGCAAGTATAACGAAGAAAGAAAAAAATGATTTTTTTTTTTAAATAGGGAGGACGGGGTAGGCCTATACTGACCCCCCCCCCCCCCCCCCTCACCCCGCCCTGCCCCTTGGGTAAAAAGCCCCTCCTATCAATCCCTGAATTGCCTGATAAAAATATGGGAGAGAATAGTCTATATCTCTTTAATTATGAAATAGAAAACATACCTGTCAGAGTCAATCCGTCAGTTGACGCCCCTAAAGCCAAAGAAGCTGCAATCCAGCGGCATTTACGTAGCATTTTTGACATCACCAATGACGCCATTTTGCCTACTTTCATGATAATTGACAAGCAAAAGGTGAGCTTCTGGTCAAAATTACAACAAAAGCGGCGGAACATTGGATAACAGCCTGAATCTTTTTGTGTTGTTGGGGTGGGGGTGGGGGTGTGGGGGGGGGGGGTCTTCTTTTTCTTGTGATTTTGTTGACGAAATTTGCAATATTTAATGACTTTACCAAATGTTCGCCCGCCCCCCCTCCCCCCCCCCCCCCAAAAAAAAAAAAAAAAAAAAAAAAAAAAAAAAAAAAAAAAAAAAACACAAAAAAAACAAAAAACAAAAAAACAAACAAAAACCCAGCATGTTTCAAGGCAGCTTGTCATTGTCCAATTCTGATCGATTTTTGAAATTTAGCTCCCACCTTAATTTCACACACACACACACACACACACACACACACACACACACACAACACACACATTTTGATAAAATCTACAAAGAATCTATTCTTCACAACTTAAATACATAAACCTGAATCTTCCATAAAATGTTGTTTAAACTCCCGATCATGGAAGTCTCAGAAAAGCGATTCCTTAGTAAATTATGTATTTCTTAATAGAAATGTAAACAAACATCCAAGACGCCTTAAAAAGTTTGCTTCACTACTTTATAGATTTAAGCTAAATGCTTTTAAAACTAAATTCATAAAACTGAAAAATCTTCAATGTGTATGCGGTGCTATTGATAATTGTACAACAACACACATTCTATATTATTGCCCTTATTTTGAATCGGCCCTTTCAGAATTCAGAAAAGATCAATCCAAATGTATATTCCAAGATGCCGTATCTCTTTTGAATTTTGTACAAACTTTAATGTTAAGTCCATTTGGCTCGTTTCTATGATTGCTGTTTTTTTCTCTCGGGGGTTTATAGAATGTTTGCATTTTGATTTTATAATAGTTGGTTTAAACAAGTTTTCATTGATCATTGACATACACTGACAAGAACATACAACACAGTACAGGAAACACAAAAGCAACGCTCAATTCTGGAGTTTTTATTTTATTTTATTATTATTATGATGTTTTTTTAACTGTTTTAATTAAGCATATATCCCCTAATGTTATATATAAATATGCACTTTAAGCACACACAGATACACATGCACATACCCACGCGCACACACTCACACACACACTTTCATGTCAAATATCATTTTTAAGTGAAAAACAACGTTAAAGTAAAGAACAACAACACAGACACACACACACACACACACACACACACACACACACTGCGCACGCGCACACGCACGCGCGCGCGCACACACACGCGCGCGCGCGCACGCACGCACGCACGCACACACACACACACGCACACGCACACGCCCCCCCACCCCACCCCCCCCACCCCCCCCCCACACACACACACCGTCCATGCATTCAAGAGAGAGTAATCTCACTAAGAAAAACAAAAGTTCCACGTAGTTGTGTCCCTTGGTTTCCTGTTTCTCCTCACGCATGCTCAGCTCCCATGACGACCGTTGTCACTGCAACACTCAGCAGATGATTCTGCAACACTGCCCGCGTCCGGTAAGTTTCTCTGCTCGTAACACGAACAGAAATGAAACTAAAACTGTTTTAAATGTTAAGTTTAAAAGTGAGAAATCTTGCTTTCACAGTATATTTTAATATTTCACTTGCAATATACATTTTGTGTTAAATTAGCATTGTACGTTATTACTTCAAACTTGTGTTCTTCTTCTGCCACTTGCAGATTCTGGTTCTGGTTCTGGTAGCAGTGGTAGGTAGGTAGTTAGGTGAATAAATAGGGACAGGCTTCACCAGACTAGGCCTCGCGGCCTATCAAACGTCCCCTTAATCAAAAAGGCTTGATATCAAATGATGTTTTGTTTTCACATTGGCTATACTACGGGTACGGCGTTGTTGCAGCACTCACTGACTCAGACCATGTTCAGGGATCATAACTCTTCCTGGTCGAATTTTTCATCAACAAATGCATTTTCTTATTTCGTATATATTAATGCAATTATTTAGCGCATCTTGGTAAGGAATAGGGTTATATGAACTTGTCATTGCAGGGCCGGATCACAGACTTTTGAAGGGGAAGTGCCTGAAACTTTTTTTAGGCCAGGGTCCAGGGGCAAAGCCCTGTTGGGGGGTCCTGGGGTGCAAAGCCCCCCGTCCGAAAACGAGTTTTCAACATTTTAAAACTGTTTTGTGGCATCTCCTGTGAGCTCAGAACAGAACTTCTTAAGAGCGTTTTATCAGTTTTGCACCTTGCTTAGCTTGCAGTCATAACACACAAAAGACAATCAAACATTATCACCTTATTGCAAGAGCATCTCCTCTTTTTTTGTTTGGACAGCTGAGGGGGGGTGCTGCAGCACCCAAAGCACCCCCCCCCCCCCCTAGATCCAGCCCTGCATTGTTAGACTTAAGTTATTGTTAGTAGTTTTTGAAGACATTTGCGCACAATTTTTGCGTCCCGTGATTGAGCCCCGTACCCGTAGCCTGGAGAATGTGAGGTACGGGCCCGTACCCCTAGCCTCTGCCTTTTGTTTACTGTTGGTCCAGAAGATGGCAAGTTTTTGAAAATTCAATCAAAATTATAATATCACAGTGGCTGCGGGTACGTCATTGTTGATGATTGTTGCAACACTCAGACCATGTTCAGGGATAGTAACTCTTGTCAAATTTTTCGTCAACAAATGCATTTTCTTATTTCGGATATTTAACGCATAAGAATAGGGTTAAGGTTAGTCGTTTTTTAAGACATTTGCGCACAATTTATGCGTCCCGTGATTGAGCTCCGTATCCGTAGCCTGGAGAATGTGAGATATGGGCCCGTACCCCAAGCCTCTGCCATATAATATATAAAAAAAGGACCTTTAAAAAAAGTGTCTGAAATGTCAGGTTCTGGCTTAATGAGATATAATTGAAATTAATGACAAGATGTTGTTCTCAGTTATGGACAGCATGGAAAGACATTCTCCTGCTAAGATTTTGACTTAGCTTGTCATTTATTTGAGCTTAAAGGTGGACCCTGACGGATGAGGTTTTGCAAAAAACACGTCAAGATCACCAGAAAGACAGCCTTTTCAAGGATTGGAACACTCGCTTTGTTCTTGTTTCATATAAATCAAACCATCAAAACGGCGATTCCTCCTTGGCGGAGATGCCGAAGAGAGAAGCCATTTTGGATGGGGTGGGTGGAGGCCACTCATTGTGGTTAAAGCTTCTTTTTTTTTTATCGTGCAGTAAAAAATAAAAAAGTGCTATTTCCTTTGTTGTGACCGAAACTCCTTTAGGTAAACTGTATAAAATTTAAGCAAAATAATAAACAAAAAGTCTTGTGAAAATTTTGTGCAAACGATTTGGTCATTAGAATTTGACTTCCAGCAAGGAGGAATCGCCGATTTGACAGTTTGATTTCTAGGAAACTAGAGCAAAGTGAGTGTTGCGATCTCTGTAAACTAAAGGGTGTTTTCCTGGTGATCTTGACGTGTTTCTTGCAAAAACTCATCCGTCAGGGTGCCCCTTTAAGAATCCTCAGTTCAGTGGTTCTGCTTGACAACTGGTCATCTACAAGGAATGACTGTGTTATATATTACTTGAACATGCACACTGTGTATACAGAATTTCTTCTTCTTTCTTTTCTGTAGCGTGATATCAATACAAGATGGGTCAAGCACTAATAAGTGCTGCTCAGTGGACCTCTGTGAAGGATGGAGGGCGAGGAAAGTTGGAGCTGACGCCGCTGAACGAAGAACTGTTGAACGCCATCCTCAAGTTTGTGGAAGGATTTTCACAAAAGTCTCCAGAGGAGGGAAAGCTGGTCTTCAAGAAACCTCTAGAATGGGAGACAACATTAAGCGCCAATGCCTTCTCTGGCTTCAAGGAAGAGTAAGTGAAGTTGTGTTTGCCTACTGATGCAAGTATTGAACTTCAATTTGTTGGGAGTTTGTAAACTTGTGTCTGTGTCACGTACAGTGTGTTTCGTTACTTTTGTGTGTGAGCGTGTCCCACATACATTGCCTTTTTTGCTAGTGATAATGCTTTGCTTATCAAATCATTTTCTAGCACTGCATTACTGACTGCTTAACATGAAAAATCAGAAACAAAGGGTAGACAAGCACAAATGCAACAAAAAAATAAAAATGAATCAATAGAAAAGATTGATGAACAAAAATGTAACCTTGCTGACCGTGGCCTTGAAGTTTTATGCTGACATTTTTTTGTTTTTTGTTTTAGCCATACTTTTAATGTCCTTGAAGTTACAGTCTCAAAACTTAGTGAGTGGGCACATTGGCTTAAAGTGATGCAGACAACTGAGTACCCATTACCTTATTGACCTTGACCTAGACCTTTGACCTTTGGCATGTCCATTTGTTGTTGTGGCCTTATTTTGGACATGTTGGCAGTCGCCAAATTCAGTAATCTAGTAGGTTACCTTGAGATGACTCAGGAGTGGGAAGGGGTAAGAAGAGGAGGGAAGAATGACTTATCAAGTGAAGATTTATGGTGGAGAAAAGCCGTGGAGGGCACGTCTGCTGCTCAGCAACACCCATGTTTTTTCTGTTATCAGTTTGCAACCATCAGATGAGATGGCTTTCTGCAGTCTCATTTTTAACTCATTCAAGTCGTTCCAGCCATATATGTCCGGAATTAATACATAGCTGTCAATTTGATGCATTTGCTTCAAGGGAAGTAAATCTGTGTGCATACCATACTTGGTCACTTCTAAGCTCGCTTCGCTTCCTTAGACCACAATTTTGCCTCTGACTTTGCTTTTGTAGTGGTTTGTTGTGGGGTAACCAATCGGTGTAGAGAGTTTTAAAGTCTATACATATTAAAAAGTCTGATCTACCACTTCCCTATGTCTGAACCTGAAGTAAAAACCCGTGATCTTCTTTCATTTCTCCTTTTGATTATGCATGTTTTGTTTGTGTGTATGGCTGGAGTGATTTGTGAGTTTTTTTAATAATTCAAAATCGTTGCGATGCGAATGAGTTAATGCAACCATCAGATGAGATGGCCTTCTACAGTCTCATTATTAAGCGCGTGTTTCAGAAATGGAGCTCTGGTGTCGGAGGAGAAGAAGGACGACATTCCGCTGTTCAAGCTGCAGCGACAGACCATCAGCATCATGACCATGGAACTGGGGGAGATGGTCCTCAGAACGGCCGGGGAGAAGAAAATCACCGAGCTCCGACTGTGCTTAGAAGGTATAACGTTGAACATTTACTCATCTTTTTCTTTGTGGCGATGTCGTCAAAAGACTGCTATCTAGTCTGTTTAATCATCTTTTACAAATTGCGTAGATCATTAGAATGATATTGCATATCAGTGTTATCACATATGTGCATCTCATATGACGTATGACATAATCATATCATATAATTATTACGCTTAACCCTTTCGCCACCAATGTCGCATTTTTGCACCACAATAGAACACCCATGTCACTAAAAGGCATCAAAGCAGGGTCTGTTATCCAAAGAGCCTTTTTTCATAATTTTGGGAGGTAAGGATAGGCCTTACGTTATACATGTCATAGAGGAATCTCCAATATTGCAGATTTTTTTTTTTTCTCTTCCCTTGTAATTTTAATGGATGTTTTGTTGCGAAAAATAGCTGGCGGCGAAAGGGTTAAAATTGCCATCTGACACGCTGGATTATAGACCTGGGCCTGTATTCACGTTGAGATAGCATGAGACTTAGCATCATGCTAACTTAGAAGCTCTTCCAAAAGTCCTATTAAATCCTATAGGACATTGGAAGAGCTTCTAAGTTAGCATCATGCTAAGTCTCATGCTATCTTGACATGAATACCGTCCCTGGGCCTGTATTCACATTGAGATAGCATGAGACTTAGCATCATGCTAACTTAGAAGCTCTTCCAAAAGTCCTATTAAATAATATAGGACATTGGAAGAGCTTCTAAGTTAGCATCATGCTAAGTCTCATGCTATCTTGACATGAATACCGTCCCTGGGCCTGTATTCACATTGACATAGCATGAGACTTAGCATCATGCTAACTTAGAAGCTCTTCCAAAAGTCCTATTAAATACTATAGGACATTGGAAGAGCTTCTAAGTTAGCATGATGCTAAGTCTCATGCTGTCAATGTGAATACAGGCCCAGGGTAGCATTATTAATTTGAGCGTATATCCTCTTTTTGGCTGTTTGTGCTGATCCTTTTGCAACACAAAAAAATGCAGGCTCATGTTTTTCTTCATTTGTCGATGTACCATTTTCAAAGAATAACCACAGAAATGAACATTAGAAATACAAGTTTATTGATTTGTCCTCTGACTTTTCATATAAAGCAAATGTTGTGTGTTTATGCCTTTTGACTATTTACTTGAAGCCTAGTGTGATAAATCTTTCAATGTTTCCTTTTTTCCTTTCATATTTTGGGTAAAGGAAAGATAAATCTATCCCCAATGGGGAATGACACCTTTTTGACTCATTTATTTTGTGGACCTTCAATTGCTTAAAACGCTCTCTCTCTCTCTCTCTCTCTCTCTCTCTCTCTCTCTCTCTCTCTCTCTCTCTCTCTCTCTCTCTCTCTCTCTCTCTCTCTCTCTCTCTCTCTCTCTCT
>CM065680.1:52181558-52186558 GCA_017654935.2 Phymorhynchus buccinoides
GTAAACAGAACAAAATGGCATCTCTCTGTCGTTTTTGTGGGCGAGAAAACATCGAGTTGAAACGAGAATGCCACTTAACTAATGAGACAGAGAGAAGCTGTAAACAGAACAACTCAGTGGCATCCTTGATTCAGACCTTTGATCTGTGGCCTTGTTCACAGTTGATGACAAAAAATCACCTTGATTTCGGTATATTTATCACAAAATTATGATCTGTTTCGCGGTCCGACACTTTCATTTTGGCAGTCAATACACCCGCGATCAACTCTAGACTCAACCGGAAGCGGACATCGTGCATCGCCACGCTTCCACGGCTTATACTTCGACGCGGCTTATGCGTGACTTTTTTCAGATTTGTTTTTAAAAGTAGGTGGTGTGGCTTATGTTACGAAGCGGCTCGTAGTCCGTGATTTACGGTAACATGATTCTTTGACAGTTACAGTTTTACATCGTACAATTTACATCTACAGTTAAATGGTGTGGTGTGTGTGTGTGTGTGTATTAGGTATTAGGTATTTTATAGTCACAGAGGCGTTTCTGTGAAATTCGGCTTGCTCCACCTAGAGAGCGCGTCGCAGCCAGAGGCACGCCACCCAATATTTATTTTTTTGCATGCAATTTTTTTGTGACTGATGGGGGGAAAGGGGGTTTTTTTTTTTTGGGGGTAAATTTTTACCAAATGACAACTTTTTTGTTGCCACTGGGTTTAGCGTATGCTAAGTGCATGGGCACACAGGACCTCGGTTTATCATCTCATCCGAAAGACTCCACGTTCAGACCATAAGGCCTAGTGCAAAGTGAGAGGAAAAATCCCCTGTACCCAGGTTCGAACTCGGGATTACTTGACACGAAGCGAACGCGCTACCACTGTGCCACTCTACATGTGTGCGTGTGCAGGTGGGACCTTTGTGTACAAAAACGGTTGCCGGTCCCCGCCCTGGCGACAGCTGAATGGTGACATCTGCTACATCCAGGTCAAACCCCACGACAGCCAGTTGCTGTACATCACCGCCAACACAAGTGGCTACTATATGAACAAGGTCAGATTGCTTTCTGTTTAAACATACACTGACGCACCACGATTAAGTCCCTTGGTTTTTTCTGGGTAGCTGTGACCCACATACAAATGTCCCCAACTTCAAATTGAGGCTGCTTTTTTTGAATTTGGTTTGAATTTGGGGGCATTTGTATGGGAGTGAGACCTGGTCAAAACAAGATTTCTTTCCAGCTATAAGAGGGAAAACACGTGAAACCCGTGATTTTGACACGTGATCTGGTGGGTCTTTAAGCATACTCTTTTAACCCCTTCACTGCCGCCTACTACTTGCGCATGCTTTTGCTCGATTTTTGAATGGGCAATATCGCTACTTAGCGGCGACGTATATATACGTCAGTGGCAGGTACTGAAGCGCTATAGAGGACGTATATATACGTCGTGGGCAGCGAAGACTGCCTTGGACCTTTCACACTTTACACTTTGATATCTTAGAACAAAAAAAGCCAACAACAGCAAGAAAAAGGAAAAAAACAAAACAACCAACAACTGAGAAGTGAGTTTTCAATTTGCTTTGTTTCTCCAGCGTTCTTTTCTGTACAGTCAAACCTCTACTTGAGGACTTCCAAGAAGCCAGGAAAAATCGGTCTTAAATTGGAGGGGTCTTACAACAGAGGTCGGTTTTATGCACATATTATAGAAAGCTACATTACATCAGTGCCTTAAAAAAATCAGTCTTAAATGAGAGGTCTTTTAACAGAGGGTCTTATAATAGAGGTTTGACTGTATTGACTTTCTTATACATATTTTGTCCTTTTATTCCTTCTGTTTTTGTGGGGGTTTTTATTTTTACTTTCCCTGGTTCATTAGTTTCTTCCTTTCCATTTCGACAGTTGGATTTTTTTTAATTTCTTTTAGTTTTCTCTGATTTAATGCTGAAAAGAAAACACCTCAGTCTTTTGATGCTCTTTTTCAGTAATAAATAAAAGCATTTCTATAAAAAAAATTCCTCTTCTGCTCTTTTTTTTAGTTTTTTCTTGTGTAGGCCCTACTATTTGCTTGTTTGACACCTCCCCCCTCCCACCCACCCAATCCCCATCCCTCCCTATTTGACCCTGCCCCATTCACTTCCATCTAGTATTCCCCAATCCTACTTCCAACTTTACTTGTCCCATCTTTCCCCCAGCCATTCAAGCCGATCACCTGGGCGGCCAAGGAAATTATTACTGTGTACAGATATCTTATCTACATGACCGAAGTCCCCAGTTATTTCACACAACAGAACCATCAAAGAGATGATGGTGGTTGTCTACTGCAAGAAGAAGAAGACTGATGGCAAACAATGACTGTTCCTTTTTGTGGCCTCAGTTGGACCCAGATCATGGAGCACCCTTTCTTTCTTTTTATTTTTGTTTTCCTCTCTCTCTCTCTCTCTCTCTCTCTCTCTCTCTCTCTCTCTCTCTCTCTCTCTCTCTCTCTCTCTCTCTCTCTCTCTCTCTCTCTCTCTCTCTAATTAATTAGCTTATCTCATTACCCTGAATAAATAACATTTCGTTCGTTCGTTCGTTCGTTCTCTCTCTCTCTCTCTCTCTCTCTCTCTCTCTCTCTCTCTCTCTCTCTCTCTCTCTCTCTCTCTCTCTCTCTCTCTCTCTCTCTCTCTCTCTCTCTTCTCAACCCCTTTAGTGCCGTCTATTAGTTGCGCATGTGCTGCCAAGCAATTTTTGAATGCAGCGAAATTGTGACTTGGCGGCGACGTACTATTACGAGCATGTCTGACCGATTTGGGCAAGGATGGTTACAGCAGCAGCCGACTGTGGTGTTTTGAGTTAGTGGTGTATTTTTTAAAGTCATCACTTAAACTTTTGGGCTGAAATTGTTTTTGGATTTAACCGTTTTTTGACTTGAAAAATCCAGACTCGAAGAGAAAAAAATAAAACAAAGCCCAAAGAAGAAGTACATTTGGACCTAACCATCTTTTTGAGTTACCAGTTTTTTTTTAGATATCTGTTTTCGAGATAGGTGATTTCCACTTGTATAGCTTCTTCTTCTTCCTCAATCGCTCAAACAGTTTCCTGTCAATTATGAGCGTAGATGCATCATGCTGCCATTATACGCCTAACTAACAAATAGTTAGGCCCAGCAAGTCCGACTTCGGCTGGAGGATATCTTTTTTAAAGTGCTTCATGAAAAAAGGCAGGAGAATGGACCGGTAAGGCAGAAAGATAGTAGATGACAGTAAGCAAAGGGAAAAGGTAGAGTCAAAGAGAGTGACAGATGAGAGGAAGTTACAAGCACAGAACTTCCAGAAGGTGGGAGAACTATTTATACAAAAAGACCCCCCGGTATCCCCACGGGAGGACTTGTATAGCAAACACACTACATTTAATTACAGTGAAAATCGCTTAACTCAAAATTGAAGGGACTGAAGTTTTATTTTGAGATGGCCAGTATTTTTAGATAAAAATAGTTTTTATAACATAAGGTTTTTTAAAGTGGGAACACAAAATTCTTGTGAGTTATCCAGTCTTTTTGAGTTATCAGGAATCCACTGTATGTTCATAATTGTCTACACTCTCCCACAAACGCAGGTGCACAGATACCCCCCCCCACACACACACACACACATATGCACACACGCACACATGCACACACACACACACACACACACACACACATGCACACACACACACACACACACATCTCTTAGTCTTTGTGATCTTGATTTTGTCAGTGCTGGTTTTTACCAGAATTAGAAATTTGGTATTGAATAAAATATACACATATTATTCACTGGAAACGTTCCTACAGTTTGATGACTACAACTCTATGTTCCCAATCATTGACTCTCTCTCTCTCTCTCTGCACTTTCTCAGGGCCCAGACCCAGAGAAACCAGGACAGTTGGACTACGACCGCCCGGACAAAGAAGACATCTACCGCGACCTGGTAACACTGCTCAAGGCCAAATCACCCAAGTTCACTGAGGTCATCAGCAAGCAGGTGAGTTCAACAACAACAACAACAACGTGAAAAAATGTATATACCGATGTACAAGTAGTGCAAAGAGGCCTGCCAGCCGTGAGATATAAAACAATATCCAGAGATATCATTTGCATATATTAACCCATAGGCTGTTCATACCAAACCCAAGTGTGCAATGTTACCCCTAGGATTCATTCAGCGCTGACGATAACATTAATGCTAGTACATAACGAAGATTCATTGTTTGAATGAATCAATAGTACATGTCACATATCTGCACAAACCATTATGTGCCTGACACTTGAAATGTCTAGCCGTGTATCAAGGCCTAGGCTACTCAACTTCATGACCGCCTCGATTAGCAGACGATTTGAGCTATGTAATTTTGGCACAGGGAGAGTCCATGTTGATAATGTAGACGCAATACTGTCGCAAAACAGCTTGAATTCATCTTCAGTCCGGAAATAAAAATGAGCTGACTGAACCTGTGCGAAGAGCTAGCGCACCTTCGTTAAAAAGAAGAAAAAGAAGAAGCGTGTTTTAGGGGCTTGTGATCGTTCTTGTCAAAGCTGACTCCCCTCTTTTTCACGGTGTGTCGAAATTGACTCGCTCTCGTTAAGTGTGTACATTTTATTGTTGGTGTTTAGGCCTACAGGTTACAATAACAGCAATTGTCGTTAGTGTTTCAGTTCGTTGCTTCTGTTTATGTTTATGTTTTGTTATGTTTTGTTACCACATCTTATGAAGTACATTTGAGTTAAAATTTTCTATTTTGTTGAACTATATTCTTTGCGCAAGAATGTCTGTTACAGAGTGTGTGCTGCGACAACTGGTGTGAAAAATGGATGCGTTTTCATTTCGCTACAGATCTGAGCCTGTTTCTTTTTCTTGCTTTTCTGTTGATACACATCGGTATATATCCGTTATTATGATTTGGGAGTTAGATATTGCTTTTATCCTATCTCTCGAGCCTTGCTGTTTACTCAGTCTCCGACTTCGTGTGATAAACAGAAAGCCTCTCGAGA
>CM065680.1:52191558-52224058 GCA_017654935.2 Phymorhynchus buccinoides
ATCAAAATGCCGAAAAGAAAACGCCAAGATTTAACCACAAACGAAAAACTTGAAATTTACAAGAAATTTAAAGGTCTTCCTGCATGCAGCTTGAGGGAAGGTGCGGCAAAGCTGGGGGTGTCCAGGACGTTGCTAACAAACATTTTGAAAAGTGTGACTGACGTAAACAAAAGGGAAGCCAAAAAAAAAAAGTGTTCGAAAATTATGTAATCCTGGACCGCCGGTAATTAAATCCGCCGCTTATTAAAGCCATTTTTCGTCGGTCCCAAAATGGCTTTATAAAGCGGCGACCACTGTATTTTATTAGTCACATTATAAGGTGTAGGGGTCTGAGTCTGGGAGAAAAAAGTATCGCCTGTTAGTAAAAAAAAAAAATGGTGCATACTCACACTACATGCACATATTTTAAACCGTCATTCAAATGATTTTTTTCCCTTTTCATTGTTGTTGTTGTTGTTGTTGTTATTGCGTTGAACCAGGGAGGCAACCAAACGGCCACCATCATCGCCCTGTGTTCGCTGCGTGACTTCAACCTGGCCCAGGAGACCTGCCAGCTAGCCATCAGGGACGTCGGGGGCCTGGAGGTGCTCATCAACCTCCTGGACACCGAGGAGGTCAAGTGCAAGGTCTGTACGCCCACCCATACCCATCGCATTTTCAACCCTTTCACCGCCAGCCATTTATCAGAAGAAAAAAAATGGCAGCGATTTAATGCTAAAAAAAAAGAGATGATTTTGACCAAAAAAAACAGATGCTTGTGGCAAAAGAAAAGACCATCTAACCCTAACCCTATCCCTAACCCTAACCCTATCCCTAACCACGGAAAGAACCAAGAAATAGAGCAGGAGGGTGTAAATCTACATATTTGCCGAGAAATCGATGTACAAAGCCATGCACTTATACTATTTTTTTGCTGGAGCCATTCCTTTTTTTGGTTGATAAATTTTAAGTAAAAAAAATGTCCATTCAGCTTACCTGGGTAGAAAAAAAATGTATCTGCAATATTGGGGATTCCTGTGACATGTATAAAATAAGGCTAATCCTTACCTCCCAAAATAAAGATAATAGGATCTTTGGATAATGGACCCAGGTTTCAGGCTTTTTAGTGACATGGGTGTTAAATCATTGTGGTGCAAAAATGCAACGTCGGCGGTGAAAGGGTTAACCTCTTCGCTGCCCCGTCACGGATATTTCTGTCAAGTTCCCGTCACGGAAAAATCCGTCCGCGTCATTCTGAGAGTTTCCCTTTTTCTATCCATTATGCTTTTAGCAGTATGTTCGAATGCATGTGAAAGCGTTTTCAAAAGATAGTATATTCAATTCCCTTTCAGAAAAAATGTATAGGTTATATGCACTTTTATTCAGTTGTTGTTGTTGTCGTCGTACCCTGGCTAAAAGACTCCAGGGATCATCCGAGCGGCCGAAGCAATTGAACACTACGGTACACATGCATCAGCTAGGGATGAGAAGATTACGTGTGTGACTGTTTTTGATTACCCCACCACGTGGGCAGCCACACTCTGACTTCAGGGATAAAATTCAGTAGTTTTTTCACAAGATCCGGCAACTTAAAACGGCTTCGCAAATAGGTGTGTGAGGTGTGGGGGTTGGGGGTTGATCTAGCTCTTAAAGCTGCATCCAAAGGGATATTATATAGTTGGACTTTGGATGCCTTCACCACCACCAGCTGCCTTCAAATTCCTGTGGCCGAGAGAGGAGAGTGGGGTTCTATCCTGGGCAAGGCATCTCAACTATAAACAAATTTTAGCCCAGCCTGTCGGAATAGCAGCTACCCCTTTTGCTATCTGGCAGTCATGGTTGGAAACTGAGTGGCATACATACTTTTGTGACTGACACTGCTTGGTGTTTTTTTCAATTATTAATTTCAAAAGTGTGCCTTATAAACTGGTGTGGCACAGCCCATTAGGGGGGGAAAACCCTAAGTGGAAATCTTAAGGCACAGTGCACAGCTAGTACATTTTTAGATCATAGTTGATTCACACATTGAGGAATGTCTTTAAAATTGCATAATAGTTAGAAGAGTGAATAGGATTGAATATAATATTTTTTAATACTATTTGCACCTTATTCCAAACTTGTTTGAAATATTATTTCACTATTATTTTATGTGGGAGAAAGGATGAATGCTTCATGTATTATAAAGAAAGCTTGCCTTGTAGATCTGAAAATATACTTGTGTTTTCGTCCTTTCTTGTGGAGGAACTTAAGCACTTTTCTTTAATACACCAACTTGCGCTTAACAAACCCCACACCTTTTTTTTTAGATACAAAACCCATACTGTTGTTTGTGTTTATCCTTAACAATGGTGATTGGCGGAAGGGAAGGGGTAGGGTTAGGATCAGCCTGGGATGGGGGGGATTTGTTGCACAATGTTTTTGTCTGGTCTCAATCCCAGTATTACTGTATTTAATGTTTGGAATTGACAGCACATTATTACAAGAAAAATAAACCCTCGAGAGCAGAGACAATTTTGCTGTTAATTCAAACATCTTCCCCCCCCCCCCCCCCCCCCCCCCCCCCCCATCTCTTTCTCGTGGTTTTTTTCTCTGGTCACATCCCATGAAGTGTGGACATCTACTTCTGTATACAGGAGTTTCTCACCACCAGAGAAGAAGAAGAAGATATAGTGACCATCTTGTACTTTAGTAACCCCCTCCCCTGAAATTCACTGAGAAGCAACATTCTGACATTTTTTTGGGGGGTGAAAGGGATACAGTTAGTATCAGCCTAGAATTATTTTCATAAAACTGAAAGAAGCAGACTTTGAGATTGAGGGCCATAAACATGAGGGAAGTGACTAAAATACGCTAAAGATTGACGATAATATAGTGTTCAGTGATGCATGTTGTCATTTTCCACCAGCTTGTCATGTAATGCAGGATATCTTCTGTTTAAAACTGCTGCGCAGATTGGAGCCCTGAAGATCTTGAAGGAGATCTCACGCAACACCCAGATCCGCCGTGCCATCGCTGACCTGGGGGGGCTGCAGACCATGGTGAAGATCCTGAGGGACCCTGACAAGGACCTCAAGTGTCTGGCCGCAGAGACCATCGCCAACGTCGCCAAGTTCCGCCGGGCGCGCCGAACTGTCAGGCAGCATGGTGGCATTAAAAGATTGGTGAGAAATTGTGGCACTTTGCCCGTTTCATTCAAGTATTGCTGTTTAAAAAAAAAAATCTTTTTAGCTATCTCTGCTTATTAGAGTGACCACCAACACTATCGTTTATATCGGTCTCACTTGTGAATACAGACAAACCCCTATTTTACGACCCTCTGTTAAGCAACCACCTCTCATTTAAGACCGGATTTGTTGGCATGGATGCATTTTACTATGTAAACGACCTCTCTTAAACGACTTCCTCTAAAACGCGACTTACGACCGCCATTTTGTTGGTTTTTACGACCGTTGTTGTCGTCTGCATAGACTTCGAGCAAAGGGAAACAACCACGGTCAAGGGCCTGAAAGCGGAGTCGCTTCCCTTGTTGTAGAAAAGATGGCGGAAAGCGTAGGAAAAGCACGAAAACCACTGACTTTGAAAAAGAAAACCACTGACTTTGGATGAGAGTGGAGGTGATTAACAGAAGTCGGCGAAGTGAAACTGTAATACATCGATTGCACAATCCTATGGAGTTGGAAAGATCCAAATCCAGTTTTAATATGTCATTGTATGTGTGCATGAAGAAGAGAGTATGAACTGTGCTGAACTTTTTCTTTCTATGGCTGCCAGTGAAAACCTCCGTCATACGACCCCTCCAATTTACGACCGATTTTTCCTGACATTTTGGAAGTCTTAAAATAGAGGTTTGTCTGTATCAAGTTGAAGTAGACATTTTGGCATAAAAATGATTGAACTGGGGACCAAAAAAAATTATTGCAAGTTACATGTATCAGATGATGAATACTGGATAAATCTCGGTCTGTCTCAATGTGGCTGTTGTTTATTCTTTGCTAGGCGACTTGGTGCCGTAAATAACTTTGGTGAAGGGAGTTAATTACAGAGGGAGTTATCTCTCTTTACTTTACATGTACAGTGGAACCTCCCTTATAAGACCTTCAAAAATAATCCCAAATGAGGTCTTATAAGGGAGGGGTCTTATAAGAGAGGTAAATTTAATACTCACAAAGAAGGGCAATGTCTAAGAGAAGTAGGTCTTATATGGGAGGGAGTCTTATAACGGGAGGTCTTATAAGGGAGGTACCACTGTGTCAAGATATTTTTTTTTAGATACCCATTTTTGAGTCAGTTGGATTCCCCTGTATTGTCATCCTGATTTGCCCTAAGCTGGATTCCCCTGTATTATCATCCTGATTATTCCCTGGGTGTGGTCAGGTGAGCCTGCTGGACTGCGTGCCCCTGAACAGCGGGCACATGACGGCGGACATGGAGCTGGATGTGGAGGTGGCGCGCTGCGGGGCCCTGGCCCTGTGGAGCTGCTCCAAGAGCAAGAAGAACAAGGAGGCCATGCAGCGCGCCGGCGCCATCCCCCTGCTGGCCAAGCTGCTCAAGTCGCCCCACGAGAACATGCTCATCCCCGTCGTGGGCACCCTGCAGGAGTGCGCCTCGGAGGTCAGCGCCTGCAAGCTTGTACTTTAGACACACACTCATGCATGCTCACGACCCTCAGTATCAAAACTCTGCTTCTTTCAGATTGATGAAAATAATTCTAGGCTGATCCCTATCCCTTTTACCGAGAATGGAAGAATGTTGCTTAATTCTCATTCAAAATGTTCAATGCGGAAAATTTGAGGAGGGAAGGGGCGGGTGTAAAGTACAAGATAGTCAGCGCCGGCACCCCCAATCTCAAAAGTCTGCTTCTTTCAGATTGATGAAAATAATCCTAGGCTGATCCTAACCCTATCCCTTTCACCGAGAATGGCAGAATGTTGCTTAATTCTCATTCAAAATGTTCAATGCGGAAAATTTGAGGAGGGAAGGGGCGGGTGTAAAGTACAAGATAGTCAGCGCCGGCAAAAATGTACTTCATAGACACCCCCCCCCCACACACGCACACACACACACACCGGCTTCATGCATGCTCATGACCCTCAATCTAAAAAGTCTGCTTCTTTCAGATTGATGAAAATAATCCTAGGCTGTTGCTTAATTCTCATTCAAAATGTTCAATGCGAAAAATTTGAGGAGGGAAGGGGCCCTCGCGTGTAAAGTAGAAGATAGTCAGCGCCGGCAAACTTGTACTTCATAGACCCCCCCCCCCACACGCACACACACACCGGCTTCAATGTCTAAAAAGTGCTTCTTTCAGATTGATGAAAATAATCCTAGGCTGATCCTAATATCCCTTTCAAAGAATGTTCAGATGCGTTCAAAAAATTTGAGGGGGGAAGGGGCGGGTGTAAAGTAGAAGATAGCCAGTGCAGGATTCAGTAAGCCTAGCCCGTGGTGGACACTGCACGCTTTCAACTGAAGACATTAAGGGCCAGCCACACGTCAGCTAAAATCGTACGAGTTCAGAGACACTGAAAAGAAAAGACTAACATCCGGTCCCTTTTCCCTATATGAGTAGTGAGGACAGAAACACTGGTTATGTCCCTTTTAAACGTGACACATTTAGGTTAAAAACACGTTGATAGGCCAGTTGAATTCTTCGTTCAAATTCCAGTCTGAGTCTTTGGATAGTCTCTACCCCACTAACGATAACTCTATCAGCCCGGCTCGCCGTAACTCTTAAGTAGTCCATCTTACCCTTCTAGAGTCTTTGACGAGTTTACGATACGATTCGATCACATGGTCTCCAAGAACAAATGTGATTCGCACTTCGGGATCACATGATCGAATCGTATCGTACAGTCTACGATTTTAGCTGACGTGTGGCTGGCCCTTTATACTGACTGCCTGGCTGGAGGACTTACTGACTTCCTGCTTTCTTTTCTTCTTTCCTTCCTTCTTCTTTCTGTCCTGTTGTTCTCCCATTTCCATGAGAACAGGAGTTTATCGAAATGGGAATGAGGGGCTGCGTGTGTTTGTGCCTCTGTCTCGGTGTGTGTTGTGTGTGTGTGTGTGTGTGTGTGTGTGTGTGTGTGTGTGTGTGTGTGTGTGTGTGTGTGTGTGTGTGTGTGTGTGTGTGTGTGTGTGTGTGTGTGCATGCGTGTGTGTGAGTAGGATTTATATTCCATCCTGTGCTGGATTTAAATCTGCTGAACCAGTCATAATGAAAATTGGCAGAATTGTCATTTTTGAAAAATCGATGTCCACAATACAGTGGAGAACTCTTTAACACAAAACTGGTTAACAAGAAATATTGGTTAGCGCACAAAAAGCTCTTTGAACGGACAAAACCCCTCTTTTTTAGTACTCAAGGCCTTGTGTGCATTAGATCCGCAATCCGCAAGTTTGTACGGAAACCTCATTCACTTATATAAGAAATAAGCGGATGGGATTGCGGATGAGTTTGTGTGTGTAATGTACACAATCCTTCATATTTTTTACTTCAATATTTTTCTTGCACGTTTATCTGTGCACGGCCTACCAATGCTTAATTAACACAAATAATGGTTAACACACACAAAAATCTTTGTCACCTGAATTTCGCGTTAAGAGTATTCCACTACATCCAAAGACTGAATTATAAAAAGAGAAAAAAAAAATGGAAAAAAAAATGGAAAACAAAAACCTACCCGGTACTGCTGTGAAAAGTTTTGGCAGAAAGCACATGTACTGTATAAGTACACGTACAGTTGAAATGTACTTATGGCAGACTGTAATATTGCCGTTTCTTTCCTGTCCACAGCCCAGCTACCGCCTGGCGATTCGCACGGAGGGCATGATAGAGGACCTGGTGAAGAACCTGAAGAGTTCCAACCCAGACAAACCCGCCAACCCCGAACTGCAGATGCACTGCGCCTCCGCTATCTTCAAGGTTAGCAGGCTGTTTCTTTGTGTGTGCCCTAATTGTGAATGTATTTAATTATGCTAACAGTAAAACAAAGTCTACTGTGCATCCACTAGTTTTCATCCCCTAAATGTGTACATGCTTGTCATTTTATTATTTTTAAACGAGTACATGATATCATTGTTCATTGAAATGTACAAACCAACGCAAAGCTTTGGTATGAATATTTTTTTATTTTTTTTTTTTTTTTTTATTCTCAGGCCAAAGCGTTTTTATTTTCATTGTTACACTGTAGCCAAGGAAAATAATAAAGTATGGGTTATAAGGTATTTTAGAGAATATAGAGTGTTTTGTTTTTTCATGGCCTCTGAAAATACGTCTTTGCATTTTTAATTTATATGTTATCCCTGTCTCCCTGCTGGCAGATGATTCAATATTTATCCCATTAATAGTTCCACTATGTTTACTTTACTCGCTTAAAATGCACTTAAACGAAGCTTCTGCATTTTAATAGATGTATGCTAGATAATCTGTTTCTGAATAGGTTGGTATTAAGCTTGAAAAATATCAGCACACTCATGCACACACACATGCACATGCACACAGAAGTATGCACATGCACATACACACACTCACAGACCCACACACACACACACACACACATTATTTAGATATTTCTATTCTTTGGATGTTACCATTGCATAGTGTTCTTCTGCTGTTGATGATGAACATCATCAGTGTATTTTACACTTTCATTTATGTTGTCTTTATAATTACCATATTTTTCTGACATAAGCAGCGAACTTCACTTTTTTTAATTCAGACCAAGACCCCTGCATTTATAATATGACTACTGTTTGGAGTAAGAAAATAAGAAACGAAACGCTGAATTTTGTGTAAAATGCAGGGTTTTGGGGCCTTATAATACTACTGTATTTATGTACCAAATTTTTCTAACTATAAGGTGTATCTTAGTATCACCCCTCAAATTTTACACAAGAGTCAGATGTTGTTTTTCTATTTTCTTAATATATTATTAGTCACATTATAAGGCGCAAGGGTGTCAGTCTGAGAAAAAAGTATCGCCTTATAGTCCGAAAAATACGGTATTTATAATGCTGAGGACATGATGTAAAATAGCTGTTCAAGATGATTCCTGTTATCCTCATTAAAGATATGTTTGATTTGGCTTAGACTTGACAACCATTCACTCTGTAAAGAAGCACGCATGGTCTCTATTCTCCATTCCATCTGTTTGCAGTGTGCGGAGGAGAAAGAGACGCGTGACCTGGTGCGGCAGTATGGGGGCCTGGACCCCCTGGTGGGCCTGCTGAGCAACATGGAGAACAAGGAGCTGCTGGCCGCCGCCACCGGCGCCATCTGGAAGTGCGCCATCAGCCCCGAGAACGTGGCCCGCTTCCAGGAGCTCAAGTGCATCGAACTGCTGGTGGCCCTGCTCACCAACCAGCCTGAGGAGGTGAGGTCACCCAGGGAAAGGTGTCCTCAGTGTACGTTACAGTAGTTGTTACAGTGATAACCTGTTAACCTGCTCACCAACCAGCCTCAGGAGGTGAGGTCACCCAGGGAAAGGTGTCCTCAGTGTACGTTATGCTAGTTGTTACAGTGCTAACCTGCTCACCAACCAGCCTGAGGAGGTGAGGTCATCCAGGGAAAGGTGTCCTCAGTGTACGTTATGCTAGTTGTTACAGTGCTAACCTGCTCACCAACCAGCCTGAGGAGGTGAGGTCACCCAGGAAAAGGTGTCCTCGGTGTATGTTACAGTGGAAACCAGCTACCTGAAAAACGGGTGTGCACAAAATATCTGATATTTGCGTACGTCATGTTTTAACATTCACGGTTCCCATCTCATCTAGCCCATGCAAAACCAAACTGGTACAAGAGTATTTGCGTATGGTCTGTTAGTAGTCTTCAACCATTGAAATAACTTCTAGCTTATTTCATTGAGGGCAAGGTATGCAAATGAAGGGCTAACCCCCCCCCCCCCCCCCCCCCCACACCCACCACACACACACCCTCTTTGGCTTCTTTTTCATGCTCTTTTTGCAAAACATCACTAATCGGCCTGTAATAAAAATTATGATTTGGAGCTTTGCCAGCCGTTAGCTCTTTTATCTTATTAATACAGACACAATTTATTAAAGCTGTGCCACTTTGCATTATTTTTTTTATGTAACTGATGCAAACCAGCTAGTATATAACTGCTTCAATGGGAAAGAATCAGATAGTTAAGAGTCAGCATTTGTATTCTGCAAGATAAAGCTATACAACCACTCTACCTGGATGGGAGATAATTTAAAAATAATTCAAGTTCAAGTTCAAGTTCAAGTATACCTTAATATCTCCAAAAGAGAAATTGATTGAAACAAGCTAGCAAAAAAAGCTGGTTTTGATTTTTTTTTTTGGGTGCCAATTAATTATCCTCCTTATAACCCTCAAGTGCAGATGTACCTATCACCAATTTTTTAAACAAGCAAGCAAACAAACAAAGAATAATAGATACAAGGAATATCAAGAGGCTTAAAAAAAAATAATAAAAAAAGTGTTTTCAGGTTTCTTCTTTGCCCAAACATTTGATGTAGAAGCAAACATCTTTTAATGGGGTTAGCTTTGCGCATTCTTTGCACCCATTACTGACAAGAAATAAAATGGGGAAGAAAAAAAAGTGGAGAGAAGGTTGTTTTTCCAATGTATAAAACTGAAAGGAACTTTGCCTGTCCTTTCTGCTCAGGTCGAGGTTAGCTATATCTATATTGATAAAAATTCTGGACTTTCCTGGTGTTGCACTGCCTCCGGGCATTGCTTCCAGGATCGTTCCCACCATCTTTATATCTACTATAGTGTCCCACATTAGAGTCTTTCGGATGAGACGATAAACCGAGGTCCCATGTGCTCATGCACTTAGCACACGTTAAATCCAGTGGCAACGAAAAAGTTGTCGTTTGGTCAAAATTTACCCCCCTCCCTTCCTTCCTCATCAGTCACACAAAAATCGCATGCAAAAAAACAAACAAACAAAAACCACCATTGGGTGGCGTGCCTCTGGCTGCGATGGGCTCTCCAGGTGGAAGCAACCTGAATTTCACAGAGAGACTATGCGACTATAATGTACCTAACCTAACCTAACCTAACCTAACATGTGTCTGTTCCAGACTGGAGGACGTTAAACAGATTTCCATCTTTCTGCTCAGGTGTTGGTGAACGTGGTGGGAGCTCTGGGGGAGCTGGCCAAGGCGCCGCCAAACCGGGCGCAGATCCGCAAGTCTGGCGGCATCCCCAACCTGGTGAACCTGCTGACCGGCACCAACCAGGCCCTGCTGGTCAACGTCACCAAGGCCGTGGGCGAGTGTGCCGAGGAGCCTGACAACATGACGTCAGTACCTGGTTTTTTTTTTCTTTCTGTATTGTTGTGGATATATTCTTCTGCTTCTTCTTCTTTTTTGGCTGTGGTCTTTACTTTTTTAAAAGTTCTCTTCTTGTCCTTTATTTTATGGATTATAATGCTCACCTTATTATAAGGCGCATCCACCAAATATTACACGAAATGTAGATTTTGTTAGTATACAGTTGAGTACACTTAACACAACATTCAGGGTATTTTTTTGCACGTTAAACAGTATTATGTGTTAAGCATTAAGTCATAATAAAGAGGGGTTTCGTCTGTTCAAGCAAGTTTTTGTGCGTTAACCAATATGTCATGTTATCCAGTTTTGTGTTAAAGAGTACTCCACTGTATAGTTTCTTACTATGTTGTTAGTCATATTGTAAGGCGCAATGGTTTCACTCACAGAAAAAAGTATCGCCTTACAACTACCATATTTTTCAGACTATGGTAGTTGTTTGTGAATGGTGTCATTTGCTGTATGCCTATCAGGCGAATTTAGGATAGGGGGTATATAATACAGGGGTTTCAGAACACACACACACACCCTTCACCAAAACAAAGCAAAAAAGAGTGAGAAAGTATTTCCCATGCCATAGTTTTAGCTCTTTTATTCTCCCAGGAGCGGTCTTCATTGCATCTTTCACATTCAAAGTATTGTCAGTTTCTATGAATGTTCTTTCTTTTTTTCCCTACTATTTGCCTTCTACTACTATGCTTGCTACTAAATATTCTTAGGTTTAACCCTTTCGCCGCCAGCCATTTTTCAGAAAAAAAATCCCATTAAACTTACCTGGGTAGATAAAAAAAATCTGTCTGTAATATAGGGGATTCCTCTGTGACATATTTAAAGCAAGGCCTATCCTTACCTCCCAAAATTTAGAGAATAGGGTCTTTGGATAAACAGACCCTGATTTTATGCTTTTTAGTGACATGGGTGTTAAATCATTGTGGTGCAAAAATGCGACGTTGGCGGTGAAAGGGTTAAGAAGCCAGTTAAATTCAGAATTTAACTTTTTTTGGGTCTCTATTCTTCCACTGTTTACCTTTGTTTTATGCCTCTGTTTTCATTTTTCTACGGAGCTGCTTTTATCACGCTTTCCTTGTGATTAAAAAGCAGGACAAATAGAATAATTAAAAAAACATCAGAATGTTTCTCTCTGACACCATTGACAATAAATTATTTGAGGACAAGATACTGCTTTGCATTAAGCTATTACCAGCGTCTTACCTATTCATCTCTCTCACCATAAACAATTTGGTGGGACATGTAGAAGAGCCTCAGACTGGTTGTAACTTTGTGTGTGTTTTTGTTTGTTTGTTTTTTCTCCAGGATCATTGATCGCTTGGATGGTGTGCGGTTGTTGTGGTCTCTCCTGAAAAACCAGAATCCTGAAGTGCAGGCCAGTGCTGCCTGGGCCATCTGCCCCTGCATCGAAAACGCAAAGGTGAGTGGCTGGACATGCAAACAGTTTTGTGCTTTGGGTGTCAGTTTTGATTTACCAAATTCATAAGAAAAACGTACTATTTTTTTTACAGTTATATTGTTAGTTATAATAACCTAAATCGTCTCATAAACAAGACTTGAAAAGTCATTCACAAAGACAGTCAAGGTGTTGACATTTCAGATCAAAAGCAAAATGGACACAAGGATGGGTCATCGAACAGGAGGAATAAATGGAAAGGGAAATGTACGAAATATACACGGGAAATACATTGCAGGTTCCAGATCATATGTATACTAGTCTGTCGTTTCTGACAATGACTGCCAGATAGCAGAGGGGGCAGATACTATTCTGGTGGTCTGGGCGATAATTTGTTTATAGTGGAGATGCCTTGCCCAGGGTACATCCCCACTCTCTCGGCCAAAGGGATTTGAGGACACAGCTGGCGTTGAGGAAGGTTCCCAAAGGCCAGCCCATCCCTTTGGCTGCAGCACCAAAGCTGGTGCAAGGACCCCCTCGTTCGAGTCATAGTTTTCCACAAGAGACTAAACTTTACAGCTTTCACTGCCAAAGTCACATTTTAGCACCAGAGTGATTTAACACATGTCACTAGAAGGCATCAAAATGGGGTGTATTATCTGAAGACCCTATTGTCTTAGTTTTGGGAAGTAAGGATAGACCTTACTGTATATAAGTAACAAAACAATCCCCAATATTGCAGATGGATTTTGTTCTCTACCCAGGTAAATTTAATGGCAAATTTGGGCTGAAATATGGCTGGCGGTGAAAGGGTTACTGTAGAAAATTATCTAGTGTACAGGTCTCATGCTACTGTAGGCCCCTCCAATTTTACTAAACAGATAACAAAATGAGTGTGCAAGACTGGGTTGTGTTTTTTTCACGGCTGGTGGGTGCGCTGATGTTGCAGGACGCTGGGGAGCTGGTGCGGTCGTTTGTGGGTGGGCTGGAGCTGATCGTGTCCCTGCTGAAGTCTGAGGACAAGGAGGTGCTGGCTTCGGTGTGCGCGGCCATCGCCAACATCGCCAAGGACGAGGAGAACCTGGCCGTCATCACTGACCACGGGGTGGTCCCCATGCTGGCCAGGCTCACCACCACCGTAAGATGCTGCACCTCATTGTGGTGCTTCCGCTGCACCACACTTTGTTTATTGAAATACAAAAAGGGGTCCCTTGCACTGACCATGGGGTGGTCCCCATGCTGGCCAGGCTCACCATCACTGTAAGAGATGCTGCACCTCATTGTGGTGCCTCCACTGCACCACACTTTGTTTATTGAAATACAAAAAGGGGTCCCTTGCACTGACCATGGGGTGGTCCCCATGCTGGCCAGGCTCACCATCACTGTAAGAGATGCTGCACCTCATTGTGGTGCCTCCACTGCACCACACTTTGTTTATTGAAATACAAAAAGGGGTCCCTTGCACTGACCATGGGGTGGTCCCCATGCTGGCCAGGCTCACCATCACTGTAAGAGATGCTGCACCTCATTGTGGTGCCTCCGCTGCACCACACTTTGTTTATCGAAATACAAAAAGGGGTCCCTTGCACTGACCATGGGGTGGTCCCCATGCTGGCCAGGCTCACCACCACCGTAAGATGCTGCACCTCATTGTGGTGCCTCCGCTGCACCACACTTTGTTTATTGAAATACAAAAAGGGGTCCCTTGCACTGACCACGGGGTGGTCCCCATGCTGGCTCGGCTGACCACCACCGTAAGATGCAATGATTGGAGTGACAGTATAGCATATTTTTCGGACTATAGCCAGGGCACACTTTATCATGAACAATGTTCTTACTCTTACCCAGTTTTTCTCACCATCATCGGTTTTCTTTTTTTTTCCTCCAAATGTCTTTGAACAGAATAATATATAAGGATGAAGATAATGTACTGTGTCGAGACTCCAAGGCAACTTCGCCTTAATTTCATATCGTTCTCTATCTGTATGTAGAATGATGACAAGCTGAGGCAGCACCTAGCGGAGGCCATAGCCCGCTGCTGTAACTGGGGCAACAACCGCACGGCCTTCGGCAAGGAGGGGGCCGTGGCCCCGCTTGTCAAGTACCTCAAGTCCAAGGAGCAGAACGTGCACCGCTCCACTGCCCGCTCATTGTTCCAGCTGTCCAAAAACCCAGACAACTGCATCACCATGCACGAAGCGGGGGTTGTGCAGGTGAGAGAGAGAGAGAGAGAAAGAGAGAGAGAAAGAGAGAGAGAGAGAGAGAGAGAGAGAGAGAGAGAGAGAGAGAGAGAGAGAGAGAGAGAGAGAGAGCAGGACTTCTGAAAACGTACAGATTGTGCATATTTACGCACTAGAGCTCTCAAATCACTCCCTAGAATATGAAACTGTGCATGAGAGAGAGAGAGGGAGAGAGAGAGAGAGAGAGAGAGAGAGAGAGAGGAGAGAGAGAGAGAGTCACACCTGAATGTACATTGGTTTAATTTAGTAAAGGTTTATATTTCATTGGCTCAGTGTTATTGATCCTTTCACTGACAGAGGAAAACAGAGAAATTGTCAATGTTCTTATTATAACATTTAAAAGAGACTTGTTAGACTGAATCTGAGAAAATGGTCTAGAGGTACAGTATATCTTTCCTGACTTGTCTAAGCCAGAAAGAAACCATCCTTCCAGGGCTATGACATCAAAAGTCATGACTTCATCAATGACATCACACATCCCCTAGTAGTCACATGACTGGGCAGGGAAAGGGCTGTTAAATTCATATCAGATAGAGGACAAGATATGTGTGCAAACATCTAAAAAGCTACAACAGTTGAAAGTTCGAACAAGCAAATTGAAATTATGATCATTTTAAAAAACAACAACTAAAACAATAACACACACATACATACACACACACACACACACGCACACGCACACACACACACATTTTTTTAAAGCAAATAAGGTCTACTTTTAGAATCCTAATCTATCGAGATATGGATTCCTTGATGCGTCTCTTTAACCCTTTCGCCGCCAGCCATTTTTTGACCAACATTTTCCATTAAGCTTTCATGGGTAAAACAAAAAAATGCTTCTCTAATATTGTGGATTCCTCTCTGACATGTTTAAAATAAGGCCTGTCCTTTCCTCACAAAACTGAGAGAAGTAGATCATTGGGTAACAGACCCTGATTTAAAGGTATTTAATGACATGGGTGTTAAATCATTGTGGTGCAGAAATACAACAGTTAAAGGCAAAGCAGCTGATCCCAAGAATCGGGTCTCGCTAGTCCAAGGCATGCAGTCCACTGCTGCCTGGCTTAACAGGGAAAAACGAAGGGTTGAAGTTGTTGCTGAGGCGAGCAGCGAGTAAAATGAGGCCACGCGCTCGCGAGCTGCCTTTGTATATTCCGGCTGTGGCTTTAGCAATTAAGAATTGTTTTCTTCTTCTTCTTCCAGTAATGTCCCCCTGCTGGAGGAGGAATGGTTAACTTAGGATGCACATTTCACCGCCAGGGGCCAGTCAAACCAGTAGGGGCTTAGCGCATGATATAATAATAATAATAATAAATGAAACTTATATAGTGCTGTTTGATGGCATGCCATCCTCACAGCGCTTTACTAAGATTTAGGAAAAAGAAAAAAAAACTATTACACCGACTCATACATACCCCACCCCCACACAGGGAGGAACCCCTCTCACACAAAGCAGTACAAACAAACCTGATGCAGGAACAAAGGCAAGCACTTGCCTCCCCTTTCCATACCTCCCTCACAGCAATCAAGGGGGAAACAAATGACAGACACGATTCTTAGTTGGGAGTAGTGAGAGAGAGAGAGAGAGAGAGAGAGAGAGAGAGAGAGGGAGATAAGTTCCTCCCTCTCTCTCTCTCTCTCACTACTCCCAACTAAGAATACCACGCGCTAAGCCACTACTGGTTTGACTTCCCCCTGGCGGTCAAATGTGCATCCTAAGCTGCTCATGGAAGAAGAGTGAGATGATTTATAAGTTTGGAAGTGAATCTATGTGTTTGTTCATACAGTAGGCAGCCAGTAAACAGTCCAGAAAATGCTCCCTATGCTATTTTGATACGTTTCTGATGTGCTGTGAATTGTCTGTTGCAGCCTCTTTTAAAAATGGTGGGATCCCCAGACGAAGATTTACAAGAATCGTCGGCAGGCTGTATTGGCAATATCAGAAGACTGGCCCTGGCAAACGAACGCGCTAAATACGCATAGCATTGTTTAAGCAGATTTATGTGCATGCCTTCTGTTTTTTTGTTTTTTTAAAGACTTGCATGGTGCCTGATGTGACATAATATTGCTTGAGATATTTTGAGAGGGAAAAAAAATAAAAAAATAAAATTACACGGTGGATGAAAAATAGAAGTTTGATTGCGGTCACAGATTATATTAAGTGTTGATCAGGAAGAATTGTTTTACAGAGAAATAAATGTAACAACCATTTTCAAGAAACACCTTTTGTTGATTTGAATTTTTACCTTATGAGATCCCGGGTCATGCTTACTAAGTTCTAGGGAAAACAATCTGCTACGTTATTGTTTTATAATTGTATGGCACCTTCCATCACTTACTTTAAGTCTGAAATGCTCAAGAGATGATACACATGCAAGAATTAACAAGCGAAAAAGAGATAAGAGGACATTTGAACAACCACAACATCAAAGTCTGTCACTTTTATGGAGCTCAAGGCTTGTAGTCACCTTCACTCTTTACTGCTGCAGATATTTGTCTGAAAGCTCAAGTTATTTTATATTTATTAGTTATATAGTCACAGAGGCGTCTCTGTGAAATTCGGGTTGCTCCCACCTGGAGAGCGTGTCGCAGCCAGAGGCGTGCCACCCAATTTATTTTTGTGCATGCGATTTTTGTGTGACTGTTGAAGGAAAGGGAGGGGGGGGGGGGGGGGGGGGGGGGGGGGGGGGGGGGGGGGGGGGGTAAATTTTGACCAAATGACAACTTTTTCGTTGCCACTGGATTTAACGTATGCTAAGTGCATGGGCACACGAGACCTTGGTTTATCGTCTCATCCGAAAGACTCCACGTTAAGACCGTAAGGCCTAGTGCAAAGTGAGAGGGAAAATCCCCTGTACCCAGGTTCGAACTCGGGTTTACTTGGCATGAAGCGAACGCGCTACCACTGTGCCACTCGCTAGTATGCTCTGTAGACAGGCTCAGGTACATTGTGCCATTCTGTTCATTGTACATGCATAATTATATGGATCAGTTTATAGACTAAAGCAAGAGCACTGTGCAGTTCTGTAAAAGGGGAGACAGACTGGCATGTTTACCTGTCCAGGCAACACTAGTTTGTCTTGAATTGTTTCCCTTTGCCCACAAAAGCAGGATCTGTTACTATACATGATTTTGTTGTTTTCCTTTGCCTACAGTGACACACACTAATTTTGTTCTGGTTCGTAGTATGTCGAAGGAGCCTATGAAGGCTATGGACTCTGTTATTAAGATCTGTAAGATTCCACATTGTTTTTATAAATGAAAGTGTAAAGTTTGGCAAAGGCTGTGATAATCATGAATGTTTTAATATCATTGAATAAATATTGTTATATGATGTTAATAGCAGCAGTACTTTAGATAAATAAACAAATTATATTATACCAATATGCAAGCATACATATACAGGGCCGGACCTAAATTTTTAAGGGGTGGGGGCTAATTCATCGAAGGTGCGAAGCACCATGGGGGCATGCTCCCCCTGAAAATATTTAAATCCGAGAAGCAAAATAGTGCAATCTGGGCATGAAATAAAGGACTAATGCCATTGCTGTTCATACCCCTATTGAAACTTGTTTTGAACCATTCAGTACACATCATCAGAAAAAGGGTGAGGGGCTGCATCTCCCTACCCCCCCCCCCCCCCCCCCCCCCCCCCCCCCCCCCCCCCCCCCCCCCCCCCCCCCCCCCCCCCCCCCCCCCCCCCCACCCTAGGTCCGGCCCTGCATATTGCATATAGGTATTGATACCGATTGCTTCATGTATGTATATACTCCTTATATTGCATGTAAACAGTGCTAAATAGTTTTGAAAGAATGGAGCAAAGGTACTTTACATCAGTTGTATTATTGAAGTGATCAGGTGGGTTTTTTATATGATACTTGTATTGGTTTAAGAAAAAAAACCCAGTTCTGTTTTTATTCTGTTTTGAACTATCTCTACAAAACTGGTGGGATGAAATAGACAGTTGATAGGCAATATTACTGCACATTCAATGGTCATGAATATTTCTGCTATATTTATCGTACAGTCCCTTCCAATAATGAATTAATGCAATAAACAAACGTAGAGAACTCTTAATTTTAAGAGGACATACAGTGGAGAACTGATAACTCAAAAATACTGGATAGCTCATAATAATGTGTGGGTCCCACTATAATAATCTCTATGTTGAAAAGTCTTTTTAGCTCGAAATATTGGCTATCCCAAAATAAAATGTCAGTCCCTTCAATTTTGACTTAAGCGATTTTTACTGTACCAGTAACTCCTATCAAGACTACCGTGCATACATCACCAGTCCGCCTAACTTTGTGCAGATGAAATGCAGAGAGGAACAAACCAAGAACCATCCAGAAACTTACTAAGTGAATGAAGTCTACAGCTTCGGGTGACAGAAAAGGACAGAAAAGTTTCGATTGAGTCCGAATGAGTGTGACATATTCTATCCTGGTGTGGCCTTGCCTGTTGTAAAGTTCTAAGAGGCCAGATTGAATAAAAAACAAATTTGAACCGAAAACCTTGTTGTACACATGTAGCAAATATGGCAAAAATATGTGCATGTCAAGTCAAAATAATTGTGTGTGTGTGTGTGTGTGTGTGTGTGTGTGTGTGTGTGTGTGTGTTTACCTCTGTGCACTAATGAGTCTGTGCATGTGAGACAGTCCGCTTGTCAGAACTCGTATCAATCGCTAGGCAGCCTACTTAAAGGGAAAACACCCGATCCTAAGGATCGTGTCTTTTTCGCCAGACAAGCTCTGCTTCGCGGTGGCTGGCACAGCAGGGAACAAAGAAGGGCGAACCGTCTCTCTCGGCAGCTGTGGGTCAAATGCGGCGTGCGCTCAGCGTTTCCCCTCTTTTATACTCCGCCTGTGCATTTAAGAACTATCCAGGGTGAATACCTGTAAGGGGCCTTTATACCACATCATTTTCTTTGACTTATGATATTGCTTAACTGTCATGTTCAAATTAAACTGTTGAAGTTACGTTTTTAAGCGAGATTCATTTGTAAAATATGTTGGCATGCAAGTCAGATTATGTACAATGTAATACAACGAGTAGGTGTAGGCCTATCTAATATAATGAGTCGATGTAGGCCTATCTAATATAATGAGTCGGTGTAGGCCTATCTAATATAATGAGTCAATGTAGGCCTATCTAATATAATGAGTCGGTGTAGGCCTATCTATGAAAAGTGCTTGAAAAATAAGTAGGAGACAGTGTCCTGTTTTAATTAGGAGAGGGGAAAAGAAACGAAAACAAAAACAAAATAAACCCAACTACTAAACAAATACCCCTCTCTACAAAAAAACACACACACACACACACACACACACACACACACACACACACACACACACATGACACACACGCACACAACTGAGCTCACAAGCTCACACACACTTTATAAACTGTTATTATTATCGTTATTGTTATAATTTTATTAGTGTCATATAAAACCTTGTATTGGTTTTAAAGGGCCATAAAAATTGATTCTGATTCACACACACACACACATTGAGCGCTCACAACAATGCAAAACTACAGTTTCTATGTTGAGGGGACGCAACTATAATATTTATGTTGGCAATGTTGTCAGAAAGTTGCCCCCCTTTACATGTGCCTATAGGAAGCATTATCACTTATCACAGGTCTTTGGCCTTATTATGCTTAACAGGAAATGGTGATGTGTGTGTCAAGTCAAGTCAAGTCAAGTCAAGTCGAAATTATATTTATTGACCATAAAGAAATAAGCTTTGACAGCTTTTTTACATTCTGTGCTCAAACCGAAACTAGAAAAGCATGCAAACAGAAACCATAAAACATATGAAACATGAAAAGCATGCAAACATGTGTGTGTGTGTGTGCGTGTGCGTGTGTGTGTGTGTGTGAGCTCCCATGCATGCTCATGCACACATATGAATACAGCAGCTCATGCATTGAAAACAAATTATTATATTTCATAAGAAATCTTTCCACGTCTGATAATTAAAATCAAGTTGCATTTGTCATAAACTACCATAACATTATTTTTGGTCTATCATATCACTTGGCCCTCAATCTGTGCTTTAAAAGCAACTCATCACTCTGTTTACAATGGCATAATCAGAATAGTATGCACCGGTACTATCAAATTCACCTCAATCATGCTTACTGAAAACAATAAAATGATAAAAACAACATTAAAATAGTAACATACTGACAGGCAGAAGTTCTGCACACACGCATTGCAAAAATCATCAAAAATGTAAATCAGATTCAAAATTAATTTTACTTTGGGTAAACCTGTCAGTATATTTACAAGCAGCTCAAAATTGCCTTTCAAAGCAACAAAAAAAAGGGGGGGGGGGGGGGGCGAAGCAGACCAAGCAAATATAAGCAAAACAAAATGATGATGAAATATAAAAAAAGATGTAGAGAACTTTTTAAAAAAACCACACAACTAAACTCTGCTTCATTTATGCAACCCTTGCACCTTTCATGTGAGTCTCCACTGAATGGATCTAGCCATTTTGCAGGGTAAAAAACAAAAGTCAGCTGTAAGAACTCTGTGCATTCTTTCAGTGGTTAATAATTTCATAGAATTATTTCCAAGTTTGCATCATCTTTAATCATGGTGAGGGGAAAGGAAGGAGGGTCGATGGTTAGGGGGGTGAGGTTGTTCTTTTCTTCCACAGCCAGTTAAGCTGAACACGAATGAATACATCGAAAATGGGTTTAAAATAAAGCTATGTGCAAAGTGCCTATGAACATTGTAATGATCATTTAAAACTGCAACGGGCTGAAGATTTAGAATGTCTTCAAACACAAATTTCGCAACACATACATCGTAAGCATAGTGACAGGTAATTATTTGCGGTTAAATGTCGTCAGAAATGTATGATATATGGAATTCCGTATGGCACTGGAACTGGAGAAAAAAATGTGAAAGAAACAAGGTGAACAAACCATAAAGAACACCAGCAAAAATAAACGAATTCTCAATGAAGAGAGAAACTCGAATGTTTATTGAGGATAACTAAATAAGCACAAAATATGGCTTTTTTTTCATCAGGTGATGAAGCCAGTTTTACCCCACAGAGAGAAAGAGAGAGAGAGAGAGAGAGAGAGAGAGAGAGAGAGAGAGAGAGAGAGAGAGAGAGAGAGAGAGAGAGAGAGAGAGAGACTGTACTGTGAATGTATTCACCATTTGCTATTTACAGCAGATTAGGTTTACAGCAGATCAGGTTTACAAAATTTCACTGCATGTACAAAGCAGCATCACTGGATCTTTTGCACAGAATTACTCAACAAAGTCCTACACATCATTGTGTAACTATGACTTAGACAGGTACAGTGGAATTTCCCTTTTAAGACCTTGAAAAATCATCCAAAATAAGGTCTTAAGTGGGAGGGAGTTGTATAAGGGAGGTAATTTTAAGACTTACAAACTGGGAGGGAATGTCTCAGAGAAGTAGGTCTTAAGTGGGAGGGAATCTTATAAGGGAGTGGGGGGAGGGGGTTCTTATAGCACTGTTTCATAATTCGGTCTTTTGGGGTTATCTTTCCCTACTTGAAGTCGGTTTGGGGTAGTTCCGGTTCAAAATTAGAATTAAAAAATGGAAGTTACCTACCTTAAACAACAACTATATTTTGTTCTTATCTTCAAGTCTTAGGGTATTAATGTGGTCGTATCAAGTAAACAAATAAGAACATAACTGTTTATAGTCAACGAATGTAAACACTTTAAGAAAGAAACATGAAACAGGACTTACTATTATTAAATCTACAAACTGATAACTGAGCAATTAAACACCCCTCTATTTCAATTACGGAGCAGCCATGCCGTGTTTACAGCATTTCCTAACCGGAACTAAGTGTCCTAACGGGCACACAACTCGTCTGTTACTTCCGTTTTCATTTCGAAACAGTGCTATAAGGGAGGTTCCATTGTACCTGAAAACCGAGTTGGAACCCAAGTTTCCCTCACTCCCCGTAGAAGCAGCTGGCCGCGTCGAAGAACTGCACCAGGTAGTTCTGGTGGATGGCCGAACTCTGCACCTGCATGCCGGAGATGGGGATGACCAGCTTGTCGTCCGTGGAGCACACCTGGCCCGTGGGGATGTGGATCCTCAGGATGTCGTCCAGGAAGTGACCGCTGTCCGACTGACCCCCCACCACCATCACATCCACCTTGCGGATGAACAGGCCGAAGTCACGGCGCTTCTCCATGGTTGCGATCTTGTGCAGCGTCACTTGCGGGGGGGCCTCAGCTTGGCAAACGGTTTTCTCTGGCTCCTTTTCTTTGGCCTTCTCTTCTTCCTCTTCTGCAGCTTGGTCTTCGTTCCCGCTGTCTGACCAGTTTTCGACGTCACCGTCCAAGTTCTCCCTTTCGCAAGCGCCCTTCTCTGAAGTTTTCTCTGGAGGATGGCTTTCTGCCTCTTCGAGTTTCTCGAATTCTTCTTCCTCCTCAGCTTCGCTACATTTTGGGGTAAAGCTGGCTTCTTCTTCCTTTTCTTCTTCCTCTTCTTCTTCTTTTCTTCTTCTTCTTCTTTTTCCTCTTCTTCCTTTTCTTCTTTCTTTTCTTCTTGCTCTTCTTCCTTTTCTTCCTTTTCTTCTTCATCGCTGTGGTCTTTGTGGTCTTCGGGATTTTGTGCGCCAGCAGCAAAGGTTTTCTCTCCGTCTGCTGTTTCAAGGCTTGGTTGATGTGTCTCCTGGTAAGAAGCAACAACAAAAAAAGAACTGTCTGAGCAAAATACAAAATTCAAGCAACCAAGACTATTTTGACATGCACAGATGTTTTCAATTTTGATGTGCGCATGAGTGTTTATAAGCGTACAGCAAAGTAACATAAATTTGAAATATAATTAAAACTGGATTTTTGTTTTCATTACATACAAGGAATGGATTAAAGAACTGTGTGTATGTGTGTGGAGATGGGGTGTGTGTGTGTGTGTATGTAGGGAGGGGTATGAACATGCATGTGTATGTACACGAGATGGGCGTATGATTGCAGAAGTGTGCATTTCTTTCTAAATGCCGTCCCCCACCTTTCCCTCTATGTCATTCCAAGTCATATCTTTCTTGATTTCCCAGACGTTTTCCCCAACACTTATAATTATCTGCGTACTGAATACAACACTTTTTGTATAGGTTTACCACATTCACAATGATACACGTGTCTTATCCAAACAAGGAGGGGGAAAAAAGGATCAGATTGTGCATAGCTGTCAACCTACGGTGCTATCTTCCCGCAGCAGCAGATCGGGCGTTGTCGAGTCTCCGTGACTAGTGGTCTTCTTCAGCTGGGGCACACGCTGCGTCCCCTCCGCATCCAAGATGGACCAGTCCACCTCTGTATCGCCTTCCATACTAGGCAGTGTTTCTGAGGGGCGCTGGGTAGGAATTTCCTGTAAACAGAGAAATGAAGACCGATTCATATGTGTGTGTGTGTGTGTGTGTGTGTGTGTGTGTGTGTGTGTGTGTGTGTGTGTGTGTGTGTGTGTGTGTGTGTGTGTGTGCGTGCGTGTGTGTGTGTGTGTGTGTGCGTGTGCGTGCGTGTGTGAGAGAGAGGGAGAGAGACAGAAATAGACTGATGACATACTCAAATAAACGTGTACATGCACATTTTGGGAACAACATTACCCCCCCCCCCTCTCCATCCCCAAACAACCTGTCAAACATTGTTATATCACAGAGGCGCCACATCACAGTCACAATTCAAATTTGTGGATCTACGTGTACAGGGACTAATCAATTAGTCATGGAGGTGTGTGGCGGGGGAGGGGGGGTTGTACAAGTGTTCAGGTGCTCGCTTGAGGTTCTGGGGGGCTTCGCGATAATGTGAATGTGATAGAAGCCATAGAAGGCCTCTCCTGGGAGAATTACCTAAAACTATGGAATTACATTTCTCCCTCTTTTTTCTTTTCTTTTCTTTTCTCTCTTTCTTCTTTTTTATAACTTTTTTTCTCTCCCCCCCCCCCCCCCCCCCGGATATCCAGAACTCCTGTAACACCCCAAATCTGCCTCTATTATAACTGAGATGGGTTGAATTAATGAAGAAAGCTGACATCAACTAGGCCTACGTATCCCAAACTGACCTTCCTGTCATCTGCTCCTTCGCTTTGGTCCTCACCAGTCTTCAGAGGCAGGGCGTCCAGGGAGGACATGAGGTCCTCGTCATAGTCGTGCTGGTCGGAGAAGGTCACTTGGCGGATTCTGCGGGAACCCTCGTGAATCTGCACAAAGGTAAACGATGTGTCTACATTCAGACAATCAATGATCAATCAATATGTTTATTATCCTTTTGAAGGAAATGTTTTGAGCAACGATAACATTACAAATAAACAGATAATGGATGGTCGAACATAAAATATAACACTCATCGGACGGTATGATTGTGAAAGGATGCGTAACTTGGCGCACCTGGATGCAATTTCTCAATCATTGAGATACTAAAGTTAATTTGAATTGAATTGAATTGAATAATATATGAGCGAGAATGACTGTTCAGCGTGTTTTCGGGATTACAGTAGCTGTGAGAGTAAACAGAGACAAGGACAGAAATTTCAAAGAAAATAACAACGCGGATCAACGGAACCAAGAGAAGAAGACGACAAAGGTAAAACAAAGTGAACCTTTCACGGGATTGTCTGGAACTAGAGGTCTTAGCCGTTGGTTTTCAAACTGGGCTCAGTGATAACTTACATTTCAGGTGGGAGTAACCCGAATTTCACAGAGACGCCTCTGTGACTATAAAGTACCTAATACTAATACCTAATAACTTACATTCCCCTGTTGAAGTTTTAAAGGCCTCGCCACATTGAAACCACTAGAAGAACCCAACCAACGCAGACAAATAAATTAACCTTTTAGGAAGTGGCGTGGGGCTAGCGGTCTTCCATTTTAGAATATTTCCCTTTGTTTTAACCCTTTCACCGCCAGCCATATTTCAGCAAAAAATGTCCATTAAATTTACCTGGGTAGAGAACAAAAAACATCTGCAGTATTGGGGATTCTTCTGTGACACATATAAAATAAGGTCTATTCTTACTTCCCAAAACTGAGACAATAGGGTCTTTGGATAATAGACCCCAATTTGATGCCTTTTAATGACATAGGTGTTAAATCATTGTGGTGCTAATATGCGACTTTGGCGGTGAAAGGGTTAAATGGGTTCGCTGCTGGCTTACATACCCCCGGCCTCACAGTGTAGATGTCCCCATCGGGGCAGACCAGCACCATGTCTTTGCCCAGCACGATGGCCCTGGCCCCCTCCACACCCCGGGACAGCTCCCCCACCACCTGACTCTCCCCGCTCCCCAGGTCCAGTCTCTGCACCAAGCCAACGCTGGCCCCTGACTGCGTCCGCCCGCCGAACACGTACACCTGAATAGTAGAAGATGAAGGGACACTTTGATAGGCAGCAAATAGTAGGTAGGATGCGCTTGCTGAACCGGTATAAGCCTGGGATGAGGTACGTCTGACGTAATGCAGCAGAAAAAAGCCTGAGGTAATACAGCAGAAAATACTGTCAAATGTACTCTGAGGGAATCTGATTCTTTATTACAATGAAAAGATAATTTGTCTCTCAATCCCCCTTTTGTTTTATTCACCGTGTTTATTGTTTATTTCACCTTCATGTGCTTGTGTGAGTGTAGCGTTTTGATGTTTTTAGTTCAATTATTCTTTATTACAATGACAAAAAGTAGACAACAAACAGTGCGAGACACAGAGAGAGAGAGAGAGAGAGAGAGAGAGAGAGAGAGAGAGAGAGAGAGAGAGAGAGACAGAGAGAGAGACAGAGACAGAGACAGAGACAGAGACAGACAGAGACAGACAGAGACAGACAGAGACAGAGACAGAGAGAGAGGACTCTTCTGTTGTATTATTGACATCTCCTCCCAGCCTAACAGTTTTGATACTGTACCTTGTCAGCAAAGAGCACGGCTGGGGCAGACTCCACCGCTACAGGGAGCTGCCCCGCCGGCCTCCACACGTCCTGCTCGATGTCGTAGAGAGACACGTCGGCGATGACCTTGTAGCCTCCCTTGCAGGACACCCTGCCTCCCAGCACGTACAGCTTGCCGTCAGCAGCCACCATGGCGTGGTCCTCGCGGCCCTCCGGCAAAGACTTCAGCTTATGCCAGGCGTTCTCGTGGGGCTTGTACACCAACAGAGCGTCTGGGGACCTGAGACATAGTGTAACATTCTCAAATTGGATATGTTCTCAACATGTCTGCGCATGTGCGAAATCAATCATGATGTACGTACCATCAAATTTCATCT
Organism: Phymorhynchus buccinoides; assembly: GCA_017654935.2. NCBI lineage: Eukaryota > Metazoa > Mollusca > Gastropoda > Neogastropoda > Raphitomidae > Phymorhynchus > Phymorhynchus buccinoides. The sequence goes on from CM065680.1 coordinate 52,217,758, forward strand.
TTTTGTGTATTCGACACTAAATTGACCCTAAACCTATCCCTATCCCTATCTCTAACCCTATTCCTAACCCTATCCCTAATCCTAACCCTAAATCTATCCCTAACTCTTCGCACATGCGCAGACGGGTTGAGAAGAAATCCACTTTGAGAACACCACACCATCAGTAAAACAAACAACTGAGAAAAGAAACACCTAAAAGTGCAAGTGGGACCTTCGGATTATTTTTTTTTAACACCAGCAAGTAGGCCAACACCAGCAAAAAGCCTGGGCACATGAGACATGACCATCACTAAAAGACTGTTTTCGATATGTACGAATTAAAAGGCATTGACATAGTGCAAACCTCTGACGAATATTTGGTTAGAGGCCTCTTTATCACAGAGAAAGAGAGATGCACCGAAGCAACAAAGAAAAGACAAATGAATCGAGAAAACTCGAACACAGACACTATCAAGGCTTAGAGAGAATAAGGCACATAAATAAACGAACTCAGAGAACTCTCCATCCCTAGAAGACACATATCTACTATCAAGGTGCTTACCATAAGTACTTATTCACCTACCTGAGGCTTTGTGCACATTACACGCGGAAACCCCATGGACTTATGTGCTTATTTTTCTAACTTTCTTTTACTTATTTATAGATAAGCGAATGGGGTTTCCGCGTGTAATGTGCACAAAATCCAAGTGGGTAAGGCCGGGTTCACATTAGACGCGTAAGTTCCGTACAGAAAACCCTAAATAAGGGGAAGAAAGAGGAATAAAAGTTTACGCATATAGGGGAAATTCGGACACGTGCGAGGAGAATCATTTCCCTTCTTTGTTTCACTTATTTATGGATTGCGCACGGGTTTCCGCATGGAATATCCGCTTATGTGTGTACACGGCCTAAGTGTAATATCAAGTACAGAAACTTCCCCCCCAAAAGAAACCATAAGTTAGTTTATATAGTTTTATACATAATACCACTCACCCTACACAGAACAAACCAACGGAACCAAGACAGAAAGAAAATATGTGCAGACACAATTTAACGTTAACTCATTCGCATCGCAACGATTTCGAGTTATTAAAAAACAGTCACAAATTACTCCAGCCATACACACATACATAAACAAAAGGAGAAATGAAAGATTACAAGTTTTTACTTCAGGTTTAGACATAGGGAATTGGTAGATCAGACCTTTTTTATATATAGACTTTATATAGAAAAACTCTCTACACCAATTGTTTTTCCCTACAGCAAACCACTACAAAAGCAAAGTCAGAGGCAAAATTGTAGTCTAAGGGAGCGAAGCGAGTTTAGAAGTGACCAAGGTGCACACAGATTTACTTTCCTTGAAGCAAATACATCAAATTGACAGCTATCTATTAATTCCGCACATATATGGCTGGAACGACTTGAATGAGATGAAGAAAAGTCGAGATCGACTTGCCCATACCTGGACCCTCCACTGACGTACACGTCGTGCTTCCACACGGAGGAAGCGAAGCGAAGCCCCGGCGTCACGGGCAGAGAGGCGATGGAGAACTGCAGGATCTGGCGGTAGCGGCTCTGCGGGTAAGCCATGTCCAGGAAGCAGGCCACCACGGTGCTCAGGGGCTCCTCCTCTACCACCGACCCTCCCAGGAGCACCACCACGCGCCGCATGCCGGGCATCAGGCGTTTGAGGGTGTGGGCCTGCCGCTTCAGCACCGCCATCTGGATCTTCTTGCCGTCCTTCTGCAGGGCCGCCAGGTGGTAGGTCAACGCCTCGTCCACGTAGGCTGTATGCCAATGAAGAGCAACGACAAGGTTACGATACAAACAAACAAAAAAACACTTTATTTTTCTTCTTCTGCCAATAATGTCCACCTGCCGTAACCGGCAATTACTAACATAATGAAAACCGAAGGTTTCATGAAGCATTTGATTATTCCAGTAAAAAAGAAAATTCACTTTATATGAAGTAGGCCTAATACATACACAAGATTGCCAATGGTAGACCTCGTCCACGTAAGCTGCTGAAAGCGAGATGCAAGAGCAGTTAAGATTTTCAGTTTTATCAAGAAAAACAAAGCAAGCTCAAGAAACAAGAAACACGAATACAAGAACAAGGACAAAAATTCAATTGTAATTAAACAATTTTTAAACACACACATAGGTTATGTAGCGACGCAGATACAAAAAAATAGATTTTTAAAAGGAGGCCTACAACATGTTCAGTATTGCCAAATATGCACGTATTAATAACATATTCGTGCAACAAAAATACAATAGGGCGTGGAAGTTTTTTGTGCACATAATCCATAAATTACAATTTCATACCCGGGAAAACTCACAAACGAAGAAGTTATTCTAAGAGATTGTGCAGGCTTACCAGCAAATAATAGTTCCGAAGGTTTAAATTTCTCCTTCGTCTAGTAATGACCACCTGCTGTTAATTGGCAATTATTGACATGTAGGCTAGGCCTACATGGGGTTCAAAAACGAAGATGCGCTGCACGGGATGACAGAAGATTTGAGATATATGAGCATTTACTATTTACAAAGACATTTATGAAATTTGAAATAAGAGGAAATTGGTACTTCATGGAAACTTCTGTATAGATGAGCATTTACTATTTAAAAAGACGTTTTTGAGATTTCAAATAAGAGGAAATTGGTAATCTATACATCTGTATTGTTAAAAAGTCAGGACTTTACTGGTGTTGCACTGCCTCCGGGCATTGCCTCCAGTATCGTTCCCACCATCTTTATATCTACTAATGTCCCATATGTGTCTGTTTCAGACCGGAGGACGTTAAACGGATTTTCAGTCAGAGGAAATTGGTACCTCAGGGAAACTTCTGTACTTACATGCAAATTCGGACTGCATCCCGATCAACTTGTGTTTGCGCAGTTCGTTGAGGTACTTGGTGGACAAGTAAGGGAAGCAGACGAATGGCAGCAGTTCCGGCAGGTGCTGCCGTCTGTCCTCCACGTCAAACTCCACCCAGTCCAAGATGGACTCCAGGATGTCGTCCTCAAAACGGTACTGAAGATAAAACACCATCAACATTTATCTGGCTTTTTTACAATTTCTTCTTCTTCTTCTTCTGGGAGTTTATAGTCCCTACCACGCTTTCGCGCATCTGGGGGACTAGCGATAATTTTTTAAAAAAGATTTTATAATAGAGATTACAATGTTCATGAGGGGGTCAAACAGAACATGTTTGCATTCAAATCTGTTAGGACGAAGCCAAACCATGGATTTACCCTCCAGCCGCCACTCACATGCTTAGAGATTACATCAGAAAAAAACCAATAATGCATTGTGTCAATTTGCACCAGAGAAGTCACACTCACGTGCAGCAGTTCGTGACCCAGCATCATGGTCAGTCGCTCCAAGGGCAGGCGCAGAAAGTCCTCCGTGTGACGTAACACCTGAAAGAAGGTCAAGGCCACGCCCTTGGCCCTGGAGGCCAGGCTGGGGATGTTGTTCTTCTCTGCCCAGTCCCATATTCCCATGCACGTTCTGCACGTGACGAGATAGAACATCAATCATGCACACGATAGGATGGTGTGTGTGTGTGTGTGTGTGTGTGTGTGTGCGTGTGCGCGTGCGTGTGCGTGTGCGTGTGTGCGTGTGTGCGTGCGCGCGCGCGCGTGCGTGAGCACGCACGCTCACCATCATCATCACCGTCATCATCATTATCATCACATTATTTTTTTTAGTAAAATTAGAAGTGCGCGTACACACATGGATCGGGTAACGCGGACGGTTAATATAGGCCTACAAAGGTCAGTTTCTATAATTGGCTCCGAATCAAAAGCACCACAAAAATACTCACCTTTCCCTGAACTGCTTAAAAGCATGGCAGAGGAACAAACCTTTGTCAATTCTGATCGCTTCTCGGCCTTTTGGCTAAGACAGTGATTCAGGAACATAAATTTTTCTTTATACCTTGGTTGGTTTGTTCAGCCCGTCGTACACGGCGAAAGCCGATACGCGACGTTAAACTGAACTTCCATTCAAACATTTGTCAATGTCATCCATGATGTTGGCACCGAAATAAAGGGGCTTACCTTTCTCCGAGCTGCTTGAGCAGCACGTCCAGACAGCGGAACTCGAGGGACTTGATCCTGAGGTAGGTGGCTGCCTTCAAGAGGTCCAGGGCACGCTCGTCCTGCAGGATGTCCTTGCTATTGTACACCATGTCCAGCAGCAGCTGGAAGGTCTCCGGAGAAACGTAGCTCTCGTCCAGAACAACGACATCGGTGTACGGCGATTCCGGGTCGTCTGACTGTAGTTGTCTGCGTCGGCACTGCTCCGACGTCAGCTCTGATCGGAAGAGCTCGGATATACCCGCCATGACCACACGGTGACAGCGAAACTCCTGTGAACGAGGGGGGAATGAGAGCAAGAGGCATAAGGTTGATAAGATGGGCGAAAGGAGTCTTGTTTGTTTGTTTGCCTTCTTTTTGTATTCTACTCACTGTTCTATTGGCCACTGCAAGTAGGGTTATTCACGCCCTTGACGGCAAGAGTTAAGCCCTTGTTGATCAGTATCCAAAAGGGCACTCACTATTGCAAAAGGCAACCATTAAGTGGCCTCAAATAGGGTTATTGGCGAGAGTTATGCCCTTGTTTGGTCAGTCCTCAACCATCTTCCCCCACCCACCAAGGGAATTCACTCTTGCAAAAGGCAGCCATTAAGTGGCGTCAAATAGGGTTATTGGCGAGAGTTAACCCCTTGTTTGGTCAGTCCTCAACCATCTTCCCCCACCCACCAAGGGAATTCACTCTTGCAAAAGGCAGCCATTAAGTGGCCTCAAATAGGGTTATTGGCGAGAGTTATGCCCTTGTTTGGTCAGTCCTCAACCATCTTCCCCCACCCACCAAGGGCATTCACTCTTGCAAAAGGTGTTCATTGCTGTGGTCAGTTAAATGATACAATGTAAAACTTTTTACTAATATCCGTGTTGACACGTTTTACAAGTACACCAACAGGAAAAGATGTGAAGCTGAAAACAGAACTAACGCAAACCTTCAGTGGGGATCGACGTTGGAGTTTTTCTTTTACTTTTTAGCCTATAAAAAAAAATTCAATGGCCATTTGAGAAATGAAAACGCCATTACGATATTTCTTGACTAGCATTCTCTCTCCCCCCCCCCCCCCCCCCCCCCCCACCTCCGCCCGTAAATCCCCACCATCACAAAACTCCACCTAACTATCCTTCCCAATACCACCCCACCCCACCCTTCCTCCCAAGTCCAACAGTGGCGTTGTCCTCAATCTAGTATAACGATCCATGCTCAAATGGCTTTTATTAGCCTGTAGAAATAGGGCCAATAGCAAATGAGAGCTGTACTATAAAAGACAATATACCGATCTCCAAACATGAGAAAGAAGGCCCAGCCGAGTGCCACCAAAACACTTATTGTAACATCTAATTATCGCATGAACTCCTTGTTTTTGGATCTCATTAATTATCATTTACATTTCATTAATGCGTTTAACTCAGTGTAAAATGCGCGTGAGTTTTTGTGCAAGAATACATAATGAATATCATTAGAATGTATTTACCGTTTGTCAACACCAACACGATATTTACAGCTGTTATCTATTTTTGTTGGTAATCATTAGCTTCTGAAGTTTTGATGTACAAAAGTCGACTAGATTTCCACCGCACCGTTCGTGGCGCTTTTGTTATGAAGAAAGCCAAAAGATCTTGTCTTGCTTACTCACACGTCAGCACCACTTTTACGTCATCAAACAAAAAATGCGTCATTGGGTGATGACAATTTTCTGGGCAACAAAAGTAGGGGATATCAGGGCTTGTCCGACCCCGCGACAGGTTCCTCATTTCATTTTTATTGCTAAGTGTTTTGCTGTAGAATTATTTCGATCTTGTGAAAGCCTCGTGCTGTCAACCTGCCGTGTCCTGTGTAAGATTGGAAAGTGTCCATTCATTTGAGAAAAGTTGAGAGCAAAAAAGTCTAATTTTTGCTATTATTTGTAACGAATGAATCTCAATCAACTGAATTTTCTATAACCGTATGTTGTCGACATGTCCATATTTACTCAACAAGTGGTCTAAAAATGAGCTTCTACTTCGGTTGGCTTACCTTTTATGGCGAGAAAAGCTAAAAAGTAGGCGGACCAGCTCCGTTCTCCCCTATTTTCAATGCAGTAAGTTTACTTTATTTTCCACCCCGAGAAAACTGATCCGGTTCATATGGTCTTAATCTGTGCAATAAGAGTTTTAAACACTAAATATCATTCGGGACATGACAATTGCTATTGCGAAGATTTGTTCAATTTGCATTAAAATAGCT
>CM065680.1:52234058-52239058 GCA_017654935.2 Phymorhynchus buccinoides
TTCTTTGTAAGGTTTCTAAATAAATTTGTATTCATAATATCGGACATTACAAATGCGCTGAAAGAGGAGGGTCCCAAAGAGGACATTGCGTTGAAAGAATCGATGAAATTAAAAACAGAACAACACGATTATTATGAAAGGAAAAAAATACACACGAATAAACGAACAAACTATAAAGAAACATAAACAAACAAGTGCAACGCCGAGCGGCTGCAAAGTCCCCTCGCAGCATCGCCGAGCTACTCCGAAATCGGAATGTGTCGGCTGTACACATACATAAACACGCACCAAAACAGCACGTAAGTACATAAAAACGCATCAAAACAGCACGTAACTGAATAGTTTTTTTTTAATATATAGCCTTGGGGTTCGGACCCGTGATTTGAGCGCGCGCGATCATGCGCACACGAGCGCACAGAAAAATTCATGACAACTGTGTTATAGACCATTCATCAAGAAATGTGACAAAAACTGCATTGAAATACATGCAAAACTTCGCGAGATATTAGCGATTATGTGTTTCGGGGTTTGAACCCCGTAACTGGCGCGACCTTGACCTTAATGTAAAACTAAATACATCAGTGGATAGCTTGAATCTTGGCAAACTAGTATACCAAATTTGATGATGATAGACTGAATAGTTTTTGAGAAAAACGGACGAATAGCCGGACGGACGGACGGAGGCACGCCGGACGGACGGACACCGGACGGACGGACGGACCAGACAAAAACAATAGCTCCCCGAACCTTCGGCTCGGGGACTAACAATTAAATCATATAGTAATAAGCCAACTGTCCGTGTGTGTGTGTGTGTGTCTGAAACACGAAACGGGCCTTATAACTCTGCCGTTTTTCGACCGAATCGCTTCAAATTTGCTGTGAGCCCTAACGGGGCGATGGCAACGGCAACCGAGGCGGCCGTATCATTTGCGCGGTTTCCCAAATGCGCGAAACGCGCATCCGCCGGCCTCTCGGCGCCCGTATATCCGGCGTTTCTGGGCCGATTGCCCGGGGACGGTGACTATCGGTGTGCCAAACCAGAAGCGAATCGGTTCAGAAACACGCGCGCTATACCACTCCGCCGTTTCTTAACCGAATCGCTTCAAATTTGCTGTGAGCCCTAACGGGGCGATGGCAATGGCAACCGAGGCGGCCGTATCATTTGCGCGGTTTCCCAAATGCGCGAAACGCGCATCCGCCGGCCTCTCGGCGCCCGTATCTCCGGCGTTTCTGGGCCGATTGCCCGGGGACGGTGACTATCGGTGTGCCAAACCAGAAGCGAATCGGTTCAGAAACGCGCGCGCTATACCACTCCGCCGTTTCTTAACCGAATCGCTTCAAATTTGCTGTACTCAGCGTTACCAGTACTTGGCGTTACCGTTACTAGGCGTTACTGGTACTCAGCGTTGCGCTAGTAGTACTAATAAAGCAAAGGATGGTGTTGGGAGTGGAGGTAAGAGGAAGTTACATTTATACTCTCTTGACAAACACAAAAGCATGTCAGTCTCTTTGCAGTAGTAGGGTCGATTTTTGTCTCCGTCAACCCCCTCCCCTCCCCCCCCTCCCATCCCTTACCCCCACCCCCTCGATCCACCCCTCTCTCTCTCTCTACTAGCAGTGCCAATCAATGCAAGACCATGGCAGCTTGGCCGAATAATGGCCCCGGCCCGTTACAAGGCCTCGGTTAATGGAACAATCTTAATTCGCTTTCCACACCACGCTTCTGTCTCTGTGTGTGTCTGTGTCTGTCTGTCTGTCTGTCTGTCTCTCTCTCTGTCTCTCTCTCTCTCTCTCTCTCTCTCTCTCTCTCTCTCTCTCTCTCTCTCTCTCTCTCTGTCTCTCTCTCTCTCTCTCTCTCTCTCTCTGTTCTCTGTCTGTCTGTCTGTCTCTCTCTCTCTCTCTCCCCCCCCTCTCTCTCTCTCTCTCTCTCTCTCTCTCTCTCTCTCTCTCTCTCTCTGTATGCCTCTCTGTCTCTGTCTCTGTCTGTCTGCCTCTCTCTCTCTCTCTCTCTCTTCTCTCTCTCTCTCTGTCTGTTCCTCTGTCTGTCTGTCTCTCTCTCTCTCTCTCTCTCTCTCTCTCTCTCTCTCTCTCTCTCTCTCTCTCTCTCTCTCTCCCTCCTCTCTCTCTCTCTCTCTCTCTCTCTCTCTCTCTCCTCTCTCTCTCTCTCTCTCTCTCTCTCTCTCTCTCTCTCTCTCTCTCTCTCTCTCTCTCTCCATTTCTCTGTCTGTTTATCTGTCTGTCTATCTCTCTCCCTCTGTCTATCTCTCTCTCTCCCCCTCCCTCTCTCTCTCTCTCTGTTTATCTGTCTGTCTCTCTCCCTCTGTCTCTGTCTCTCTCCCTCTCTCTCTTTTTCTCCGCCCCCCCTCCCCCTCTCTCTCTGTTTCTCTCTCTCTCCCTCTCAGATTGGAAGACTAGGCGTTGCCTAAAATCTTTATCCTTGAAAAATAAAGTTCAAGTTTTCAAGTTTTCATGTCTCTCTCTCTCTCTCTCTCTCTCTCTCTCTCTCTCTCTCTCTCTCTCTCTCTCTCTCTCTCTCTCTCTCTCTCTCTCTCTCTCTCTCTCTCTCTCTCTCTCATTGCCCTGGGAACTTCATCAAGGAAGTTGGGTCCCAAAACAAGGAGGAGGAACCCGCACCACCACAAGTAGAGAGAGAGAAAGAGACAATCTGCCCTTGTTGTTTCTTCCGTCCACCCCCCCCCCACCCCCGCCACCCCCCCAGCCTCCTTCTCTTCGTCAGTGTATGTCCAAGAGTGTGTGATCTGATTTGGCCGTCCAGGCTTTGGTGGGGGTGCATCCCCTCTCTATTAATTAAACAGATGACAGCAATGTTACAACACCATCTCCCCCAGCCACAGGGCGGACCCCCCCTGTTGGTGTTTACAGTATCGGAGTCACGGGCAATTCGTTGTCTTTCGTTTCCCTTCTCCTCACCACTATTACCCCAGTGTCCATCATCCTTTCTGTTTTTCTAGTTCTGTTGGACTTTTTTTTTTTAATTTGGAGTCTCGTTGCATAGCTGTAGTACTTGCCCAGAGTTGTTTTAATAAAACATTAGAACTTGAGTCCCTTTTGAACGGATTCAAAGAAATCTCGCGCGATTCCTCTAGGGTGGGGGGGTAACTTAACTACCTGACTGATTGAATAAGCTTGTCAGCTTGTTTGATTCAAATCTTGTAAAGTTGTGCCTAATTGTTTGATGAGACCTTTAAATCAGGAACATAACCCGTCTTTCATCCACAAAATCAACAAATTAGGCTGTAACAAAAACCGACACAAACAGATGCATTGACTTTCAAAAAGATTCCTGACAACATAATAATGTCATCGGTGAAATAAATGGATAATTCATTCTTTCTTTTTTTGTAACATTCCGTGCCTCAACTGTCTTTTAGAATCTTGCTCTTTAACCGCTTGTTTGCAATTGTTTTCCTGTTTGTAAATAAAAAGAGATTCGTATGCATAAAGGTCTTATTTCATTCCTTTTTCTTACAACTCCCTGTAAGCCTAGGCTACTTGTGTTCAGCTGAACACTTTGTGCGAGAATGTTTGAATATTCAATGTTCAGTTTACATCTGGTTATGTTGTTGTTTGTTGTTGTTGTTGTTGTCTTACCCTGGCTTAAAGACTCCAGGGATCATACCAAAAGCCGAAGTACTTGAACACTATGGTACAAATGCACCAGCTAGGGGTGAGAACATTACGTGTGTGACCGTCTTTGATTGCCCCGCCATGTGAGCATCCACACTCCGACTTCGGAGGAACATGGTTATGTTTGTGCTTATATTTGTACTTTGTACATACCTTTTCTTTTATCGTTATACTTAATATTTTGCTGCCAGCCATTATTGTTTTTGTTAAAAGTTCGTCTAACTTACCTGCGTAAAGAAAAGTTGGTGTGCGCAATACTGTGAATCCCTATTTCACATGTATCAAATAAGGCCTTTTCCATACCTCCCCAAATCAACAGTGTCATTGGATGACATATGGATCCTAATTTCATACCTGTTTAGTGACATGGGTTCTAAATTGCTGTGGTGCAGGAATGCGGCATCGGCGGCGAAAAAAGGGCTCTTAACCCTTTCACCGCCAAAGTCGCATTTTAGCACCACAGTGATTTAACACCTATGTCACTAAAAGGCATCGAATTGGGGATCTATTATCCAAAGACCCTATTGTCTTAGTTTTGGGAAGTAAGGATAGACCTTATTTTATATATGTCACAGAAGAATCCCCAATACTGCAGATGGATTTTGTTCTCTACCCAGGTAAATTTAATGGAAAGTTTTCGATGAAATATGGCTGGCGGTGAAAGGGTTAAAGACCTCCCACGTACGTCACGTGTCACATTCCCTCTTATACTAGAAAGATTTCATAACCCTTTCACCGCCAATGTCGCACTTTAGCACCACAAAGGCTTAACACCCATGTTACTAAAAGGCATCAAATCAGGGCCTGTTATCCAAAGACCCGATTTTCTTAATTTTGGGAGGTAAGGATAGATCTAATGTTATGTATGTCACAGAGGAATTCGCAATATTGCAGATATTTGTTTTTCTGTACCCAGTTAAGTTTAATAGTATTTTTGGGCTGAAAAATGGCTGACGGCGAAAGGGTTAATTAAGATTCCTTACTAGCTATAAGAGGGAAAACACGTGAAAACCGTGATTTTGACACGTGACGTGCGGGGTCTTTAATGCTGTAAATGTCCATCAATTTTTAGATTACGACATGCAGCCTGGTTCTTGTATTTAGTAAATAGTATGTTGAGTATATTTCGTAAGCCTTTGCTTGTTGTGCTCAAGTACATAATATTGTATTTAGTAGCTGTAAATGTTCATAGTCAAATAAAAGTTGTATGAACCATAATTATTATAGGGGTAACGGTAGGAGGAGTAGGGGATGGGAGGGGGGTGAAACTGTCGGTTCCCAAACAACTGTCCTGGAAAGCACTCTGTTAGTCTGATCCGTTGACGAACCTGTGATTGGAGGGGGGGGGGGGG
>CM065680.1:52246558-52261558 GCA_017654935.2 Phymorhynchus buccinoides
AATTCATGTCCAGTTTCATAATGTCGAAATGGCGCGGTTCTGGGCTCTCAAAAGACAGCACTGCTCATGGGCTGGAATGAGCAGGATGCCCAAACATGCCCAGGGGGAGCAAAGGCAGCATCATTGAGTCCGTTCCTCAGTTTGGATGGAAATGTTCTGCACTGAAGCATTCAGCAAATCAAAATGATGCCAGAAAGCGTGTGTGAAACGATTTTGGCAGGCCTGAAAAAAGCAGAAACCGTCCATTCTTATTACAAGTCTCCCAAATTCTACTACCTTCACTACGTCTATCAGCAGTACCAATCTCAATCCCATGGCAGTGAATCCAAGCTCTGGAAGCGGCGAATTGCGATATTCCAAACATGAATGACACAACGAGTCTGTGAACAGCTGTTCTCCAGCATGCCAACACAGAAAGACAACTCTTTGCGTGTCAAATGACGTCATTGGGCCATGAAACTTTGTCTCTTGTACATCGTATACGATGTGAGCAAGAAAGGTCGTTGATTCTGACAATGTTACTCACTTTTATGTTTTCGCTCCATGTCAGCGAAATGACACTTTTGGGGGGTGACATGCGAAGATCACGTGATGCACGTAAACAGGAAGTTGGATAAAACACGTTTGAGTGAGCTTGTGTTCACGGATGATTGCTCTTTCTGGTCATATATTAACCCCTTCCCTGCCTTGCTACGAGATAGTCGGGTAGTGTATGATGGCATTGATGATGTAATAACGTTTGATGTCATAGTCCTGGGATGATGGTTTTTGGTTTAGATAAGCCAGGAAAGATATATCTCTAGACCGTTTTCTCATATTCAGTCTAACAGATTTGCTTTAAACTTTATAATAAGAAAATCAATCATTTCTATGTTTTCCTGTGGCAGTGAAGGGGTTAATGTTATTGCTTACAATTACACCACCTTTTAACAATCAAGGTTATAAAAGTCTATCCTTAGCACATTTTGACCAGATTATTATGTCGCACACCTTGTAAATTAACTGGAAGTGGAATTCAGTTAATCGTGAAGACAGTTTGTGTTGCTGAAAGGCCCATCACCGGTATATATAATATTATTACATCTGTAAGCATGAGGACGTAAAACCTCCACTCAACAACAACAATGTAAGCAGGACTACGCCACCTTAAATTAGATTAGGTAGTGCCAGTATAGGGTAAGACGGGGTAAAAAGCCCATGGGCCCATGCCAATTATCTCATGAACACTCGTCTCATGGGCAAAATATGACTGAAATTTGCTTTATTTCAAAATAACACTCGTCTTATGGGCAGAATGTGACTGAAATTTGCTTTATTTCATGAGATAATTGGCATGGGCTTCTTACCCGCCCATGGGCTTTTTACCCCGTCTTCCCCTATGCATTTTGTATTTCGCCACTTACATAGTACCCATTCCTATTTCATTAAACAACATTTCTGATTAACTGCTACGATGCATATATACGAACCTTTTTGCTAAGTTCGTGTGTTTGGCTTTTAATTTCGTTGTTGCAAAAACGAAGTTGTGGGAAATAACACAGTGGGAGCTGAACAATAATTTGATTTTCTACAGAAATGGGAAACCATGGTAACGAGTTAGTCTGTGGTACACATTAGGCCGGGTTCACATTAGCGCAAGTTCCGTACGGAAAACCCAAAAGAAATGGAAGAAAGGATACAAGTTTACGCATATAGGGCAACTTCGGACACGTGCGCAAATCTTTTCCCTTCTTTGTTCCACTTGTTTATGTATTGCGCATGGGATTCCGCATGGAATATCCGCTTATGTGTGCACACGGCCATAAGCGGAATTTCCGCGCGGAAACTCATGCGCGATCCGTACAAAAAATCTGGAAGTAAGAAATATGAAAGAGTGTGCACATTGCACGCGGGAACCCGCCCGCTTATTTCTTGCGCAAGTGTATGGGGTTTCCGCACGGAATTTACGGATTGCGGATCTGATATGTTTGAACCCTAAGGCCGTGTACACATACACGCGGATGTTCCGCGCGAAAACCCATGCGCAATCCGTAAATAAGTAACAGAAAGAAGGGGGAAAATATACGCATTTGTCCGTATTTCCCCTAATCCGTATATTTGTTTCCTTCTCTTTTTTACTTATTGATTACTTCCGCGGGGAAAATCTGGATGTACTGTGTACCAGGCCTTATGCAAAATGGTTTGCTATGTTCTGTTTTGTCTTAAAACGTCTTTAACGTACAACATCATTCCATTAAAGTAGATTGGAGTGTCCGTTACTGACCTTTAAAAGCAAAAGAAAGCCGAAGCTTATCGCACAGTGCAATATGAATAACATTGCAATCAGTTCAAATAGGTCGATATTGCGCGCTGTGGGATAAGAGAATAGCATCGTTTCTCTCTCCCCACAACTGTATGCAAATAGAGCATTTGCCACGCGCCGGTGACCTTGAATTTCACTGAGTTGAATTTAGAGAGTTGAATTAGAAAGGTCAGCGCAACTCGGGCAGAACGAGCTCGGGCACATTAGTAGTCTAGTATAGAGAACCAACACCCGTGGCAAACGCCCTATTGCGAATGTCAGAGCACGCAGTGATGCAGGCTGTAGTATACAGTCATATGCATTATTTGCCTTCTTTATGATGTTTCGTAAGCACACCATGTTCATTTATTGGCCCGAATATGTTACTGTTGAGGAACTACTGATTCTACATCAAGACTTTCTTTATATAGCTAAGTTTTGTGTTCCTTTATTTTCCTTCTAACTGTCTTTCATTTATTTCTTCCTCTTTATTCAACATTCTATGTTTTGTGTTCCTTTATTTTCCTTCTAACTGTCTTTCATTTATTTCTTCCTCTTTATTCAACATTCTATGTTTTGTGTTCCTTTATTTTCCTTCTAACTGTCTTTCATTTATTTCTTCCTCTTTATTCAACATTCTATGTTTTGTGTTCCTTTATTTTCCTTCTAACTGTCTTTCATTTATTTCTTCCTCTTTATTCAACATTCAAATAGTGTTTGTGCTTTAATATAGGCTGTTGTTATAGCAGGTTTTAATGAAACGTTGCATATTGGAATCAGTATTGCTACAGTAGAGGTTTAGAAAAAAATAAAAGTTCTTCGTTATTATTGTCATTTGTTTCATAGTTCAGAGCAAATGCAAAACAGGAACAGGATTTTGTTTTCCAATTAAGTAAGAATGGTCCCACAGTGTCTTCTCATTGAAAGTAAGAGAAAACAGTATCTGTATATTACACATTTATTACAACAAGGGCTAGTTTCATATATATAAGGCTTACAAAGTAGACGAAAGCTGTCCTCTCTTCTTTCAACGATGCACACAAGTATCCGTGTTTCTAGGAAACTTGTGTTTATTCTTGCGTTTCGCAGGTTCTGCAGCATCTGGCATTTCTAAAGGACATCCGCTGCTAGCAGACAAAATCACCACAGGCAAAAACTCCTGAATCCTTTTGATTTACATAGCTCTGTATAGGGATATCCCTTCCGCGGTCGGTGCTTGGCCTTTCTGATTGTTGGTAACAAGGTGGGAGTCGAGGACTGAGGACCGATAGCACCATAGACCTAAGGTACCAGACAGTGGCCAACAATACCAGACACCAGCCGGGATTGTCACGGACTTTAAACCCCAGCAAGCAATACCCGTCTTCTGTATGAACGTTCCCCATCTTAGCGTGCAGAGTGGACGATCGATACGGACCGAGAGCCCAAAGTCTCGGGCATTGACTCTAAAGATTTATGGGGTATTATAACGGGAATACCGGGAGAAAAACAATTTATCTGGCGCTGAAGGGAGGAAAGTAGGCACACACACACAAAAAAGCGAGAGAAACCCAGAAGAAGAAAAAAAGATCAAGGAGAAAGAATGAGTGAGGATGGATATATCCCAATGCTGCCGACAGCCGAGATGAGCGGTGACTATGACCAGAGCACCGGCCAAAGCTACCTGGCTTCATCAGTTTATCAATCGCTTGTTTAGAGCTCGCTCACCCAATCCTTTCAGGACTGACGATTAGGGTAGATCTGTTTCTAATGCCGTGATGTTTTCAACTTGGGCCATAATTACATTACAGAGGCGCAGAAGCTCTGTCTCTGGACACGGGGCTTCCCGATCGTCCACCACAGATAAGGCGGGCTGGCCAAAAAGCAGACCCGGCGAATCCATCAGGGTTTGGCTCGCTGAGCCGTCTAATGCCACTCAAGTCGAGTCTTAATTTCACGATGACACTGATTTGCGAAGGTTAATCAAAATAGCGGCCAGTCGGAAAATTTTGCAAATAGAGCGGAGATTTATCCGGGCACGCGCAGTTGGGCAAAAAGAAAGTTTTCACGGGCTTTATTATGAAGTGGAGGAATGGGGCCCACGTTTGGCCCCCCTCACCCCCTTTTCTTTGGGGCCGGGGCGTTTTGATGAGGAAAGTGCATATGACATATCGCTGAATGAATCATATTGGGGATTGAAACCTTTTGCCCCATGTCAACGCTGAAGCGGTCCGCGGGGAGCGAGGCATTATCATAGAAATAAGGTTGCTGCTTAGATCTCGGGCGGGCGGTGGGGAGGGTAATATTGCCTCGTCCATTTTTAAGTGGCGGTTCGCTGACGGATAACGGTAATTTGTGTCCGCTTTATCTTTATTGCATCTTCGTTTTTTCCCTCTCCTCTAATTACTGGATGTCGATGAGCACAGATAGGAGCAGAGGGAGAGGGAGGGGGGGGGGGGCGGGAAAGGAGACGGCTATGGCAGAGCCATGCCCCCTTTGGATGCAACCTCTCTCTCTCTCTCTCTCTCTCTCTCTCTCTCTCTCTCTCTCTCTCTCTCTCTCTCTCTCTCTCTCTCTCTCTCTCTCTCCGGGGTGTAGTGAAGAAACTTTGGTTGAATTGAAGAAGCTTGGAAGAATTTAGTCTTCTGTTTTGTTGTCGCCCCCCCCCCCCCCCCCCCCCTTCAACAAACACACAGACATACATGCACGTTTGTACTTTAGTCCGTTAGTAGACCCTATATTTGTCGGCCTGTCTGTCTCTCCGTCAGCCCGTGTCTGCTTCGTGGATAGTATTTTATTACACTCCCTTTATCTCACGCGTTGCAGTTCACATTGTATTGGGTTCTGGCAGTAAAACGGTTTGTATTGCTACGTTATCTTAATAATATCGTGGGTATGTTGGGTTTTTGTAAAGAACCTGACGAATTAAAGCAGCATGCCATCCCCGGTCTCCTGTTATCTCATCACGGTAAATATTTGATTAGTTGATTATTAGTTGATATAATCTTAAAGTTCGTGTTTGCTATACTCTTGTCCACATATTTATTTGTATTCCATTCTGCTTTAACAGACAAACAACAACAACCAACAACTAGAGTACTTGCGTAAACTGACCCAGTCGCGACACACGCTTGCATCCCTAACCCTAACCCTAACCCTAATCTTAAACTAAACCCTTAACCGCTAACCCGATTTGTCCCAAAATCGAACTTGTCCAAGCTTTTGACCCCTAGTATCCACCTGTAAATGTTCATGTTTATATATCCAAGCGTTCTCGAGTTATCGCTGTCCCAGACAAACAGACAAACAGACAGACAGACAAACAAACCTTCTTTTTTGTTGTTGAAACACACTGATAACTCAATGTGAGGCCATTTTACACCGAAATATGCATTTTGAGCAAATTTGAACACGGACGGACAAAGTGAAAACAATACCAGTCTCGCTTCGCGACTGGTAACAAACAACCCGAACAAAACAAAAAAGAAGACGGCACCGACACATGCGCGAAGCATTTGTACAACGTATCTGTTTAATCTGAACTCTATGCACCATTCGATTTGTGATGCAAACAAATTGAATGCTATCTTTTTAAAAAAAATATTTATTTTTTTATTGCGAGCCCCTCCCCCTCTACCTCCATAGCCCCTCATCGTCCCTTTACCCTCCCAATTTACCACCCACATCCCTGTTTTAATTCAATTTGCTTTCTAGCGTCTGTAAATCTACTGTTTCCAAGATGACAGACAGAAACAAAACTCGAAATATTTCTTCATGGCGGATTGATTCCGGTGACACGAAGCCAGCCTCGGTGTGCATGAGAGGATGAAGAAGTCACCAAAGCAGATTGAAGAGGGGGCCGCTTCATTCATCAAGCCTGTGTCGTGAAGATAAAGCTCGAAAGATCATGAACCTGAGACCTTGTGACTTGTCAACTCACAATTCAATCCACGGAGTGTGAATAGTTTCTCTGGCTGAGAGCCAATGGTCCCAAAGAGACGTCTGACACACACGCACACGCACACGCACACGCACACACACACACACACACACACACACACTCACACACACACAGAAGATTCCAAGGTGGCAGTACAGTAAAGACAGGGTTAGCTATAAGAAAGACGCAGGTTCTTTGCCCACAGTTCGCCACCAAACATGAATTGGACCCGTGCTTATTCTGACGGTTATTCTTCTTATAATAAGCAAGCAACAAGAAGCCGGAGATGGGAAAACCCTATTTAAAAACAATGGTAGTTAATCAAAATTTGCATTCTAATCATCGTTCGCTGGCACCACCAAAAAGGCAGATGGTGCAATTTTTGAAAAAGGCAATCGACAAAGTTTTCGGTTGATCTCATTCGCAACTTTTTTTTTCCCCCGGGGTGTGGGTGTGGGTGAGTGGGGGGTGGGGGCAGACACGCCGGCAAAAAACATGTCTGCCGACCCTAAGACCCATCATAGGCCTATATGTTCTTGATCCCCATCACCCAAACGAATGCATTTAGGCTCTATTTGAACTGCCAGCGCAAGCCTCCGCCAAGGATCCATCCACTCATTGACAAAGACCCGTTGACAAAAGAACACAACACAAAAAAACCATTGGCCATATACCCCAAGAACCATACGTCTTCGTGATAAACATCACCTATACGGAAGAAGGAAATGTGGTTCATGTGGGACATTTTGTAAAGATAATGAGTGGGTCGATCCTGGAGATACAGTAATACCAGGAAAGACCCGAATTATTAAATAATTATCCTGTGATCACCTGCAGCATGCGGTGAGGCACTTTATGACAGTGCAACCCCCACCAAGGAACAACAGTGCAACCCCCACCAAGGAACAACAGTGCAACCCCCACCAAGGAACAACAGTGCAACCCCCACCAAGGAACAACAGTGCAACCCCCACCAAGGAACAACAGTGCAACCCCCACCAAGGAACGACAGTGCAACCCCCACCAAGGAACAACAGTGCAACCCCCACCAAGGAACAACAGTGCAACCCCCACCAAGGAACGACAGTGCAACCCCCACCAAGGAACAACAGTGCAACCCCCACCAAGGAACAACAGTGCAACCCCCACCAAGGAACAACAGTGCAACCCCCACCAAGGAACACCAAGGAACAACAGATCGAATGAGCGGAGCGAGCGAGAGTAGATTTGGGTGGAACTTGAGCGAGTGTTGCAAACTAGTAGAGTTGGTACAGTTACTAATTTTGAACAATTCTTTATTTTTTCTTTTATTTTTTTTATTGAACATTTTTTCATTTAACAAATTTCATGAAGACAAAGCAAAGACACACAGTGACATAATAGTAATAATAAAAATTATAACCACAATAGTAATTCCATCTCTATCATAACTGTCAATTGATAACAGCAACCATTTTGAACAATTCTTAGCACCTAGTCCTAATAGCTGTGCATTGATTGCATCCTTGACGAAGCGAAAGTAGGCGAGGATAATCGCTAGTACGCCCACCCCTTTCCCCCTGTGGGAATACTGGGGGGGGGGGGGGGGGGGGGCTTTCGTACAACTAGTTCCCTCACCCTCTGGAAGTTCTGTGCTTGTAGCTTTCTCTAATCTGCCACTCTCTTTGACTCTGCCTTTTCCCTTTGCTTTTACTGTCCAGCAGTCCTGAAATAAATCCCTTTGGCCGAGAGAGTGGGAATGTACCCTGGGCAAGGCATTTACGCTGTAAACAAATTATAGCCCCACCAGAATAGCATCCCCCCCCCCACTCTGCTATCTGGCAGTCAGAGTCGGAAACGACTGGTTGGCATACATAACTGTCATCTACTACCTTAGTACTATTTTTAGTTAGGCGCATATAACTGCAGCATGATGCATCACCGTTCATATGACAGGTTAGGTTAGGTTAGGTTAGGTACATTATAGTCACAGAGGCGTCTCTGTGAAATTCGGGTTGCTCCCACCTGGAGAGCGCGTCGCAGCCAGAGGCGCGCCACCCAATTTAAAAAAAAAAATTTTGCATGCGATTTTTGATTGACTGAAGGGGTAAAGGAGACTGAGTGATGGACGAAGACGACGAAGAAAAAAGTATGGAGTAAAGAGAATGGATGAGGTGGGAGATTGTGACAGCGCAAATTGTAACAACTGCGCAAAATGTAACAATTGTTATATTTTGCGCTAGGCGCCCACCTTTTGACGAAATTAACACACACGAAAAAGGCAGTTTTTGGTCATGACAGATCAAATCGAAGTAAAATCTTCAAGGAGTTGATGAATTTGTCTTCATCATAATATATCAAATCGAAAGATAAAAACAAAGTCTACATCTAAATTTCCAAATGTTTGTTTTGCTTGCTTGTTTGTTTCACTCGTTCTTCATTCGATTTAGCATTATTACTTACAGAGACAAAGAGACTAGCAGGAGAGAGAGAGAGAGAGAGAGAGAGAGAGAGAGAGAGAGAGAGAGAGAGAGAGAGAGAGAGAGAGAGAGAGAGAGAGAGAGAGAGAGAGAGAGAGAGAGAGAGAGAGAGAGAGAGAGAGAGAGAGAGAGAGAGAGAGATACAGAATGTAACAAAAATCGAACATTGTTACATTTTGCGCAGTTGTTACAATTTGCGCTGTCACGGGAGATGAGGTTATTGAAAGAGCTAGGGAGTTGGTGAAATAGCCTGGAGCAAAAGCATCCTCTTGAGAATGGGGACTAAGACTTGGTAGCCGATATGCAAATCGCTTGTCTTGTCTTCATGTCCACCCAGTGGGTTGTGGGAATGGACTACAATATAACGGTTAATGTCCGCCACTTGTTCGATAACTCTCTCTCTCTCTCTCTCTCTCTCTCTCTCTCTCTCTCTCTCTCTCTCTCTCTCTCTCTCTCTCTCTCTCTCTCTCTCTCTCTCTCTCTCTCTCTCTCTCTCTCTCTCTCTCTCTCTCTCTCTCTCGCTCTCTCTCTCTCTCTCTCTCTCTCTCTCTCTCTCTCTCTCTCTCTCTCTCTCTCTCTCTCTCTCTCTCTCTCTCTCTCTCTCCTCTCTCTCTCTCTCTCTCTCTCCTACTAGTCTCGTTGTCTCTGTCTGAGCTCTCAGATACTTTATTATTCAGCTTCGACGGTGTCTTTGTCTAGTAAAAGTCGTCCTGATTACTAATACTCCGGTCAGAGTGACTGAGATACTGTATCGAAGGGTGGGGGTCGAGGGGTCGAGGGATGGACGTAATAAAAGATAAATAAAATAAAATAAAATGAAACATTGCCCAGCACAAAAGACTATTTGGAGTTGGATTTGAAGGCTTTTGTGAACAAAGCGTATCTTTCTATGTTGTAAAGAGCCAGTCTATATACTACACACACACGCACGCACACGCACGCGCACGCACACACGCACACACACACACGCACGCACACACACACACACACACACACACACACACACACACACACACACACACACACACACACACACACACACACACACACAGAGTTGCGTAGGAACATAAGCCAGGGGGGAGGGGGGAGGGGGGCAGGATTGCCAGCAAGCCTGGGGGGGGTGGGGGGTGGGGGTGGGGGGGGTGTGCGGGCACACGGACAAGGCGGATACATTTGCTAAGTTACGCATATCATAGTAAATACTACAAAAGCCATTTATAATTGTGTAGGTGGGTTTTTTTACCCACAATCAACAATAAAAATGTATGAATGAAAGAAAATATTCTCCGTATTGAAAAGAGATAACAGAAGAACACAAAACTACAACCATGTCCAGGGGTGGATCAGGCAGTCATGGAAGAGGTGGGGGTAGCTCCAAGAGCTCAGTTGGAGTGGGGATGGAGAGTCGGGGGGGGGGGGGCAGAAGAAAAAACAATAAGGAGACAGAACGGTCATCATCTTAGTATCAGGGATTTTAAAGAAATCGATGCAAATTATTGTATAAAGAAATGGATCCTTTGAACCCCCCCCCCCCCCCCACCACCCCCTTCTCACCCCTCTCTCTCTCTCTCTTTCTCTCTCTCTCTCTCTCATTTTATGGGGAGCATGTCTGCCCCCCCCCCCCCCCCCCCCTTAAATGAGCCCGGGGAAGGGGGGCAGCTGGCACTGACATACTACATACAACAATTGTAGAGATTTTCTGCAGAGGTTCTCATGAGGACAGAAGCTAAACAACAGCAAAGAATGTACAAAAATTGTATAATCTCTGCCCATTGTTATGGGCCAGAGGCAAAACAATGAAAATACTTTTGACTTTGACTTTGACTTTGACTCTCTCTCTCTGTTTTCTTTTTTCATTAGATACAAAATCCGAGTTGACCATTAATGAATCTATTAATCGTTTTCGTTTTATTCCTAAATTATTATTTTTACATCCATCCACTAGACAGAACTTAGGCTGCTTCTGTGATTAAACCAGCGTGGTATTCAACAGGCGTTCATAATGCAACCAGTATGTAAAAGACGTTTTGACGTTCGTTGTGAGATAGTAATTGCTCTTACAAAAGCTTATTCCACTTTTACCGAAAATTGTTTTTGTTTATAACAAACATACTAATTCATAGACTTGAGTGAAAATAGAATAATAAGACGAGTAATAGAAAGAAATGAAGAAAACAGGGGTAGAATAGCATATCCGTATCTGATTTTAACAAAGGATTGATAACAGATATGTGGAAGAAGGGTTTAATGGAACAGGGTAAGCGAAAGGGCCAATGCAATAATGGATAATCGAAAGAAAAATTGATGAATGAAAATTGTACTTGTATTAGGTATTAGATATTAGGTACTTTATACTAGTCACAGGGGCGTCTCTGTGAAATTCGGGTTGCTCCCACCTGGACAGCGCGTCGCAGCCAGAGGCGCGCCACCTAATTGTGGGGTTTTTTCGCATGCAATGTTTGTGTGACTGATGAGGAAGGAAATGGGGGGAGGGGTGTGTGTGTACATTTTGACCAAACGACAACTTCTTCGTTGCCACTGGGTTTATCGTCTCATCCGAAAGGCTCCACGTTCAGACCGTAAGGCCTAGTGCAAAGTGAGATGAAAAATTCCCTGTACCCAGGTTCGAACTCGGGTTTACTTGACATGAGGCGAACGTGCTACCACTGTGCCACCACTCTACACTATTTTCAGGAACACTGTAACAGGGTTCCTGATTTTTGCCCCTCTCTTAAAGACCCACCAGATCACGTGTCAAAATCACGGGTTTCACGTGTTTTCCCTCTTATAGCTGGTAAGAAATCTTGTTTTGACCAGGTGTGACTCTCATACAAATGTTCCCAAATTGAAAACGAAACATCATTTTAAAGGGCAGCCTCAATTTGAAGTTGTGGACATTTGCATATGGGTCACAGCTACCTAGAAAAAAAACCCAAGAGACTTAATCGTGGTGCGTCAGTGGGTCTTTAAGGGGTACACTTACCCCCTGTTTACTGTTTTAAGGGGTATTTTCGACCCCTCCCCCTCCATCCCACTTGCCACACAGGTACACACTCACACAGACAGACAGACAAACACACACACACACACACACACACACACACACACACACACACACACACACACACACACACACACACACACACACACACACACACACACACACACACACACACACACACACATTCACTCACAACACCCACTGACCATTGCGCTTTTGTTTGTTTGCAGAACAACCTGTTTTCTTCTTCTTTGTCATAAAGTCTTCTTTTGCATTTGCCAGACTTTAAGAGCCATGTTGATGATCAAAGGAATATCAAGTGCATGAAACGATTTCATTGGATGCTGAGAAAAGGGACCTGCCAATGAGCAATGAGCTTTCAACGGGTAGGACTTTCTGCTCGATATTTGACGACTTTTTGACGACTTTTTGATCCAGGCTAGCAACTCCAGCTTAATTAATAATTGGTAGTAGCCTAGATAGGCCTAGCAGATGATTGAAATAAGAGCAACGACGTTAGCTTACTGAAAAGCAACGACTGTCTCAATGCACGAATAATAATTTTAAAATGCGTCATCTCACCCCATACTTGAGATTTTAAAGGGTAAATCTCACGCATGGTTTGAGATTCAAGGGGGTGGTTTGAAAGGTCTAGTATACATAAATACGCACAGTCTCTACGTTTTCAGGAACACTGTTGTAAATTATTTTTTTCACCCCTCCCCCTGTTCGATATTCTTCTTCTTCTTCTTTTGCGTTCCCTGGCCATATGGCCATAATGGGTAAAGTACATAAATATGTGTCCGGTTTTCAGTTTTCACTGGTCTCCCCGCTGCGTGCAGCCGACACATTCCGATTTCGGAGGAGCTCAAAGGAGAAAAATTACTTGGAATTTTGTTTTGAAAAAAAGGCAAAAGAATGGGCTAATAAGTCAGAAAGACAGTAGATGACAGAAAGCAAAGGGAATAGGCAGAGTCAAAGAGAGTGGCAGATTAGAGGAAGTTACAAGCACAGAACTTCCAGAAGGTGGGGGAACTATTTTTACGAAAGACACCCCCCCCCCCCCCCCCCCCCCCCGGTATCTCCAACGGGGAGGTTCGATATAAATACTCATAAACTACTTACACACTAGAGCATGCGCAGCGGGGCGGGTGTCCCCGTGAACGTTGTGGAAAGCTTAACGAGGCACCAGAGAGACTATTTTGTTGGAGGCACTGACCACATCCCCATGGGACCAGGCGTAAACCTCGGTGCCGTTATAATATAACTGCTGCTGCTCTTGTGTCACACCACCACCCCCCACCCCCACTCCTACTTCCCCCTGTTCTTTTCCAACTCTCCACAGACGGGCTGGGCCATCAGGTGACGGGGAGGGTTGAAAACGAGCCAGGGTGTAACACAAGTTAGCCCTCTGAGGACCATCCGTCGTCAGCTGGCCCTCCTCGAAGCTGTCAAGCTGAGGCGGTGCCCCTGGCTTCCAAACGGGTGGAACCATTGTTTGTTTCTCACTCAGGCGCTGTCTTGGGTTTGGAGGCTCAGACTGGGGGCCACAAACCTGACCCTTTCCACTCTCACCCCTACCCTGCAGTAAAAACTGCTTCCCCCCTCCCCCCTTTTTTTTTTACCACCTCTTCATCCCTGACTTGTATTGTGATTTTGTGCAACTCGCTCCTCTTCCTTTGTGTAACTGCTCTTCTGCACAATCTGGCACGCAATGGACAATGGAGAATGGGGAGGGGAGGGGGGAAAGAAAAGACAGATTTCCGCCGGTTGTTAAAGCCGCTCCTAAATAACCTTGTCAGGCCAGGGAGTGGCCGTCACGGGTAAGCCTGTCACAGACGGGGGGTGTTGAAACTCTCGTTTTCGACCTGATCGACTTCTGGGAGTCCGGAGGAGGAGGATGGTATGATGAGGGGTGGGTGGGGGTGGGAAGAGGATGTGAGTGGGGGGGGGGGGAGGAAAGGGGAGTAGGAAAACATTCCCTAATATAATAGGACTGGAAGGAAGAGATCGACAAGAAGAGGGGGATGGGGGAGGTGTGTGTGTGGGGCGGGGGGTGTGTGGGGTGCTGGGGGGGAGGGGGGGGGGGGGGGGGGGGGGGGGGGGGAGTGTGAGACAGGAAAGAAAATTTTGTTCGCTGTCTTGTAGGTTAATTTTCCAAGTTATAGTTATTCATTATTTCCTGATGCCTAGATAGGTGTATTAATAACATTTTGCCAGCGGATGTGTTTTAAAAACTAAGAGAGAGAGAGAGAGAGAGAGAGAGAGAGAGAGAGAGAGAGAGAGAGAGAGAGAGAGAGAGAGAGAGAGAGAGAGAGAGAGAGAGAGAGAGAGAGAGAGAGAGAGACAGAGAGAGAGAGAGAGAGAGAGAGAGAGAGAGAGGAGAGAGAGAGAGACAGAGAGAGAGAGAGAGAGAGAGAGAGTAAAAAAGCAAAAGCCTCAACACATCAACGAACAAAACTGAGCAAGATACAACACAAAAATATCCAAAACAAACACTGCAAAAAACCCACACAAACAAATAAACATTAAAAAAAAAACCCACCACATCAACGAGTAAAATTGAGCAAAATACAACACAAAAATATCCAAAACAAACACTGCAAAAAAAACACCCACAAACAAATACACATTAACAAAAAACCTGACTCTATCCCTGGTCTGCTTTTAGAGAGACTCAACTAATGAATGCTAGAGCATTCAATAAGCCAAGAGCTATCGAATATTATTTGTTGGCCCGTAATAAAGTTGATACACCACTTAGCCCTTCCCGTACCCCGTGGGTGTATTTGCACCCATACTTTTACTTTTTGCTTCATATTTTCAAAACCCTGCATTGAAGCTTGCTGAAATTTCATGACATTGTTCATGAAAGATTCGACCATGTGCAACCCCAAAGGGCAAGCATGTGTGTTGAAAAACAGACGAGTAAATGAACAACAAAGTCGTCGTTTAAAGCAGATAAGAACAAAGAGCGTTAAGCATCCATTCTCTAAGTTCTTAAAAAAACTTTGTATGTCAGGTGATGTGGGTGACATTCGCTTTGATAAGGTGATGACATGTAGACCAGGCCTATTCACTTTGACCAGGGTGGAGTTTCTCTAGATAACGGTCGCCGCGCGAATAACGCTTACGCCAAACGGGGCCTAAGAAACACCGTAAACGTTTGCTAAGGTCAGATAACTCTTTAAGCTTACTCTTCATTGTTGGGAGAGAGAGAAAGGGGTTGCTGTCATAAGGGAGATAAATCATACCTCTGTCAGTTTGTACAAAGTTTTCGATTTCACCCACGTCTATTTGTGTGCAGAAAATTAAATTTGCACTATATTATGCCATCTAA
>CM065680.1:52264058-52266558 GCA_017654935.2 Phymorhynchus buccinoides
TGGCATTTTAAGCTATAAAGCCTTTTCAAGCCACATTTGTACAGTGCATGGAGGGTTGGTAGTGTTTTGTGGTATAATTTGTTCATAATAATAATATGTATGTATGTATGTATGTATGTATGTATGTATGTATGTATGTATGTATGTATGTATGTATGTATGTATGTATGTATGTATGTATGTATGTATCTATGTATCTATGCATGCATGCATGCATGCATACAATCATGCATTAATGCATGTCTGTCTGTCTGTCTGTGTCTAATATTCATGGACAGAGGTTGCGGAACGTCTGGTGATGTTTGTGTGACTTTACATTATAATATTCGCAACTCATTTTCTTGATATACATGTAAATTAATCTAATTTGCATTTTCTGTCGGTCCGAAAGAATAGTCTCAAGCAGGCATATTACTGCCGTAAGATCTTACTGCGTGTCTGTGCAAGACACGCATACACATAATATAATAATAATATATTCGATCATCAAGTACCCCTCCCCTCTATGTGTACCCCCCCCCCCACACACACACACACACATACACACACGCACAACACTCACACACGCGCGCGCGCGCATGTCACAAATATACAACACACGAAACGTCTACTGACACACGTGACGCAAGCGCGAAACAAAACACACAAACAACACAAACATTATAAAGCAACAACTTCGCAACACCGTCTCCCCCACCCCACCCCCCCCAAACCCCACCCCCACCCCTTTGGATTTAACCCCACCCCCACAAACAGAAGATGAATATTTATCGCATTTCCACGGCCTGAGACAATTTCCGATCTCACTGCAGGAGGGGAGACTCCCAACTCCAAGGAGTAACGGCACAGAGCTGATCAGGCGTAGTTTGGTTGCGGCGAAATTAAACAGGGGGGGGGCCCCCTGGAAATGGATTTATGTGAAGCAGACAGAAAGAACCCGCTGCCCTCCCCGCCCCGCTCTCTTCCATCTCGGTCCAGCAAGCCAGCAGGAGAAGGGCAGGCTCTGCCAGATTGACATTCCCCGTGGTGCGTCGTCAACTTCCTCCTTCCACCCCCCTCCCCCCCCCCCCCCCCCCCCCCCCCCCCTTTCATTTCATCTCTTCTTTCCAATTCCATTTTCCTTACTTCCCTTTTCCCCACTTCCTCTTCCTTTCTGCTTTGCCTCTTCGTGTCCTGTAACACCCCCCCCTCCCCCCTCCACTCCTTGTCCCGGATTTTCCCCCCTTCACCTTCCTTCCGCACTATCCAGCCCATTCGCCCTTTCTTACTCTTTCTAGCTTACTGCCTCCCAGCTCCCCCCCCCCCCCCCCCCTCTCTCCTCCCTCCCTCTCTCTCTCTCTCTCTCTCCCCCCCCCCTCTCTCTCCCCCCCCCCCCCCCTCTCTCTCTCTCTCTCCCTCTCTCTCTCTCTCCCCCCCCACTCTCTCTCTCTCTCCCTCTCTCTCTCTCTCTCTCTCTCTCTCTCTCTCTCTCTCTCTCTCTCCCCTCTCTCTCTCTCTCCCCCCTCTCTCTCTCTCTCTCTCTCTCTCTCTCTCTCTCTCTCTCTCTCTCTCTCTCTCTCTCTCTCTCTTAACCGAGCTGTCTGCTCACCAGCCTGCAGGTCAGCTGATAAATCACAAGAATGTACCTTTCATGGGGAAGCAAGTGCTGCAGAGAAATCCAGCAAAATAATCATGAATATGCATGGCGTCACTGCCGCCATTGTATAGTAAGTGCTTCTGCAGGCCTTAGAAGAAAGAAGTCGCAAATGTCGACATAATAATGCAAGTTATCGTAATATCATATTCTTTCTTGTACGGGCTTATTTTTCTCTGAACTAAAATTATTCGGGTACTGAATCACTATTAAGTGGACTAAGATTGTATTCTTTCAATGAATAACATTTTGACAGTGTGGTTGCTTTGAACTTAGCATTTACAGTTTGTTTCATTGAAAATGAGAATGTGGGTATGTAAATCTAAAAGGTTTTTTTAAAATAGCGAGATCTATAAATTATGACTATGGAATCCGAGAAAAATAATGTTACTTGATTAAATCAGCCCCAAATACACTCAGAGTTGCTCCCCTTGACTTGTTTAGGCAGCCATATTGAAAGTGCATTAAAAAGTGAAGGTAGAAACAAAAAGCAATGTCAGTATTGAACAGTAATATGCAGACACATGCAATCAAATGGTTTATTAAAAACATTTGGACATTCCTCTAGCCAACGCACATCATTATTACCAACAGTTTGACGGCATGTGAAAGTACTGACGTGATACAAGTCGCTGGGTGAGCCGAAATTAGACACATAGTGACCTTGGGTGACCTGATCAGTTGATTTGTTGTGGACTAATCCAGAATTGTAGTCACTTTATATTTGTATTGGGACAAAGGAAACATTCTGTGCTGCTTAAATATATCGTTTGGAGAGTGAGTTTGTGGGAATACATTATGTACAATTTAACAACATGACGTCATCACCGCTAGGCAATGAGAAAAAATAACAAGTATGTTTGTTAA
>CM065680.1:52271558-52274058 GCA_017654935.2 Phymorhynchus buccinoides
GTGTGTGTGTGTGTGTGTGTGTGTGTGTGTGTGTGTGTGTGTGTGCGTGCGCGTGTGTGTGCGTGTGTGTGTGTGTGTGTGTGTGTGTGTGTGCATTTTGAAAGGGATTGTAGCATAATGAGCGTGAGAGCTAACTAATGGCTGTAGACTACAAACAGTTGCCAGGATGCTTCTATAACAACAACATACAGTATTTATACGGCGCTAAATCGTTATATAAATCAATTCGAAGCCCATACACACGTTAAACATTCATAACGCATTTCAACAAAGATAACACACACACACACACACACGTTTAAGAAATGGTCCTAAAGGCAAGAAAGAGTAGGGAAAGAGAGAAGGAGCTTCAATGACGGGGAAACAGGTGGGTTTTGATGTTTGATTTGAAAGCAGAGAGGGTCGGTCGCTGACGGAGGGAGAGAGGAAGTTTGTTCCAGGAGGTTGGTCCTGAAACAGCAAAAGAGCGCCGACCAACAGGGATCTGGAGAGATAGAGGGTCGGATACTGAACATAATGTGTGCGAGCTGCCGTATAAATGGAAATATTGTCGCAGAGGTAAGATGTTCATGATCAGCATCACCCAAGGACTGCTGTAGGGGACGGCTCGACCTAGTGAATGGGGCAAAAGTTAAGTGTACGCGAAGTGGGGTGAGTGGGGCTACGGATTTTGTTTGTTTGTTTGTTTGTTTATTGTAAATAATGGTCATTGTGCTGAACAATATGTTAATGGGATGAGAAAACAGACGGACGAGTGGCGTGGAGTGGCAGAAATGATGTGAAGATGAGGAGGCAGGGAATCGATGTTTACTCTCTCTCTCTCTCTGTGTCTCTCTCTGTGTCTCTCTCTGTCTCTCTCTCTCTCTCTCTCTCTCTCTCTCTCTCTCTCTCTCTCTCTCTCTCTCTCTCTCTCTCTCTCTCTCTCTCTCTCTCCCTCCCCCTCCCTCTCTCTCTCTCTCTCATACACACACACACACACACACACACACACACACACACACACACACACACACACACACACACACACACACACACACAACCTGTGCCCCCCCCCCCCCTCCTCCCCTAACACATACACTTCTCGTTTCTTAAGTTTAACGACGCTAGAGACGACCACCAGATTGAAGAAGAAGACGACGACGACGACGACATTGACGGAGGGTAGTAGCGGTAGAGATAGAGGAGGGGGACTGGGGCGGGGGGGGGGGGGGGTGAGGGACAGTTAGGAAGCAGAAGGAAAGTGTTTGCAGTCAAACAGCCGGTAATGGTAAACGGGGAACAAGGGGGCTCAGAGAAATGGAAAAAAACCACGGCTCCCCCTTTAATCCCTCCCCGGTCCGGCGCAGGGCGGATGAGGTACAAGCCAATTTCCCCATCTAATCACCCCGCATTAATTTCTCCAAGCAGTGCGCGCGCCGCTCCATCTCCATCTCCATCACCCGCCAGTTTACCCCCGCGACGGTTCCAGACAAATACATTGACAACGAGACGGAAAGCGAGAGCTCAGTGCTACTACTACTACTACTACCCCTCCTCACCCCCCACCCCATTCCTGGTTTCCCCCCCCCCCCACCCCACTTCGTCATTGCGTATGCAGGAAATGTTGTCGGGTTCGTATTTCACCTCCCCTAGTGCTTGGAGCCTTAGGAGGCTTAGTAGCCTTTCCTCTCTTAGGATAATAAGCAGAAAAAGCATGAGAAGCAAAGAAAGTGATAATACTGGCGGTTGTAGTAGTAGGAGTTTGCGTGAGAGTAACAAAATCAACGGCCGTTAAACCGCACCCTCGGTTGTTGTTATTATCGACAGATTGCGACAACAGAATCTGGCATGGAGGAGGAGGAGGAGGAGGAGGAGGAGGAGGAGGAGGAGGAGGAAGGGCGGGAGATGGGGGTGGGGGTGGGAGAGGGAGATAAAAAATGTAACTGGTGACAGTCATGTGAATAAGCGCAAGAGCAACGCTTGTCGCAAATCGTGAGGCAAGTACAGGAATTCGTCAAAGACTGTACAGGGGAAGATAAACGTCCGGTCTCTTTTCCCTATATGAGTAGTGAGGACAGAAACACTGGTTAGGTCCCTTTGAAGCGTGACGCATTTTACGCATCGATAGGCCAGTTGAATTCTCCGTTCAAGTTCCAGTCCGAGTTTTTTGGATAGCCTCCACTGTGAATAGTGTACACGTCCGCGCTAACGATAACTCTATCAGCCCGGTTCGCCGAGCTTTTAAGTAATCCATCTGACCCTTTTAGAATATCTTTGAATTCGTGGAGTAAGTGATTTTGGTAAGGGTCGAGGTCGAGCCAGGTGGATATCATAAAGGAAAGAAATGCATCAAGAAGCAGGGGGCACATTTTCAAAGAAAAAGAACACCGGTAACAACAAAAAACAAGGGCATCGCCGAGCGGCAGATATGTCCGTCACCTGTTTCGCCACGCACTTGCGACACCCCGTAGCATAATTGAATGCACCAACTTGTTCTACATGTTGGATTGCACCCAGACAC
>CM065680.1:52281558-52286558 GCA_017654935.2 Phymorhynchus buccinoides
AGACCGTAAGGCCTAGTGCAAAGTGAGAGGAAAAATCCCTTGTACCCAGGTTCGAACTCGGGTTCACTTGACACAAGGCGAACGCTTTACCTCTGTGCCACTCTACACCACTCGTGTGTGTGTGTGTGTGTGTGTGTGTGTGTGTGTGTGTGTGTGTGTGTGTGTGTGTGTGTGTGTGTGTGTGTGTGTGCGTGCGTGTGCGTGTGCGCGTGCGTGCGTGTGCGTGCGCGTGCGTTTGTGTGTCAGGGTGCGTGCTTGCATAATAATGTGCCATGCACGTTTGTAAAACAATGCCTTAGAATCAAAGCGGACTACCTCCAGATAACCCATTGTATTATTATGGAAATTATTGCGAAAAGTAATAACTTGGTGTTTTCTTTTTTAGTCTCAATTTAAAATAATTTTTCAGTATTTCTTATATATATATATAAGAACAACAAATCATTAATTGTCGCAACAGATGCAATAATAAGTCACTCTAGAGATAGTTCGTTTGACTCAAAGACATCGAAAAGGTTTAAGATGTTAGAGACGGACGATGCTTTAAGCGACGACTTTGTTGTTTATTTACTCGCTTGTTTTGCAACACAAATGTTTGATATTTGGGGTGCATATGCTGGAATCTTTCATTGACAAAGTCATAACATTTCAGCAAGATTCAATGAACGGT
Source organism: Phymorhynchus buccinoides (assembly GCA_017654935.2). Classification (NCBI taxonomy): domain Eukaryota; kingdom Metazoa; phylum Mollusca; class Gastropoda; order Neogastropoda; family Raphitomidae; genus Phymorhynchus; species Phymorhynchus buccinoides. The sequence goes on from CM065680.1 coordinate 52,282,229, forward strand.
GTTAAAATTATGAAGCAAAAAGTAAAAGTATGGGTGCAAACGGGGTACAGGAAGGGTTTTGCAACCAGACCCAGAGGAAAACATGGTGGGCAGTTACAGGTCGAGATTCGAACTTAACAAACGTGTGTCAGTGCGCTAACACTGTATTAAGCGGGTAACTGGAGAGTTGTTGATGTAGCTGCTCAGATACTGACAGTCGTCGTTCTGCCCCGCGCCTTGTCATTTTGTCAATAATCTTAGTACCGTACTTCAAACCCTCAGCTGGTGTAAGTAAGTAAGCTTATGACCCACCATGATTGTGTCCACCAATCTGCCACAGTGTCAGACTTGAATGAATGAAAAATGGTGTTTTACGTCCTCTCGGTCATAGACACATAATTATGGGACATTTGTAAATACAAAGATGGTGGGAACAATACTGGCTGCAATGCCCGGAGGCAGTGCAACACCAGTAAAGTCCCGAGTTTTTGACATAACACCTCGGATAAACCTCATCGGCTATGGTAGGGGAAGACGGGGTAAAAAGCGCATGGGCGGGTAAGAAGCCCACCCCAATTATCTCATGAAATGAGGCAAATTTCAGTCTCATTTTGCCCATGAGACGAGCGTTAATGTCTAGCATTCCTCATGGGCAAATTTGACTGAAATTTTCTTTATTTCATGAGATAATTGGGGTGGGCTTCTTACCCGCCCATGCGCTTTTTACCCCGTCTTCCCCTACCGCCACAAAAGTAGATCGTTTACTATTGTCATACTTGAACCCCCCAAATCTCCCTTTATAGTCCGTGATGATGTCAAAAGGTTCGAGTGATGTGCCCCTGGATCAAGCAACTGAATGAAAAAAGACGGCGGAAGGGCAAGAAGAGCGATGCGTACATTGTGTTCGCTTTGTATTGCGTTTTTGTTTGAATGCGTTATGAATGCTAATGAGAGTGTGTGCGCTTTGATTTGACTTCTATCAAGATTCAGCGCCGTCTGAATACTGTATGTTGTTGTTGTTAGATTTTAGTCCCCGAGCCGAAGGTTCGGGAACTATTGTTTCTGTCTTATCCGTCCGGCGTGCCTCCGGCGTGCCTCCGTCCGTCCGTCCGTCCGTTCATCCGTCCGGCTATTCGTCCGTTTTTCTCAAAAACTATTAAGTCTATTATCATCAAATTTGGTATACTAGTTTGCCAAGATGCAAGCTATCCACTGATGTATTTCGTTTTACACTAAGGTCAAGGTCGCGCCAGTTACGGGGTTCAAACCCCAAAACACATAATCGCTAATATCTCGCGAAGTTTTGCAGGTATTTCAATGCAGTTTTTTTCAGAACATTTCTTGATGAATGGTCTATAACACAGTTGTCATGAATTTTTCTGTGGATAAGCCCGCTGTGCCCTAGGCCCTTTGTGTCACAGGCACGATATGTCCCACTTCTTTCCGGCCGTCCATCCGTCCGTGCGTGCGTCCTGTTTTCAGTTCTCAATGGTCTCCCCGCTGTATGTACAGCCGACACATTCCGATTACGGAGTAGCTCGGCAATGCTGCGAGGGGACTTTGCAGCCGCTCGGCGTTGCACTTGTTGTTGTTGTTGTTGTTGTTGTGTGTGTGTGTGTGTGTGTGTGTGTGTGTGTGTGTGTGTGTGTGTGTGTGCGTGTGTGTGCGCGCGTGCGTGTGTGTGTGTGTGTGTGTGTGTGTGTGTGTGTGTGTGTGTGTGTGTGTGTGTGTCCGTGCGTGTTCGTTTTGTATTGCGTTTTTGTTTGAATGCGTTATGATTAGGCCTATGAATGCTAACGTGTGTGTGCGCTTTGATTTGACTTCTATCAAGATTCAGCGCCGTATATTAAATACTGTATGTTGTTGTTGTTGTTATTATTGTTGTTGTTGTGTGTGTGTGTGTGTGTGTGTGTGTGTGTGTGTGTGTGTGTGTGTGTGTGTGTGTGTGTGTGTGTGTGTGTGTGTGTGTGTGCGTGTGCGTGCGCGCGCGTGCGCGCGTGCATGTGTGTGAGTTCGTGCATGTGTGTGTGTGCATGTGTTCGTGCGTGCGTGTGTGCGTGCATGTGTTCGTGCGTGCGTGTGTGTGTGTGTGTGTGTGTGTGTGTGTGTGTACGTGAGTGCGTGTGTGTGTGTGTGTGTGCGTAGGAAGGCAGTGCAGGTGTGGTGTGCGTGTGTGTGTGTGTGTGTGTGTGGGAGGGGGGGTATGGGGGTTGCAATAGGCAGCCCCAACAAGCAACATGTCCTTTTTTCTCTTACATTGCCCACGACCGATGACCGGGCCCGCGAACCAGCCAGCATCTCTCTCTCTCTCTCTCTCTCTCTCACTCAGAGCCTGTCTGGCCGCCTCGTAACGGGCATGGCTGAGGGCCTCTGTCCGCTAGGGGGCCTACTATTTGCCAGTGCAACAAGCTATGTTTGATGGCCGGGGCAAATTTGTTTTAGCGAAGATCACCTGTGATTATTGCACTGGGCCTTTTCTTTTGTCGACTGCTTGCCGGTCCCTTTGAAGCGGGCCGCTGGGTTGTTGACCGGCGGGGGCTGCCTCTTTGAACTTCGAAAAAAAAACCTCCTTCCCTGTTTGAGCACTCTTCCCATTCTCCTTCTTTGTAACCCCCCACCTTGGTCCTTTACGTCCCCTAGTTTTCACTCACTTCTGCAGCAGTCTGAATTTCTCTGTTCTTTTTTGTACTTTCAGTTCATTACAGAACGGGAGTAGATTGGAATGGGAACGAGGGGCTGCTGTGCGTTGCCTGTCCGTGTGTGAGTCTCTCTCTCTCTCTCTCTCTCTCTCTCTCTCTCTCTCTCTCTCTCTCTCTCTCTCTCTCTCTCTGTGTGTCCGTGCACAAGCGAAATGGGTAAAGGTAGGTGCCCGAAATGTGTTCCAGCCCATAGCGCCTAAACCACTGAATCGATCGTAATGCAACTTGGTACAACGGTTCCTTAGACCTTGCAGATGCTGCACGACGACGACGACAATGGTGTTTTACGTCCTCTGGTCTGAATCAGACACATATGGGACATTTGTAAATACAAATATGGTGGGAACAATACTGGAGGCAATGCCCGGAGGCAGTACGAAACCAGTAAAGTCCCGATTTTGTATTAACACAGATAGGTCAGCGGTAACCACGCCTCGGTTAAACCTCATCGGCTATGGCACCACTACAAGTATTTTAGTAAGCAGATGCTGAACGACGACGACGAAAATGGTGTTTTACGTCCTCTTGGTCTGAATCAGACACATATGGGACATTTGTAAATACAAATATGGTGGGAACAATACTGGAGGCAATGCCCGGAGGCAGTACGAAACCAGTAAAGTCCCGATTTTTGTATTAATACAGATAGGTGTAGCGGTAACCACGCCTCGGTTAAACCTCATCGGCTATGGCACCGCTACAAGTATCAGGCAGATGCTGCACGATGTCCGATTCACAGAATGACAAGCCATATCAACGTAATCTCAGTAAGAACATTTTGAATAATAAAAAGACACTGAGTATTTAAAAAGATAATGGAAGGATTTAAGCCGAAGTAGGTTTACTGAAAAGGTGTTACTTAATAATATTTTGTTGTAAAATAGTAAATTTCTAAACAATGCAAAAAGTATACTTTTTACACAAAAATATACAATGATCATAGAGTCCAAAATTAACTCCCCTCAATTTCATCAGTAGGTTTTATTAAATTTTTATGAAATTGAAGGGAGATCATTCCAAATTTACGACTTTCTTTTTTGGTTGTTTGGTTGTGTGTGTGTGTGTGTGTGTGTGTGTGTGTGTGTGTGTGTGTTGCGTCCGTGGTCTAATCTCCAAACGTTGGCATTTTCTCGGGAAATAGAAGGCATACATTGTTCAAACTTTGCACACATATAGATGTCTATGCAAGCGTTCAAACAATAATGATTTGAATAATGAATTACTTAAAACAACACTGTAAACAGATAACAAACAGATAACATTTTAGATTAGTGGGTTAGAGAGTATTCAACAGGCAACATGAGTTAAGAAACTCATCAACGCTGAAAGCCTCGATAGCTCATTGGTGGAGTGTCTGTCTGTCATGCCAATGATTCTGGGTCCGATTCTCGGCACAGGCACTTTTTTTCTTCTTCCTTTTTGTTAGTTGTATCCATTAACGATAGTTTCATTTGTTCTTTAACATTTTATTGGCAATCTTGTACTTTAGACCCCCCTCAATCTTTGTTGTTGCCCTACATGTTCCTGCTCGATTGAGCCTTGCAGGCTTTGCCTCTTGTTTTACTGGGAGTGCGTTTTTATGGCCTTTGCCTTCTTGGTTGTTTTTTGTGTGTGTCGTTTGACCGCGCAATAGTCAACAGGGGGTCGAGTTT
>CM065680.1:52294058-52339058 GCA_017654935.2 Phymorhynchus buccinoides
ACCATGAACTAAAGAATATAAGCCTAACTGGATAAGATATTGTAACCCTTTCACCGCCAGCCACATTTCAGCCAAAAATGTCCATTAAATTAACCTGAGTAGAGAACAAAATCCATCTGCAGTATTGGGGATTCTTCTGTGACAGATATAAAATAAGGTCTATCCTTACTTCCCAAAACTACCCCACATGGCCGAGAGGCCAAAGAGGGCGTAAAACATTATACTTCCCAAAACTAAGACAATAGGGTCTTTGGATAATAGACCCCAATTTTATGCCTTTTAGTGACATATGTGTTAAATCATTGTGGTGCTGAAATGCGACTTTGGCGGCGAAAGGGTTAAGAAACAAAATAAATCATCTTCATTCATAAGATAGATTACACTAGAGAAAAATGAGAGACTCAGAGAGAGAGAGAGAGAGAGAGCGAGCGAGTGAGAGAGAGAGAGAGAGAGAGAGAGAGAGAGAGAGAGAGAGAGAGAGAGAGAGAGAGAGAGAGAGAGAGAGAGAGAGAGAGAGAAAGAGAGAGAGAGAGACTGGACACTTGACACTTGACCATGTTTTAATTGCCATTGCCAATGAGAGAGAGAGAGAGAGAGAGAGAGAGAGAGAGAGAGAGAGAGAGAGAGAGAGAGAGAGAGAGAGAGAGAGAGAGAGAGAGAGAGAGAGAGAGAGAGAGAGAGAGAGAGAGAGAGAGAGAGAGAGAGAGAGAGAGAGAGAGAGAGAGAGAGAGCGAGAGAGAGAGAGAGAGAGAGAGAGAGAGAGAGAGAGAGAGAGAGAGAGAGAGAGAGAGAGAGAGAGAGAGAGACGGCAACCAAACGACAAGAGAGACAGGAGATGTGTGGGGAGGGGGAGGGGTCGTCTTTCAAAGGAGCCTGGATGCTTTGGTGTCCCCCATCCCCTGTTCCCCGGGCCCTTCTCCTCCGCATGCTCAGCAAACAGGCCAGTGGCCAGCTTCGCCCCCCTCCCCTCAACCCGACCAGATATCAATCGGTCCACCTTCCTACGACATCAAAACAACTTCTCTGTGTGCTGTGCAAGACATCCATGTTTATTTATCTAGTTGTTTTTTCTTCTCTTTTTTTTCCAACCACCCCTTCACCTACACAAAATTGGTGCGTCCCGAACTTGTGTGGTTTTATGACTTTTTCATTTTCTCTGGACTTTGGTTTTTTGTTCACTTATCACCTTTTTGAACGAGTGTGTGTGTGTGTGTGTGTGTGTGGTGTGGGGGGGGTGGGGGTGTGGTGTGTGTGTGTGTGTGGGGTGGTGAGTGTGTGTGCGTGTGTGCGTGCGTGCGTGTGTGTGTGTGTGTGTGTGTGTGTGTGTGTGTGTGCGTGCGTGTGCGTGTGTGTGTGTGTGTGTGTGTGTGTGTGTGTGAGTGTGCGCGCGCGCGTGTATGTGTCGTCTAATGGGAGAATCGACCAATCATTGGTTGGAATGCATTTGAATTAATTGAAAATCGACCCGTTTTGTTAAAGGCTTGTATATATGTTTACCAAGTTCACAAAATATTACTATTTCCCCATGGCAATACAGTGAGTTCTAAGTCATATTAAGGTATGTGTACACGTTAATATTATTCACAAAAAATAAGTATTTCCCCATGACAACACAGTGAGTTGTAAGTCATATTAAGGTCTCGGTACACGTTAATATTATTCACGGTATATTTCTATTTCCCCATGGCAACACAGTGTTAGGTCACTCATAAAGGTATGTGTACACATTAACATTATTCACGATATATTTCTATTTCCCCATGGCAACACAGTGATAGCCCACTCTTAATATGACTTACAACTCACTGTGTTGCCATGGGGAAATAGAAGTATTTTGTGAATATGTTAACGTGTACACAGACCTTTAATATATGACTTACAACTCACTAGAGGATTTTAAGTCTACGGTAACGCATCTCTGCTTTGCGTTTGCGGTAAACATTTGCGTTTGCGTTTACATGTTGGTAATTGTAGTTTTAACTTCACGCCCCCCCCCCCCCCCCACCCCACCCCTATCGAAATAAGGGGTTCGGGTAAGGGGGTGCTTCTTGAGTTCACGCATTCACTTCATAGTTGTTGGTGTTAATTCGATCTCATTTGATGTAACTACCTATTTCTCTAAGATAATTATTTTATATTTATCACTACTAGGAAATTTAATCTTAGGTTGGTTAGGCTATTTTTTACTTCCCTCCAAAACATAATTAGATGCAAGCGTCGCTGAGTTAACCCTAACAGGGCCCATCACCCACTGAAAACATAATTTTTTTTATTTCGCCTCAAGTGTTGTCAGTTTCTTGTCGTCTGCTGAAATTTAGTGTCCTAAGTTCTTTCCAAATTTGATTACTCTAAACGCTCAAAATTATCTTCTCAAGTTGGAATTGCTTACAGTCAGGTCAGTTTGAGTTTTATTTTTAGGTTAATTTGTTACTGTAAGTTTAACTGTTTTCCTTTTATATGTAGTAAAAACTATAAAGCTTAATCTTTTTTTGACTCGATGTTTAGGCGCCCGTCGGCCTAAATGTGTATGTCGTGTGTCTAGTTCTACTGAAATGATCTATGACAGCTCAAACGAACACTGTTTGGTGATCAATTATTGATTACTGAAAAACACAAAGTGCATATAAATTGTCGTTTTCATTGCTTGAACACCTTGAAATAAAGGCTGGGTTCCATAAACATCTTCAGGGGCCAGTTTAATGGATTGTTTTGACCCGAAAGCTCAAAACCAAATCTCGTTTTGAATTCTGAATTTAGATAGGTAACCGTCAGCTAAAGGTGACAACCAAATAGGGTGCCTCACAAAATATGCAATTGTTAGTGAAATGATGAAGGTTTCCGAAACAAGATGCAATCTGAACGAAAGAAGAAGACTTCAATTAAATTGTTAAATGGGTGTTTGCATGTTGAGTTGCTTTAATTTAAATGCGTTGAGATGCGGAATCGATCACGCATGAAGTACACCTCCACCGTCATGACGTACGTATCTTCCACAGTTTGCGTGCTTTTTTCACGCGAAAAATGACGATACGTAACGCATCTCATGCTTGACCGTAGAGTTTAAAAAAAGTTGCCATGGGGAAATAGAAATATACCGTGAATAATGTTAACGTGTACCGAGACCTTTAATGTGTACATTAAGAGGAAATTACAAGAACAGAACTTCCAGAAGCTGGAGGAACTATTTGTACAAGACACCCCACCCCACCCCACCCCACCCTAACCCTAACCCTAACCCTAACCTCAAAGGTATGCCCCTTACTCAAATGGCTTTTATGGCCCCACTTTTATGACTAGTTGACATTAGCTTGTAGTCGGGCCAAAAGTAGAATGAGAACCCTACACAAAGGATTTTCTACTGTTTGGGAAAATCATAGTACTGATTAGTTTTTCGTGGAAGACTATGACTCTCAAACTAGGGGACATTTGCACTGGCTCTAGTGCTGTAGCCAAAGGGATTGGTGGCCTTTGGGTTTTTTTTCAATCCCCAACGCCAGCTGTCCTCAAATCCCTTGGGCCGAGAGAGTGGAGATTCAACCTGGGCAAGGCATCTCCGCTATAAACATGGCTATGATTCAGATTCAACACCCCCCTCAACGTCTTGGTTCATTGCGGTTTTTTTTTAGTCGCGCCTTTATATTTGACTATTAGGAAAATGCATATGTTTAATTGTTTAAAAAGGATGAAAATTAACTTGAAATATAGAAAACGAAGGAGGTGTATGTTGCTCAATCTGCAGTAAGGAAGGCAAGACTGAAACAAAAAACGGAAAGAATCGAGAAAATGGAGGGTGGGTGGGTGTTAATCTGCCTCTTTGCCCAAATTTTAGCCCCACCTGCCGGAATAGTAGCTACCCCCCTCTGCTATCTGGCAGTCATTGTCGGAAACGACTGACAGGCATAATTTACATCCCCATGGGAGCGGGAAGCCATCTCGCTCTAGCTCCAATGCTTTGACTTTGGTGGCCATTCCTTCTGTTCAGTAGGCTATACGGAGACAGGTGGCAGAGTGGTTAAGACGTTCGCCTGCCAAATGTAATGCGTGAGTGACACCGGGTTCCAGTCCCGGCTTCGCCCCTTTTAATTTCTAGTTCGACAGGAAAATCGAACTGAACGTCCAGTCCTTCGGATGGGGACTTAAAGCTAGTCTGACCCGCGCTGCTTTACGCACGTCAAAAATCCCACGGCAGGTGATAGTCGGTAAGAGCAGGGAGAAATCCCGATGCCTGGCATGGCCAAATTGATAGCTAGGTTTTCCAAGTGTGCCCACACACCCTCCTCACCCTGTGCCCCCCCAAAAAAAAAAAAAAAAAAAAGAAAGAAGAAAAAATAAAAAAAACATATGGGTGTAGGCGCTGCACTTGCGGCGACGCTCTCTCCGGGGGAGAGCAGCCCGAATTTCACAGAGATAAGTCTCTGTGACTAGAATATACCAAATACCAAAAAATAATTATATATGTATTATTATATTGTGGGCCCCTGTTTTTCAATCAAGCTGCAATGGATGGATATAGGTTATAATTATTATAGCAACGGTTCCCCGTCCCATGCACAACCTGGCAGTGTGTTCCCGAGGGCGTGGTGAGAGAGCACCCCCCCCCCCCCAACTCCACCCCCCACCCCCACCCCCCCCCCCCCCCCCACCCCCGCCCCAATGTAGCTAAGTGTCCAGAAGGCGCAGCAATTAGGCCGAGTGCTTCCCGGACACCTAACCACGGGCACGAAATCACGTTCCCAAACCTAGGGCGGCGGAAGACGGTATTCACCACTCACGCGCGGACGCTCGGCCAAATGGACAACCCCCCCTTTAGTTTAACACAGAGTGTTTGATATTGGGGGGACAATCCTGCTGCCGACTGTTTCAGCCCTTTGTAATCCACTCTCTCTGACCATTGTCGGATCGGCTCCTGCGTTTGCAAAAGCACCGTTATTTAATCTTCTCCCTCCCGTCGTCTAGTCCGTCTCTACGTCCTTCCGTAGTCTAGTGATCCTCCCCTGCACACACACACCCACTCCGCACGCTATCCTCCGCAAGAACAACACTGTTTTTATTAATGCAGCGGCGGCGGCGAACAAACAATGACTGAGAGAGAGAGCGAGAGAGAGAGAGAGAGAGAGAGAGAGAGAGAGAGAGAGAGAGGGGAGAGAGAGAGAGAGAGAGAGAGAGAGAGAGAGAGAGAGAGAGAGAGAGAGAGAGAGAGAGAGAGAGGCGGTACTGTATCGTTGACAGATTAGTCTTGGTTACAATGCGGAATGCATGGTGAGGGAGCGCATTCCCTGAACTGCCTGTTCTTAGTTGTTTTAAATTGTCGCCTTGGCACCCACCTTAAACATTGCCATGACCTAACAGAAGTCCCCCGAAGACGGAGTGTGGCTGCCCATCTGGCGGGGTAATCAAAAACGGTCACACACGCAATGTTCTCTCATCCCTAGCTGATGCATTTGTATCATGGTGTTCAAGTGCTTCGGCTGTTGGGATGATCCCTGGAGTCTTTTAGCCAGGGTACGTAAACAACACAACAACCTAACGGAAGGATAATCAGTCCTGTAATATATGGCGATTTTTCAAGCATGTTGATGCCATTATTCATCTTTTTATAAATTGTTGTATGTGTTGTTGGTGAATAAACCCCCCACCTATTTAAACCAAGAGTAAACTTACTCTTTCTTGAAGACAGCCCAGTCTTCAAGGAGAACGTCCATAAGGATCTATGATCAATTGGACGATAAACTCACCCTTATATACTCTTTCTGTCAGATTGGTCCCTGAAATGTTATCGACATCTTCACGTGTTCGCGATGCACATTTCCCAGAATAATGTAACAGCTATAACCCAACTGGCGCGTGTTCTCTCCCATGGCCGCCATCATGATAGTAGCCTTCGTATGTTATTATGCCATACAGATATGCAACAATAAAGTAGCAGTAAACGACGCTTCGTAATAAGAGCCTCGCCCACCGACCGTACTTTACTGAGCTTCTTTATAATGATGGTCATTAGACAGAACCTCTTCATTAGACAGAAGCGTCTCTCTACATGCCTATGCTGCCCTTCTTCCAAGGGGCCTGGCTTTCATGATCAAAATCAAAGGCACCAATTTCGGTGGACACTCGTTTTGTGGCCATCCTGTCTGTCGTAAGAAACGTGCCCAAGGTTCATATCTGTCGCCTGGTTTTAGTTATGGGCAAAGAGGGGGATGCGCTTTAAAATGCTAAAGTTCTGCCAGATACGAGTGGACATTTATAGGTTGCATCATTACAACATTGAAGCCATCTTTTCAAGCCGCCTCACACTATTCAACATTTTCAGTTGTATTGGGAAAAAAGTCAGTTGTGAAATCTATTCAACTACTCGTGGCCGTGTGCCGTCTTCATTATTAGCAAGCTTCGGTTGTATTCCCACAACTGCCTGAGTGAGTTGGAAGCCAAATGGCGCAGTCGCCACATTCCCTCCGACCTGGTTGGAAGGGTTTCGACCGACCAAAATGTTGCCTTTGTGACTCGGTCTGTCAAAAGCACGGTGTAGAAGTCCGTGGTCAAAAGAAAGGAAAACTATGGAAAGGTCACAAAATGTATTATAGACTGTATACACATCTGCATTGTTAAAACATCGGGACTTTCCTGGTGTTGCACTGCCTCCGGGCATTGCCTCCAGGATCGTTCCTACCATCCTTATATCTACTTATACCCCATAGGCCTACGTGTCTGTTCCAGACCGGAGGATATTAAACAGATTTCCATCCATGGAAACCATTTTCATACAACTTGGTTGGATAGTTGAGGTGGCTTAAATTACTGACATAATAGTTCACCTTGGTTACACCTTCTTCCACTATGACCACGTTCGGACATAGTCACAGAGGTGTCTCTGTGAAATTCGGGTTGCTCCCACATGGGGAGAGCGTCGCAGCCAAAGACGCGCCACCCATTCTTTTTATTTTATTTGCATGCGATTTTTGTGTGACTCAGTGATGAGGAAGGAAAGAGGGGGGTGGGGGGCTAAGTTTTGACCAAATGACAACTTTTTCGTTGCCAGTGGTTTTAACGTGTACTAAGTGCATGGGCACACGGGACCTCGGTTTTTCGTCTCATCTGAAAGACTCCACGTTCAGACCCCGTAAGGCCTAGAGCAGAGTGAGAGGAAACATCCCCTGTGCCCAGGTTCGAACTCAGGTTTAATGTATATGAGGCGAGCGCGTTACCTCTGTGCCACTCTACATTGTTCCCTGTTCCCTACCCTCAGGTTCCCTTGTGTTATGTTTGTTTGTTTGTTTTTTGTTGCCTGTTTTTCTTAGAATTAACACCTCCTTTTTGCCACCATCTTCCCTTTTCACTTTCTGAAGGGCTACGGAAGGCAAGGTGTAGAACCCCTTCAAGAGGAGGAGGAGGAGAAGGAGAAGGGGGAAAAGGGAGGAGGAGGAGGAGGAGGAGGAGGAGGAGGAGGAGGAAGCGACGGAATATTTTGCATTATATTTTTATGTCGCCTTTGTTGCCTTCTTGGTCGCTAATCCTTCCGGAATGAAAGTCTGCGAAAACAAAAAAGGTCTGAAAAAAGGTCTGATCTGCCCCACGGACACTTCTGATCATTAAGCCTCGCCTGTCCTCCTCTCTCTCTCTCTCTCTCTCTCTCTCTCTCTCTCTCTCTCTCTCTCTCTCTCTCTCTCTCTCTCTCTCTCTCTCTCTCTCTCTCTCTCTCTCTCTCTCTCTCTCTCTCTCTCTCTCTCTCTCTCTCTCTCTCTCTCTCTCTCTCTCTCTCTCTCTCTCTCTCTCTCTCTCTCTCTCTCTCTCTCTCTCTCTCTCTCTCTCTTTTCTTATCTTTCTCTCTTTCTCTCTCAATCTCTCTCTTTCCTCCTGACTCTCTCTCTCTCTCTCTCTCTCTCTCTCTCTCTCTCTCTCTCTCTCTCTCTCTCTGTCTCTCTCTCTCCTCTCTCTCTCTCTCTCTCTCTCTCCCTGTCTCTCTCTCCCTCTCCCCCCCTCTCTCTCTTTGCTGTAATCTCCTCCTCCCCACCCCCAGAAAAGCTAAAGCCTTGGGCCAGATGGAAGCAGAGAAAAGAGGGGTGTAACAGCGGACGGGTCTGGGGGGGGGCCCAATTGACTATGAATGAAGAGATCGGCTACGGTTATCACTCATGTTCTAATGTCTTTTGTCTCCCTGGCTGCTCTTTTGTCTCCCCGGGACCGTCTCTCTCTCTCTCTCTCTCTCTCTCTCTCTCTCTCTCTCTCTCTCTCTCTCTCTCTCTCTCTCTCTCTCTCTCTCTCTCTCTCTCTCTCTCTCTCTCTCTCTCTCTCTCTCTCTCTCTCTCTCTCTCTCTCTCTCTCTTTGGGAGGCCTGATGAGTTTCTAACAGCCCTGTCAAAAAACCCTTCTGCGCGTGCCTCTCTCCCTAAACTGTCTGGAGGTTCCCGTCAGTGTCTGGCATACCGGGACCAGGCACTTGCACGCGCGACACGGACCAAGGAGTAGAGGCGTTTGATATTGAAATGACGCTGCCAGACTTTTGGAGTGTCTCTATTATTGTCTCCGGTAGTAGTAGGGGTTAGTTTGTTTGTTTTTGTTTGTTCGTGTATTCGGCTGATGATACCCCGTCGACGCGCGTGTCGTTTTGATTTTACTGTTTGCTTGAATGTTACTCTGTCTGTCTGTCTGTCTGTTTTTAATAATAATAATAATAATAATAATAATGATAATAATAATAATAATAATGGGCGTTATTAGCGCTTAATCTTAAATAAGCCCTAAGCGCTTGCAATAATAAATAAGTTACTAATACATTAATAAACCATCAATAGAAACAAATGAACGTCAAACATATGGTAAACACAAGCACACACACACATATACATACACACGCGCGCGCACACACGCGCGCACACACACGCACACAAACGCGTGCGCGCACCCATGAACGCACGCACGCACACACGCACGCACACACGCACACACACACACACACACACGCACACGCACACACACGTGAATGGAAGGGACAAAGTACTTTGAAAGGCAATGAAGCAGACTATGATTTGAAGAGAGTAGTTTTGAGAGAAGACTTAAATGAAGAAAGGGAGTTGGCAGAACGGCGATGTAAAGGAAGTTTATTCCAAAAGGAAGGAGCCTGAAAAGAGAAAGAACGTTCGCCAAGGGTTCTGGTGCGGCAACGAGGGATCTGGAGGAGAGACGTGTCAGAGGAAGAACGTAACTGTCTAAGAGGTGTGTAAAGTTTCAGAATATCAGCTAGATAAGAAGGAGCCAGACCATTCAGGGATTTGCAACAGAGTAGAGAGAGTTTGTATTCGATGCGCCTTCCGACAGGAAGCCAGTGAAGAGATTCAAGCATAGGGGTAGAGTGAGAGAAGTTGGAAGACCTCAGTACAAGGCGAGCGGCATTGTTCTGAATGTTCTGCAGTTTGGCGAGGAGGTTATGTGGGCAGCCAGCAAGAAGGGAATTACAGTAGTCTAAGCGAGAGAGAACAAAGGCAGAGATAAGAGTTTTGGTGGCGTCTTCAGAGAGAAGATGACGAACAGAAGCAATGCGACGGAGTTCCAGACAGCAAGCACGACAGACAGAGGAAATTTGAGTTTGAAAAGAAAGTGTTTGGTTAACTCTTTTTTTGTGTGTCTTGATGGCTAAAGGTAAAGAAGACTATAATTCTTGTTTTTCTCAAATAAAAAAATATTCTCTCTCTCTCTCTCTCTCTCTCTCTCTCTCTCTCTCTCTCTCTCTCTCTCTCTCTCTCTCTCTCTCTCTCTCTCTCTCTCTCTCTCTCTCTCTCTCTCTCTCTCTCTCAATGTCCATTTGTATGTCTTTCCATCTTTTTTCTCTCTCCGTCTGTCTGGGTTCTTTCTCTATAATTTGTTTGATTAAATTGAGATTTACTTGTAATTGATTTTCCACCTAGTGATGAATCGATACTGTAACATTTTTTATCTTATATCTTTAAAATAATCTTCATGTTTTTTGGAGCTCTTTTTTTTTGTATTTTGTAGATTTTGTTTCCTTATTGATTTTGACTTTTGCATTGTATTTTTGAGGGCCGGATGAAAAAAAGCCGGTTGTGCTTATTCCGTTTTCTACATCATTAAAAAACATTCGTTCGTTCGTTCTCTCCTGCCTCTGTTTATTTCAGAAAATAGTTATACAGCGCTTATCCTTTAAAGACGCACTGACGCACTACGATTAAGTCCCTTTTTTTTCTAGGTAGCTATCATTAATAAATAATGACCCACATACAAATGTCCCCAACTCCAAATTGAGGCTACTGTTTAAAATAATGTTTCGTTTTCAATTTGGGGACATTTGTATGGGAGCCAAACCTGGTCAAAACAAGATTTCTTACCAGCTATAAGAGGGAAAACCCGTGAAACCCGTGATTTTGACATTGTGATCTGGTGGGTCTTTAAGCTCAATCTCTCTCTCTCTCTCTCTCTCTCTCTCTCTCTCTCTCTCTCTCTCTCTCTCTCTCTCTCTCTCTCTCTCTCTCTCTCTCTCTCTCTCTCTCTCTCTCTCTCTCTCTCTCTCTCTCTCTCTCTCTCCCTCTATGTTTCTGTAGGAGCCATGCACCAACGCATGCACGGAGTTGCTGTGAATGGGGTGGCTCCTAAGAAAATCACTAAAAGTTTCATTATCAACAAAATAATGTAGTAATACACACAAACTTTATTGTCCCAGACTACGTAATAATCTTTTTAAATCTTGTTTTGTATGCTCCGGGGGGTATGGCCTGGAACAATTTATCTTCTCCTTTAAAATCATGCCCCTCGAGGCAAGCCTTCATAAAAGCACTTAAAGCTAAAATGTTGGAAGTTCTATGAAAGCGTCTCTGCAACTTTGGAAAAGAGCGGCTAAAATGTCATAACACTTCTGTATTGATTGTTACTTGAATTATGTGAGTTGAATGTTTTTTTGCTTTTCTTTATTGTTTGTCTGAATCTTCCCTTTCTTATTCATGCCCTTTGTTGTTTTTTATTACTTCAGCTCTCCTCATTGTTTGCCCTCCCCTCCTCTCTCTCTCTCCTCCTCCTCCTCCTCCTCCTCCTCCTCCTCCTCCTCCTCCTCCTCCTCCTCCTCCTCCTCCTCCTCCTCCTTCCTCTTCTTCTCTAGTTGCATAATGTATGTATAAATTTATGAATCGCATTACTTTGAAGTTTATGTAAATAGTTTCATATTATATGTCTGTTTACATAAGAAATGTATGTTTTCTTATGATGCTTTGTACATATAAAACGAATGGTTTTCCTGTGCACTTTCAATTAGTTCCACAGTCTTTGCTATTGTTTGTTCTCTTGAGGACAGGATGTTAAAAAAACAAGCGCGAAATCGCAATAGTTTGTGGCACGCGGTCTATTTTTACCACTCCAATCATGAGTCACCTCCCCTGGCTTTTCAATAATTTTAATCTGTAAACCAGAATGTTATCTCTGCACCATTTCGTAACTTTTTATATCTTTTGGAAAACATTTAAAACTATGTATCCTACTTATACTCATCAAAAGAAGCACCGCATACTCGTCGTGTCTGTTGTAGTGTCTGTATTACGTATGTTTATTATTTTGTACGCTTTTAAAATACATCATTTTAAAGAGCGGCCTCAATTTGAAGTGTAGCCTCGATTTGAAGTGCGACAATTTTGTCAAAATGTGCGACAATTTTGGACCGACCGACCGACAGACAGACAGACAGACCGACCGACCGACAAAGTGAGTTATAGGTTTGTGGCTTGAGCCACAAACAAAAAGCTGTAAAGCTTATTCCTTTTATCCTCATTAAAGATCAGAAAACAAATTATGCCACTTGTGGCGGTGCCATAGCCGATGAGGTTTAACCGAGGCGTGGTCACCGCTACAGCTATCTGTATTAATAAAAACAAAATCGGGACTTTACTGGTTTCGTACTGCCTCCGGGCATTGCCTCCAGTATTGTTCCAACCATATTTGTATTTACAAATGTCCCATATGTGTCTGATTCAGACCAAGAGGACGTAAAACTCCATTCTCTCTCTCTCTCTCTCTCTCTCTCTCTCTCTCTCTCTCTCTCTCTCTCTCTCTCTCTCTCTCTCTCTCTCTCTCTCTCTCTCTCTCTCTCTCTCTCTCTCTCTCTCTCTCTCTCTCTCTCTCTCTCTCTCTCTCTCTCTCTCTCTCTCTCTCTCTCTCTCATTAAAGATCATTTTGAATTGACTCGACCTGACTTGTATGTGTGTGCGCGTGTGCCTGTATGTGACGCCAAGGCATCGTACACAGTTCATGCGCAATCCCGTAAATAAGTATAAGAAAGAAGGGTAAAAAAAATTACGGATTTAAATATGGGGAATACGGACACGTGCGCAAATCTTTTCCCTTCTTTCTGTTACTTATTTACGGAATGCGCGCGGGTTTCCGCACGGAATCTCCGCATGCATGTGTACGTACCCTACCTAACCTAATCATGACGCTAGGTGTCCAAAAAGATAGAAACAAAGTCAAAGCACACTAGTCTAACATTGCACTTTGGACAGAGGAGCATAATAAAGGATAGCATTCGGATACCCGTTTTAAAAATACCTGTGTTTCCAGCAGCTGTTTTCAGACAGCCGTTCTTGGGACAGCCTTAGGCCCGTGTACACACATAAGCGGATATTCCATGCGGAAACCCGTGCGCAATCCATAAATAAGCGAAACAAAGAAGGGAAAATATTTGCGCACGTGTCCGAATTTCCCCTATACGCGTAAACTTTTATCCTTCTTTCTTCCACTTATTTAGGGTTTTCCGTACGGAACTTACGCGTCTAATGTGAACCCGGCCTAACAATATATAAATATGAATGATATAAAAAATAAATGTTTATGGAATTCGTCGGAGAGTTATTGTAGCGTTTTGATGTTCGATTGTTTAACTATGTGTGTACTTTGTTTTATATTTCTGTGCCCCAAGTGGGTATGAAATAAAACATTTGCCTTGCCTTGCCTTGCCTAGCCTACAAAGGATAGAAAATCTATAAAGTTCTTGAGTTAGTACAAGATCACCAATCGAAAAAAGGCCTTCATTTGTTTTGTTGGTGGTGAACCCGGTGGGGTTTTGTTTGTTTGTTTTTGTTTTGGTAAGGGGGTAAAGTATGTGTGTGTGTGTGTGTGTGGGGGGGGGGGGGGGGGACGTCTACTAGTACTATTTATTGCCTTTTCGTTAAGTCTTTAGTAAAGAACTCTTGCTTATTAACTTTCAGTAATCTCGTAGTAGCCTCGTTTTAGCCCACAACTACATACTGATAGTAAACACTTGAAAATAAATAGATGACCACTAGGACCAATCGTAGTAACTTTCATTAAAGGACCAAATACTACCTGAACGCCTTGTGTCTTTTATGTGTCTACATATTGATAATCACAAATGTCCTACATTATATGCCTTCGTGTGAGGACACAATAATTAAATCGATTGATTGATTGACGATGAACGACGACGACGATGATGATGATTAGGGCTTAGGGTTAGCCAGTTGATGACACACACGCGTCAGTGACGAAGTGATTATTTGTGTTCGCTGTTCGTCTTTTCTTTCTGTCTGCAACAGCAGAAAGAAGCGAGCGAAAACGCAAGTTATCTCCCTTGGACTGTTCACACTGCGGAAAGCTCCCAGTCGTTTACTAAAGCCGTCATTTGATGGAGAAAAAAAATGAACGCCAGAATTTCTTGAAACTCAAAACTCAAAAATAGACTGGTAACAAAGAAAGAAAACAACAACAACACAACACACACACAACAACAACACACACACACACACACACACACACACACACACACACACACACACACACACACACACACACACACACACACACACACACACACACACACACAGAGAAAATTAACAACAACAAAATTGGATGGGGTGGGGTGGGGAGTGGGGATGATTGCTTGGTTTTGAATCTCAATTTCTAGACCAGTTGCGTAGGAACAACGGGTTGGAGAGTGAAAGGGAAGTTTGTATCCAGGCCTGCATTAAAAGTGATGGATGATAACAACAGCAATAACGACGACGATGATGATGATGACGACGACGATGATGATGATGACGACGACGATGAGGGCAGACGTGTCCACCTGCCCCCTCCTCCTCCTCCTCCTCCTCCTCCTCCTTCGAGAGAGAGAGAGAGAGAGAGAGAGAGAGAGAGAGAGAGAGAGAGAGAGAGAGAGAGAGAGAGAGAGAGAGAGAGAGAGAGAGAGAGTTCACATCATTATTTGATAAGTTACGCATCCTCCTGCTCCCCCCTCCCCCCATCTCTCTCTCTTTTAACATAGGGGGGGGGGGAGAGGTGTTTCTGTACTGTTTACTCTATTATTTTCTTCCGAAGTCGGAGTGTGGCTGCCAACGTGGCAGGGTAATCAAAAACGGTCACACACGTAATGTTCTCATCCCTAGCTGGTGCATTTTTTGTGCCATAGTGTTCAAGTGCTTCGGCTGTTGGGATGACCCCTGGAGTCTTTTAGCCAGGGCATGACAACAACAACTCCATTAATTTTGTTTCATCTATAGATTATAGGCGACGTTGTCGTTTTGGCTCATATTATGGAGATGGGGTTCGCTTAACATTTTTGCAGTTCAGAACTCGACCCAAACATTGGACTGCAGACCCCCAGCTCTGCTTCTAAACTTATCAACTTTACAATGCTATGTAGGGCCTAAGTGGTTCTACTTAATTGTTAACACCATTGACAATAGTCAAACTTCTGAGAGAGAGAGAGAGAGAGAGAGAGAGAGAGAGAGAGAGAGAGAGAGAGAGAGAGAGAGAGAGAGAGAGAGAGAGAGAGAGAGAGAGAGAGAGAGAGAGAGAGAGAGAGAGAGAGAGAGAGAGAGAGAGAGAGAGAGAGAGAGAGAGAGAGAGAGAGAGAGAGAGAGAGAGAGAGAGAGAGAGAGAGAGAGAATACGAATACAAAATGTTATAATCAGATCACAATGATAGAAACATACATCATGCATTGACATAATATATATTTTGGTTACGTATATTCGTACATATTTTCATAAGCATTCATATTCTGGTAAAGTTCAGCTACTCGCTGTACGTAATCGCTTTAAAGCACCGGACATAAACAAAGCTAGATGAGTTAAGACATTTGCATTACTATTAGACGTAAGTAAAGCGTATCTGAAATGACAGGGATAATTGTAATATTTAGCCTGAATATATTTCACCCTCAAATCCTGTAGCATTTGGCAACACCAGAGAGAGAGAGAGAGAGAGAGAGAGAGAGAGAGAGAGAGAGAGAGAGAGAGAGAGAGAGAGAGAGAGAGAGAGAGAGAGAGAGAGAGAGAGAGAGAGAGAGAGAGAGAGCTCGGCTGCTGCGATGACCAGCACAGAAGTTGTCTCCCTTTGACTGCATACACAACTGCAAGCAATGTCTCGGTCTTTATTAATATAAAGCTTCTGAATGAATCGTAGTAAATCGTCAGCAAAAACATCGCGCCCGATAACACGGTATAGCATCTTCGCAGGCAACGTGTTGATTAACCCTTTCACCGCCAGCCATATTTCAGCCATAAATGTCCATTAATATTACCTAGTTAGAGAACAAAATACATCTCCAGTATTGGGGATTCTTCTGTGACATATATCAAATAATGTCTATCCTTACTTCCCAAAACTAAGACAACAGGGTCTTTAGATAATAGACCCCAATTTGATGCCTTTTAGTGACATAGGTGTTAAATCCCTGTGGTGCTAAGATGCGACTTTGGCGGTGAAAGGGTTAATAACCATTTATTTGCCGTTAATTGAGTGTAATGTGAAAACGTAAGGTAGGGTGTAATTGACTGGTTGAGCACATTTCTTATATTACGTAAAGCTGCATGACGAATACTAGTAATCAAATGGCATCGGATAACCTTTTGATCAGGATTTCCTTGTTTCGCAAAAATTAGTCAAGATGTGCCACTCCCTCTACATTTCTCTGTTAATTCCATTTTTTCCGTTTTTGCCTTTCTTACCAAACATGAAGCTGTATTTTATGAACATTTTCAGCTAATTATCTTTGTTCAATAATTAATTGCATTCATGATAAAGGCCATTATATAATATGACCCCCCCCCCCCCCCCCTATGTAGTGCAGTACACCGCGGCATTTGTCACAGTCGTGGTTCATTGCGTTTTTCCGTCTTATAGGGGGGGGGGGGGGGGGTTAGGGTTAGGGTTATTATTCCAAAAAGATAATTAGCTGAAAAGGTTAATAAAATACAGCTATATGTTTGGTAAGAAAGGCAAAACCGGAAAAAATGGAATTAACGGAGAAATGCAGGGTGGGTGGGGGGTGGGGGGGGGGGGGGGGGCACATCTTTATCTTTACCGAAACTTTGTTTAACAATGTAAAAGATCGCGGGTCGCCGGTTCAAATCCTTTTCTGTTCGGTGTTGTGTCAATGGGGAAAAAATATTATTATGACTTCTATTTTTTGTATTCTATTCTCCATCAATTCCATAATTATACAATTTCATATGGGCCTTGAGTGCGATATCCAGAGTCATTGTTCTTTGCGGGTTTTTTTAATATAGTTTTTCTTTAGAGTTATTAGTTGTTCTTTGAAACTGTCTTTGTTATTGTTCTCAGAGGTAGGTAACGTTTCGCTCAGTTTATTTTTTGCCGTGTCAGGGCGAAACCAAACTTCATCAACCCCGCAGTGGCAGTGCCGTTTTCCCCTGTTAACACATGTCATTTCGCCCTGTCGCCTTTCGCCCTGTCCCCATTCTGCCCTTATCTCCCGCGTTCACCACGAATTGCGCGTCTACCTCTCGTCTACCTCTCGTGTCACAGTTTGATTTGAACTGCCAGGCGACTGTGAGGTTACGGTGAAGCACTTGACAATGGTCAGCGTGACGTTCTCGCGAACTTGAACGCCTGTTAAAGCTGCAGTCAAATTTTGAGCACGGACTCTTCTGTGAAATCACATTCTTCTGTGAAACCACGTTCTTCTGTGAAACCACATTCTTCTGTGAAATCACATCTTCTGTGAAACCACATTCTTCTGTGAAACCACATTTTTTTTAAACAATTTTGAGCACGGACTCACAAATCTCTTGTATTTCCCTGTGAAACCATATTTTTATCCATAATGTTTAGTATTGTTGAACTCCTGTGAAACCATTTTGATGAGTCCCCTTCTTCTTTTTTATAAGAGTCATAAATCTGATTTGTTTATTTATGTTATGATAGTGCCTTCTGGCAAATACTCATCGATTTTTTTAATTTATCAATTAATATGAAACCATTTATTTTATTTATAAAATGTAATATTGATGAGCTCTTTTGAACTGTGTTGAATCTTAAGGGCCGGCCACACGTCCACTAATATCGCACGACTGTGCGATACGATTCGATCACGTGGTCTCGAATGTGTATGAGGAGGGGGGGGGGGGGCGCATAGCGGCACCACTATACTGTCATGTCTACTGTGTAATAGAAGCTTACACATTCATTTGCCAATGCATGCTCAATTGAATTTGTTTTAATAATAATTATTATTATTATTATTATTATTATTATTATTCCCGTGGGGATACCGGGGTCTTTCGTACAAATAGTTCCCCACCTTCTGGAAGTTGTGTGTTTGTAACTTCTGTCTGTCACTCTGTTTGACTCTGCCTTCTCCCAGCAACAGTCGAAAAGCGCACAATATTGCTTTTTCCCAAACGCGCACAGCCGTCAAAAGGCGCACATATTTATGGTAGAAAAGCGCACGATATTTACAATCCGAAAGCGCACAGTTGTTTTTGAGACAGGTGGACTAGGACTAAACCCTATTCCTAACCCTAACCCTATCCCTAACCCTATTCTTAACCCTAACCCTATCCCTAATCCCTAACCCTATCCCTAACCTATCTGAAAAAACAAGGAATACCTGGGTACGCAGAATTGGAATGATACAAATGCTCAGCAGAATGAGCTCAAGTTTTGAACGGTTTGGACGGTCAAATTGTGCGCATTTTGCCGTGCGCCTTTGGATAGTGTGCGTTTTGTGTGTGCCCCCCTACTCCCTTTGCTTACTGTCATCTACTATCTTTCTGCCTTATTGATCCATTCTCCTGCCTTTGTTTTTGTTTTCTAGAAACGCTTAAGAAAGATTTTCTCCACCCTAAGACGGACACATGCTGGGCCTAACTATTTCTTAGATAGGAGCATAACAGAAGCATGACGCGTCTGCTCTCATATGACAGGAAACTGTCTGAGCGATCGCAGAAGAAGAAGGAGAAGAAGAAGAAGAAGAAGAAGAAGAAGAAGAAGAAGAAGAAGAAGAAGAAGAAGAAGAAGAAGAAGAAGACGGAAGAAGAAGAAGAAGAAAAAGAAAAGAAGAAGAAGAAGAAGAAGAAGAAGAAGAAGACGGAAGAAGAAGAAGAAGAAGAAGAAGAAGAAGAAGAAGAAGAAGAAGAAGAAGAAGAAGAAGAAGAAGAAGAAGAAGAAGAAGAAGAAGAAGAAAGAAGAAGAAGAAGAAGAAGAAGAAGAAGAAGAAGAAGAAGAAGAAGAAGAAGAAGAAGAAGAAGAAGAAGAAGAAGAAGAAGAAGAAGAAGAAGAAGAAGAAGAAAAGAAGAAGAAAAGAAGAAGAAGAAGAAGAAGAAGAAGAAGAAGAAGAAAAGAAGAAGAAGAAGAAGAAGAAGAAGAAGAAGAAGAAGAAGAAGAAGAAGAAGAAGAAGAAGAAGAAGAAGAAGAAGAAGAAGAAGAAGAAGGAGAAGAATTCACGCGGGTAAAAAGTATGAAGTGCATGATTTGCTGGAGCAGTGCATTGCACATCAACGTCAAACGACGTGGGTTTTTACAAAAATGAGAAACGCGCAGGTTACCTTGGTTAGCTCGCTAATGAGGTTGGAGTTATCATCATTAGCAAATGACTTAATGGCCCTTCCCTTTTGGGTGCCGCTAGAAGAAAGGGAGAGAGAAAAAAGACACCCAAAGACAATGCACCCACCCCCTTCCTTCCACCCCCTGCCTTCCTTCGCTTGTCGCCACGACCGCCAGTTCTCTGTGCACGTGGACATTTTGCACTCTTTCCCCATGGCAACACAGTGTGATAGGCCAGTGATAATACGACCTGCGTATCACTGTGATGCTATTGGCCACTGCAACTAGGGTTATTAACACCCCTGACAGCAATAGTTAAGCCCTTGTTGGTCAGTATCCAAAAGGGATTCAATCTTGCAAAAGGCAGCCATTCGGTGGCCTCAAATAGGGTTATTGGCGAGAGTTATTCCCTTGTTTGGTCAGTACTCCAGCATCTTCCCCCACCCACCAAGGACATTCACTCTTGCAAAAGGTGGTCGTTGCAGTGGCCAAAGGGGAAAGCGTGAAAAATGTTCACGCGTGCAGAGGCCTTAATCGTCGTAATCGCCTCTCCACCCCCACCCCCACCCCCTACCCCTAATCTATTCGCATTCCTCTGCCACACACACACACCCGCAACCTCCCCAGCATTTTTTTAATTTATTTTTTATTTGGTTCCTTTTAGCTTGCGCCCCGCCCACATCCCCAAATCATGTTCCGATTTTTGTGTTGTGTCAGTTGACAATTAAACTGTAATGAGTGGCCCGAGGTGTGATTAGGTTCGTTGGGGGACGGATAGGTGACACGGAGTGAAATGTTAGAAGACGAGGGGGGGGGGGGGGGGGGGGGGAGGGGGAGGGGGAAGGCGGAAGAAAACGAAAGGTTTGAGGAGTGGTGGTGGTGGTGGTGGTGTGGTTGGTGGGTTGGGTGGGGAGGGGGTGTTGGTAGGTGTTAGGTTTCACGGAGCTGTGTCATTAGGGAGCCCTCATTTCCTGTCCGGCTCTCACCCGTCTCCTTCCTCCCCCCCCCCTTCCCCCCCCGACTCCCCCCCCCCCTTCACTTAACAGAAAAGAAAAAAAAACACGTATTTTTTGTGTCTCATCTTCTTTTGCTTCGCTTTTTGCTTGTCTGGCCTAAAGGTAATCAACCACACGGGGGTGGAAAAAAGAGACAAAAGCAAGATGACGATAATAGGGGGGGAGGGGGGGGGGAAGAAGCAGTAGCTAGTATGAGTTTAACCTAAACGTTAGTTAATGAAGCTGAATTTTGATATTTATATTAACGATGATGCTGGTGTTGTGCAATGGGATGTGACGACATACCGTCACACGCCAATAATGCATTACGCTCCTTAGTATTTGGTTGCTCCGTTCGTGCCTGTGCTGCTTCGAAGAACAATACCTCTGGAGAAACTCTAGGGAAACGCGAGGAGCAATAACTCTGGCGGAACTCTGGGGAAGCGCAAAGAGCAATAACTCTGGAGAAACTCTAGGGACACGCAAGGAACAGTAACGCTGGAGAAACTCTAGGGAAACGTAAAGAACACTACTCTGGACATAGGACTTTGGATTGCTTGAGCAACCCGTGTAATATAAAAGGCTTGTATGTGTATTATGTAAAATGTGATGTCCCATAATGTGCCTTCCCAGGTCGAGAGGACGTAAAGCACCAGATTTGATGATATGTAAAATGCGTTTATTAAGCGCGTTGCTCCCAAAAGTGAATAGCAACACGGTGCTGATTCATGGGGCTGTTTTAGACTGCCTATTGTCCGTGCACATGTGCATATATACACTGACTGACGCACTCGGTGGAAGGATGCTGATTCATCGTCCTATTTTGGACAGCTTGGCAGCTGAATGAGTCAAGACTTCAATGGGACGAGTCTTCAGCTTCCGCACGAAAGAAAGGAGTGGGTGATGGGGTGGGGAAGGGAAGGGGTTAAAGGACAAATAAAAAGGGTTAAGGTACGTGAGAGTTGATTTGGTGGGTGGAAAATGTACCCAGGGTAAACAATAGGCTTTTCAGTTTCGACAGATCATAGGGGTCTCCATTCACAGATCTGACGGGCACCGGCCTAGCGCCAGTTTGTGTGATAAATACGAGGGGAATGACTCTGTCTCTACGTCCAAACTTATTGCCCCTTGCAGAACAAAACATTTAGGTGAATTTAAAGCATCGAGAAATGAACATGCATTAGCTTTGTAAAACATCAAATCAACAATCCAGTAGAGTGGTTTTGTGTCGAAGTGTATCTGTTGTCCACTCCAGCATATTTAAAACAAAGTTCTCGCCTTTGGCTGTGTCAGACCAATTGACATATAGGCTAGAACACCAAGGCTACATCAAAATGTTTATATACTATGCGGGGATTGTCTGCAGCCATGACAAGCTTTCATCAGTCTCCAAAATCCTCCGAAGACGGAGTGTGGCTGCACGTGTGGCGAGGTAATCAAAAACGGTCTCACACGTAATGTTCTCATTCGTAGCTGATTCACTTGTAACATTATTGTGTTCAAGTGCTTTGGCTGTTGGGATGATCCCTGGAGTCTTTTAGCCAGAGTAAGCCAACAACAACAACAACAACAACGATAAAGAAACAAAGTTCTAGCTGCAAATGTAATAGACTTTTTGATTTAATGAACGCAGGGTTTAAGTTTGAATGAAAATCTGCTTAACGTCCTCCGGTCTGGAACAGACACATATGGGACATTAGTAGATATAAAGATGGTGGGAATGATCATGTAGGCAATGCCCGGAGGCAGTGCAACACCAGTAAAATCCCTATTTTTTAACAATGCAGATAAGTATGTAAGGTTTAAGTTAATAATAATAATAGTGTTTTACGCCCTCTTTGGCCTTTCGGCCATGTGGGGCAATAAGGTTTAAGTTTAGTGTACAGCCACTTTATATATTACTAGCAGCTAGGCTATACGCTCGTGGAAGTTCGTTTAACATCCTCCGGCCTGGAACAGGCACACATGGGACATTCATGACTAATCTATAAAGATAGTGGGACGATACCCAATATTCCGAATCACTATTAACCAATGTACCACCGTACGTCGTCGTCGTCTTACCCTGGCTTAAAGACTCCAGGGATCATCCCAACAGCCGAAGCACTTGAACAGTATGGCGCAAATGCACCAGCTAGGGATGAATGAATGAATGAATGAATGAATGAATGAATGAATCTTTTATTTAACGTGTGTTCACTTCACAGTGATATTACACGAACAAAATTAAAATCAACAACAACAAAAATTTCGAAAAGAAGAATAAACAAACAAACAAACAAAAACCAATACGCATGCAATTGCAAACCTGTTATAAGAAGTGTCCTACTGAACTATATGTAAAATATTTTGTGCTAGGTTAATCAAAAATGAATTATCTTTTTTGTATAGCAGAGTATTTATTTCAATATTTGCAAAATCTGTAGGTAAAATATTTATTTTAGAGCAATTTAATATATGTTCAATAGAAATGTTGCTTCGACAAATACAGCTAACTTCCTTGGAATATTTTGTTTTGTATGCATTAAGGCTTAGCCTATGTATTAAGCTAGTTACATGCCTGTTACCAGAAGGGATGTATGATTTAAATTGGTAGGGTTGTATGTTATTTTTATAACGTGAATACATTTCGTATTCGATTATATGACTCATTTCTTTTAGTGATAATTTAACTTTTAACTTTCCTGAGAATGATTTTTTGCACCTGCTTTTGCATTTTTATCTGCCAATTCATTTATAAATACTCCACAGTGCGAAGGGACCCAACAAAATGTAATATTTGATCCTTTCATAATAAGACAATGTATGAGGTATTTAATCTAAAAAATAATATCGCTTCTCTCTCTAGTCATATCAGAATTTAGAGCATTTGATACCGATTGTGAGTCAACACAAAAGAGAAGGCTGAAGATAGTCATTGGAAAATTGACAATATATTGTAAGGGATCAGAACATTACGTGTGTGACCGTTTTTTTATTACCCCACCACGTGGGCAGCCATACTCCGACTTTGGAGGAGTACCACCGTACAAAGTTTGAACATTGTAAGTCCAACATTCACTAATCAGTAGACTGCTGCACGGATATCGGGAGCAAAATCTAGTGAAGAAACAAAAGCTCAAGAAAGCAAAATGGAGCAGAGAAAAGGGCACAAAAATTAAAAGGGAGGCACAGAAACGAGCACACAAATAAATCAATGTAAAAGACAAACAAACTTAGACAACATGGAAGAAATATTTGTTTTCAACTGATCAGTCTGATATAATATAACAATTATTTTAAGATGTGACTGTGCTTGGATGCATACGCAATCCGCAAGGAGTGTGTGTGTGTGTGTGTGTGTGTGTGTGTGTGTGTGTGTGTGTGTGTGTGTGTGTGTGTGTGTGTGTGTGTGTGTGTGTGTGTGTGTGTGTGTGTGTGTGTGTGTGTGTGTGTGTGTGTGTGTGTGAGAGAGAGAGAGAGAGAGAGAGAGAGAGAGAGAGAGAGAGAGAGAGAGAGAGAGAGAGAGAGAGAGATTACTGCGTTTACTCTACGTCTCCATCCTTTCTAGCAATGCAGATACACACACGCATGTATACAACCGCATGCGCATACGTCACACACACACACACACACACACACACACACACACACACACACACACACACACACACACACACACACACACACACACACACACACACACACACACACACACACACACACACACACACACACACACACACACACACCGTCCGCCATTCTCTATGCATTCAATCTCCCTAACCTCCCCTTCCCCTTGTTCTTTTTCTCTCTTCTCTTCTTTCTTCTTCACTTCGTTTCCTTCTCTCAGCGTTCTTTCTATCGTTCTTTCTTTCTTCTCCTCCTAGGCGGAGGACTTCTGCTGGTAGTTCCTACACACCGCCACGTTGTAGGCTACCTTCCACAATACAGCATCAGTTACATTGCAAAGCCAGTTTTGGCAGTTAGCCGCCCAGCTGATGAGGAAACTGGGGCCGTTTCATAAGGGCTACCGTTACGTAGCGTGAGAGCAAATCGGAAAAAAACGGTCTAACAGTTTGCCGATAGTTCGCGTGGCGTTTTGTTCTTGCCAAACACCGAGCAAGCGGCGAACTATCCGGAACTAGTAGAGGGTAAATACGTTTCTTGTTGTTGATTGGTCCATTAAAGTTTGTTCAAAATATAAAAAACGTTTTGACCAATCAGACAAGAGCTTCTAATATTCTTCCGCAAACGTTTTCTAAAGTGTTTCTTAGGCCCCGTTTGGCGTAAGCGTTATTCGCGCGGCGAGCGTTATCTAGAGAAACTCAACCCTGGGCTCATCAGGGTATTGTTGGCCCGACGGGGATCACTTGGCAATGGCCTAGTCAAAGAGCGTTTTGGCCTAGGAAAAGCGTCAGGCCTAGCACCCTGCCACGAACGTCTTCCAAGCGAGAAATAAAAACGACCAGCAGCAAAATAAGCATAGCATGACAGATGACATCAACGGCAAAACTAGAGCGCGAAAACGCCAGATCAACCATCCGCGAGGCAGCATTTTCGGTTCCAGTGACCTTGCAGGAACAAACAGACTAACACCCCTGAACCTAAAGTGCGATCAAACACTCTGCACCTGCACTTTATAGTACCCCTGCGCCAGCGAGGTTCTCAATTATAGCTCGCGCACTGTTGACAGCTAGAGAAAAGCAGGTGCGCGGCAGCATTTTCGGCTCCAGTGACCTTGACCTTTGACCAATGACCTTCATTCAATGAACTTGGCCTAGAATTATTCCTAAGTGCCTATTCGCAATGCAAAATTTGAGCCTACTAGGTCCCTCCGTTCAAACGTGATCGTGTTCACATAATCAGTCAGATAGATAGATAGTCAGCCAGGCACAAACAGAACGCCCCGAAAACATGAACCAGCTTTCGCCTCGCGGCTGGTTAAAGAAGCACCTCCCTCCCCCCATCCACACACAGACACACACGCAACTTTGGTCTCAACGGTCGGCGAAGATGCCAAATAACGGCGTGTCAGTGGGGTAAAATAGGCATACAGTATACGATCGGGAACGACGCATAGTTAGCGGCTATTGGCCACTGCAACTAGGGTTATTAACGGCCTTGACAGCTAGAGTTAAGCCCTTGCTGGTCAGTATCCAAAAAGACATTCACTCTTGCAAAAGGCAGCCATTCAGTGGCCTCAAATAGGGTTAATAGCGAGAGTTATTTCCTTGTTTGGTCAGTACTCAACCATCTTCCCCTACCCACCAAGGGCATTCACTCTTGCAAAAGGTGGTCGTTGCACTGGCCAATACCAGTCATGGGGCAACGAAGATTACTGGCACATAGTTATCCGTTTGTCAATGAGGCAGAATAATTATGTCAAACAGGCCTACTATATTCCGCGGCCAGGGAGGATGCGTGCGTAGTTTGGCAGTGATAGGGTCTGAAAGTTACCGTTCGTAAGTTGTAAACCGACCATGTTTGAAGATAATGGGTTCATAACGACGGGCTAGTACCATATCTCTCTCTCTCTCTCTCTCTCTCTCTCTCTCTCTCTCTCTCTCTCTCTCTCTCACTCTCTCTCTCTCTCTCTCTCTCTCTCTCTCTCTCTCTCTCTCTCTCTCTCTCTCTCTCTCTCTCTCTCTCTCTCTCTCTCTCTCTCTCTCTCTCTCTCTCTCTCTCTCTCTCTCTCTCTCTCTCTCTCTCTCTCTCTCTCTCTTCTCTCTCTCTCTCTCTCTCTCTCTCTCTCTCTCTCTCTCTCTCTCTCTCTCTCTCTCTCTCTCTCTCTCTCGTAGCCTAACAGTGTTTGCAACAAACAAACAACTACACAAGTGTAAAGTGACGTTATTTTATTCACAAGAAACGAAACAAAACTACTGGATATTTCGGCGAATGCGCCTTTATCAACACAGACTAACAAGAAAACAGCAAACAGTAAATATAGCGAAAGGAGCAAAAAGCAGGCAACAAAAGGAGGAAAAAATCAACAAGCTCAAAAAACAATACTTCCCCTCTATAATCCAATGCGTAAAACATTTTTTGCTAATTAAAATGCCAACAGTTTTTGGTTAATTGTGTGCTATGGGTTGTGACATACGCTCGAGCGTGTTTCTAAAAGAATAATGGTCTATCATTAATGCTTATCTGTCGGTATTACTGTTTTGGGTTTTAAAAAAATTAGGGCGAGATGTCAAAGTCACATAATTTCTTGTTTCCTTTTCCCCCCTTTTTCAGGGGTCAGGACCCGGTCGGGTTGGGTGTGTTATTGGTAGTGGTGGTTGCGGGGGAGGGGGGGGGGGGGCTGTTTCACCCTCATGATTTAGTGGCTATTGGAATTAACCCTTTCACCGCCAACCATATTTCAACCAAAAATGTTCATTAAATTTACCTGGATAGAGAACAATATCCATCTGCAGTATTGGGGATTCTTCTGTGACATTATATAAAATAAGGTCTGTCCTTACTTCCCAAAACTAAGACAATAGGGTCTTTGGATAATAGATCCCAATCTGATGCCTTTTAGTAACATAGGTGTTGAATCACTGTGGTGCTAAAATGCGACTTTGGCGGTGAAAGGGTTAAACAAGATAACCATTTTTGTCGTTGTCATTTTCTCTCTCGAACTCCCTGATTTATCTCTTCGTCTGTGTGTCTTTTCTCAACTCCTTGATTTATCTCTTTGTCTGTGTGTCTTTTGTGCTGATATATTATTTTATACATCCTGACTCTCTTCGATTTCTCTCGTCTATAAATGTAGGAGGTAATAATAATGAATTAATGTCATGTTTTCTGTCCACAACAGCTGCATACATTGTGCAGTGATGCAGCCATGGCCCTTACAGGTGAGACTCTCTGATTAATCATGTGGGCTCAATGGCGTGAGCCTCTGTATAGTAAATAGCTTTTATCATTGACGTAAGTCTTGCTGATCATTGCAATCTGAGTTTCGTTTTTCATTATTGTGTACGTGTGTTCCGTTCCGTCTTTTGTGTCGTCACTTCAATGATGATTGGGCAAGATAAGACGCACCATTGAAAGTGCTGTTGAATTCTGAAGGTTCGAATGAATTAATAAAAGGTCATAACTTTCCTTAAGGGGGGGGCACACCCACCCAGTGCCATGTGAACATTTCGCATGGCCTTGGGTGGAAAGATCAAGTGCATGGCTGCTTTTAAAGGCCCCCGCCACATGGGCGGCCATACTCCGACTTCCGGGGGGAACTAGAAGTTTGCCCTGGCTCTTAGGAATACTGTCCTTAAGAGGCTACGCCTAATATGACGCTAATCTCATCATCATCTGGCTCTTATTGACGCAGTCCTAAAGATCTCATGGTGGAAAGAGTGAAGATGTCCCCTTGGCAAGGCGGGTCCACTGTAGACACCTTCCAGCCCAGCTTTCCAAAACAGTTGCCTCTTGTGATTTATGGTGGCAACTGTCGAACACGACAGAGGGTGGCTTCTTAGCTAACCCTTATGGAGGACACCCCGTTTCGCCCTGGCCCATTTTGCCCTGTTCCCATTTAGTCCTGGCCCATTTCGCCCCAACGATTACGGCAGTGTCTTTTTCGCCCTGTTTCGTTTCGCCCTGTTCCCATTTTGCCATGCATCTTTCTAAGATTCTACACAGTTCAGTAGTGGTTATCGATATTAAAATGTATTGATATGGTTTCAAATTTAAGAAGTCCACCAAGCTATAAAGAATGAGATTTATCACTCTGTGCTCATAAAAAAAAAGGTTTCACATGAGTTCATCAATTCAAAAATTTATTGATAATGATTTCTCCCCTTATTTCCTCGAGAGATAGATGACAATTCACAGTGAACGCGAGAGACAGGGCAGAATGAAAACAGGGCGAAAGGCGACAGGGCGAAATGACATGGGTTGACAGGGCGAAACGGCACTGCCACTGCGGGATTGGTGAAGTTTCGTTTCGCCCTGACAGGGCGGGGAAAAAACAAGGCAAAACGGTACCTACCTATACAGCTGAATTTGGCCTATTGCTGGCCTCAACAGTTCCAACCATCAGCAAAGACATCACGTGAAATAATTAGTTTTGCTCTTCTGACCTCTCACCTTAGGCCTATCGTCTCATTCGTATGCACAATCTATGGGTAAAGATCAAGATGTGCCACCTCCCCCCCCCCCCCCCCCCCCCCTACCTATCTCGGTTAATTGTATTTTTCCGTTATTGCCTTTCTTACCATACATAAAGCTGTATTTTAGGAACATTTTTAGCTAATAACCTTTTTGGAATACTAACCCTAACCCTAACCCTAGCCCTAACCCTAACCCTACCCCCCACCCTATAAGACGGAAAAACGCAACGAACCACAACTGTGACAAATCGCGGTGTACTGCAGTACATAGTGGGGGGTAGGGTTAGGTTTAGGGTTAGGTTTAGGGTTAGGGTTAGTATTCCAAAAAGGTAATTAGCTAAAAATGTTCCTAAAATACAGCTTTATGTATGGTAAGAAAGGCAAAAACGGAAAAATACAATTAACCGAGAAATGCATGGGGGGTGGCACATGACCAACGACAAAGAATGCTATATGTGGGTCTACTCTAGAGGTTTTAGTACTAAAACTGGTGAATCGACAAACGTTTGGAGCTATTTTTGTTTAATGTGTACGTGCGCTCATGTTTCCTGTGTACGTTGATGTATAGATTAAAAACAAATTGAAAAGAAAGTACACTTTAAAGAGTTATGGAATATAAGCCTACATAGGACAAACATGTCAGCAAGAGATGTTGATAAGATGACCTAATGGGTATTTTACTGTAGGTAACTGATGAGAGAGAGAGAGAGAGAGAGAGAGAGAGAGAGAGAGAGAGAGAGAGAGAGAGAGAGAGAGAGAGAGAGAGAGAGATTAAAATTGAAAAATGAATTTTATTGACATTAGCAAACAATGCTCCGATGCCAAGGAAGCACAAACCATGAACTAAAGAATAATATAAGCCTAACTGGCGACTAAATCAGTTCATAAGATTTTTTAAGAAACATAAAATAAAACATCTTACATACATAGATTACACTAGAGAAAAAGAGAGAGAGAGAGAGAGAGAGAGAGAGAGAGAGAGAGAGAGAGAGAGAGAGAGAGAGAGAGAGAGAGAGAGAGAGAGAGAGAGAGAGAGAGAGAGAGAGAGAGAGAGAGAGAGAGAGAGAGAGAGAGAGAGAGAGAGAGAGAGAGAGAGAGAGAGAGAGAGAGAGAGAGAGAGACTCGGTCCAAAAATAGGGAAGGCAGAGACGAGAGGGTGTTAAACCCTTTTACGAACTCAAAATCAACAGAGAGGTGTTGATGCTTATCACTGTAAACTAACCACGCTCTGGCTTCTGAAGAGGGAGGATGACAGAAGAAAGAGAAAACAACACCCACAGAGAGTAGATGGCACGGTGTGGATGCGAGAGGGAGAGAGGGGGGGGGGTATTATATGCATAGAATGAGGGCAATGAAATTCACTGCCTGCCCCCGTCCACTGACGTTTATGACATTGTGTGACTTCGGTCCAATGTTCTCCTTCTGAACGGAAGACGATAAAGGGGGAGGGAAGGGAAGTATTTTGCGTCGGTGCTCCACGTTTCGCCTACGCGCGTTTCGCCTACACAATGCTAAATAGGTCAAGGAACACATACACTTTGCGTTTAAAAATACAGTGCTATTGAAAACATTGTAGGCCTACACACGCGCGCGTACGCGCACGCACGCACGCAAACACGCACGTACTCACGCGCGAGCAGGCACGCGAAGGGAAACGGTTAACTATAATCATAATGGGTTATCCTCCGAAGTCGGAGTGTGGCTGCACACGTGGCGGGGTGATCAAAAACGGCCACACACGTACTGTTCTCGCCCCTAGCTGGTGCATTTGTACCATAGTGGTCAATTGCTTCGGCTGTCGGGATGATCCCTGGAGTCTTTAAGCCAGGGAACGACAACAGCAGCAACATAGCGGTTTAAGGGGCCACCCACACTGCATACGATGCAATGCAACTGCGATCCGATTGTGACATTTGTGAGGCGTGATACTCGTGAACTTCTACTGTCTAAACGAATTTGATGAAATCCTACTAGTTTTGCTCACAATATTTGTTGTCCCCCCGTACACGAATCTGATGAAATAACGTGTATTTTGGCATCAGACATTTTATGTCATTCGCGTGTTGGGGTCTACAAGAGTGTAGTGAACGAAAATAGTAGAATTATTTTTAGACGGAAGTATTTCACTTGAATCATGCCCTCACAGACCTCGTGACAGTAGCAGTTGGATTGAGTTGCATGCTAGTGCCCCTTTAGAGTGCCATCTCAAAGTGATTCCTATGCTATTTGATGATAAAAGAGTACCTTCAGAATAATGATACAATGGATTCTGTGGTGTAACGGATAATGGATTTGCCTCTCACGCGAGAAGTGCAGGGTTGGTTGTTGTTGTTTTTTGGCATGTGGGATAGGTTAATTCCATTTCACCGTGTTTAACCCTTTCGCCGCCAGCCATTTTTCAGCAAAAAACAACAGCCCATTAATCTTATCTGGGTAGAGTAAAACAAAAAATCATCTGTAATATTGGGAATTCCTCTGTGACATGTATATAAAGTAAGGCCTATCCTTAACTCCCAAAATGAAGAAAATAGGGTCTTTGGATAACAGGCCCTGGTTTGATTCCTTTTAGTGACATGGATGTTAACCCTTTCACCGCCAAAGTCGCATTTTAGCATCACAGTAATTTAACACCTATGTCACTAAAAGGCATCCAATTGGGGTCTATTATCCAAATACCCTATTGTCTTAGTTTTGGGAAGTAAGGATAGACCTTATTATATATATATATATGTTACGGAAGAATCCCCTATACTTCAGATGGATTTTGTTCTCTATCCAGGTAAATTTAATGGAACTTTTCGGTTGAAATGTGGCTGGCGGTGAAAGGGTTAAATCATTGTGGTGCAAAAATGCGACATTGGCAGTGAAAGGGTTAAAGTCAACGCACATAAAATATGCACACGCACAAGGCATGGGGGTATGGAAGGAGATAAAAGAGGCGCATATTTTCACAGGGCAAACTTTCACTGCTATTCTGTCGCTTTGGCGTAAGGGGGAGGTGGGGGGGTGGGGGGGGGGTGTCATGTCTACATGTTTATATGTCTACGTGTCTATATGTCCACGTGTCTGTATGTCCGCGTGTCTATATGTCTAAGGCTATGCCAGACCAATTGACATAGGCTAGAACACCAAGGCTACATCAAAACGTTGTTATGCTATGCATAGCTATGCAGGGATTTTTCTTTAGCCGTGACAAGCTCCTAGCATAACATGATCAGTTTCCAAAATCCCCCGAAGACGGATTGTGGCTGCCCACTTGGCGGGGTAACCAAAACATGGTCACACACGTAATAGTGTTCTCACCCCTAGCCGATGCATTTGTACCATAATGTTCAAGTGCTTCGGCCGTTGGGATGATCCCTGGAGTCTTTTAGCCAGGGTACGTCAACAACAACAACAAAATAACAACACTTCTATTCTGGAGACCTGACCTCGAATATGTTTATTGTTAATATAATAATATTATAACATTACATTTGTACTTACAGCTTCTTCTTTTTTTACCATTGGTCCTAAAACCAAAAAGCCATTAAAGTTGGACCCTGACGGATGAGGTTTTGCCAGAAACACGTCGAGATCACCAGAAAGACAGCCTTTTCAAGGATCGGAACACTCACTTTGCTCTGGTTTCCTAGAAATTAAACCGTCAAAACGGCGATTCCTCCTTGGCGGAGATGCCGGAGAGAGTAGCCAGTTTGGATGGGGTGGGTGGAGGTCACTCATTGTGGTTGAAGCGTTTTGGTGTTTTTTTGTAGTGCAGTAAAAAACCAAATTGGAGCTATTTCCTTTGTTGTGAGCGAAACTCCTTTAGATAAACTGTGTAACAATTTTTTTTTAATGAAATAAAAAGGCTTGTATTGCGAAAATGTTGTGCAAACGATTTGGCGGCCATTAGAAAAGACACGGCACACGACTTCTCTTTGGGTGAAAGAATTTGACTTCCAGCACCTCCGCCAAGGAGGAATCGCCGATTTGACGGTTTGATTTCTAGGAAACCAGAGCAAAGTGAGTGTTGCAGTCTCTGTAAAGGGTGTTTTCCTGGTGATCTCGACGTGTTTCTTACAAAAACTCATCCGTCAGGGTGCCCCTTTAAATATTACATTCTTTTGTCAGCGTCATACTGAAACTGCAGTCATTGAAGCACACTTTGACTGCTATTCTGAAAAGCTGGGCTGCGATTTGTTAACCTCGGGATGCGCGAAGCGGGTACTTAACCGCTATACTAGTAAACGTAAATTAGTCATTTTTGGGGTGTTTTTGTTGTTGTTGTCTGTTAGCGACATAGGATTCTGAGTTACCTTAATGCGCATAACAAAGAGTGCCTATTGCTAGGCAACTGATTCTTATAGATAGAAGAAGACAGAAGATTGGGTCAGTAGTCGCAGTCGAAATTAATAGGATGTTTATCTCCTACAAGCCGGTTGCGGGTTTTTTGGAAATGTTTGTCTGCCTGTCTTTCGAATTCTGTCTGTTAATAATTTAACGCAAAAAAACAAACACACAAACTTTCAATGGAATTAAATAAGACAGAGAGAGAGAGAGAGAGAGAGAGAGAGAGAGAGAGAGAGAGAGAGAGAGAGAGAGAGAGAGAGAGAGTGTATGTGTGTGTGTGTGCGTGTGTGTGCGCGCGTGCGTGCGTGCGTGCGTCCGTGCGCCCGTGTGTGTGTGCGCGCTCGCGTTCCTCTTTCTCGTATTATAATAATTATTACCTCTTGGCGGCATATTTCAAAACTTCCCATATTGTAAATCAAATAATAAAATCAAGCACAATCGGACCCGCATCCATTTCTCACACTTCACAAGAGCGCGCAGAATAGACTTTACTATTTGTACTAATAGATTGTTAAATGACTTTATTAACTTATTGAGAAAAATAATAACTTGTATTTGAAAAAGACTGACATGATGTAACATGGGGATTATCCTATTCATATTTGTTTTGGTTAATACATATTATTATTATTATTATTATTATTATTATCGCAATAAGTTCCATAATTAGTCAATGGAATCTGAAGTTATACCATTTTAACTCCAAGCCATCGTTATAATAATATCTGAAATTTATTTGAATTGAAAATTTTTGTTTCACTATTTTTATTCTTACCTTTTGACTATGGTTTAAATCGAGTCACAAAAAGAAACCACAAAGTCACAAGTAAGGAATCAAACCCAACAAATTTCGTTTTAAAAATTTAAAAAAAGAAGAAAAAAGAAGAAAGATAGAAATGTCTTCAGTAAATAGACCGCACCTGCAGAACTAACCAAGATGTTTAACGGAATAGTAATTTAGGGGAAGACGGGGTAAAAAGCGCA
The DNA here is from genome assembly GCA_017654935.2 of Phymorhynchus buccinoides. Taxonomy (NCBI): domain Eukaryota; kingdom Metazoa; phylum Mollusca; class Gastropoda; order Neogastropoda; family Raphitomidae; genus Phymorhynchus; species Phymorhynchus buccinoides. The sequence continues at coordinate 52,327,249 of CM065680.1, forward strand.
TGGGCGGGTAAGAAGCCCACCCCAATTATCTCATGAAATAAAGAAAATTTCAGTCAAATTTGCCCATGAGACGAATGCTAGACATTAACGCTCGTCTCATGGGCAAAATGAGACTGAAATTTGCTTCATTTCATGAGATAATTGGGGTGGGCTTCTTACCCGCCCATGCGCTTTTTACCCCGTCTTCCCCTACGGCTTAAAACATGTTACTCAAAATTGTAGAATGTGTAATTAGGCTACCGAGTTCAAAACAACATGAACCGTTATGCTATCGCCCGCATAGAAGGTGTTGCTGGGAAACTAATACAACTTTTTTTTTAAAGTCATTTTATAACCATCTGTATTTTTTTAAAATATCTAACTCTTTTATTTTTCATTCATTCAAATTTTCTTGGTTGCTCGCTCTTTTGTTTCTTCTCGATATGTGTACACACGCGCGGGTGTGTGTGTGTGTGTGTGTGCGTGTGCGTGTGCGTGCGTGCGTGCGCGCGCACGCACGTGCGCCTGTGACTGTGCACGTGTGCGCACGCATCTGATTCCACATATCTTCGGACGTTAATTCAATAGTTCTGGTGTGTGTGTGCGTGCGCGCGCGCGCGCGCGCGTGCGTGTGGAGCGTGCGTGCGTGTGTGTGTGCGTGCGTGCGTGCGTGTATGTGTGTATGTGACGTACAGAGGGTTGGATACAGGTAGATTAAGGTGGGATGATTGGAGAAAATTAGGGCCTACAGTGGGGACCGGTGGTGGTGGTGGGGGGCGTAATTTACTTACAAGTTAAGTCGAAGGAAGTGAGAAGAGGAGAAACAGCACCTTAAAAGATGTTGCAATCTTCAACAAGCAACCCTTAGTACACTACTGTGTGAATCTGTGACGGGCGATGCATTGGTCATGTAACCCCTTAGTACAATAATGTGTGAATCTGTGACGGGCGATGCATTGGTCATGTAACCCCTTAGTACAATACTGTGTGAATCTGTGACGGGCGATGCATTGGTCATGTAACCCCTTAGTACAATACTGTGTGAATCTGTGACGGGCGATGCATTGGTCATGTAACCCAATTACAATACTGTGTGAATCTGTGACGGGCGAATCATTGGTCATGTAGCCCAATTACAATACTGTGTGAATCTGTGACGGGCGATGCATTGGTCATGTAACCCAATTACAATACTGTGTGAATCTGTGACGGGCGATGCATTGGTCATGTAACCCCTTAGTACAATACTGTGTGAATCTGTGACGGGCGATGCATTGGTCAATGGTCATGTAACCCAGTTACAATACTGTGTGAATCTGTGACGGGCGATGCATTGGTCATGTAACCCTTATTACGATACTGTATGAATCTGTGACGGGCGATGCATTGATCATGTAACCCTTATTACAATACTGTATGAATCTGTGACGGGCGATGCATTGGTCATGTAACCATCATAGTTATCCCCGTTATCCCAAATCGCTACAGGAATCCCCTTGAGAAAATGGAGTTCAACTTGTGTGATGCATTGACATCAAAAGAGTACGCACACAGTGCATCCGGATTTTCCGCGCGGAAATAATCAATAAGTAAAGGATAGATGGAAAAAGTATTTCCCCTAATCCGTATAACTTTGTTTTCCTTCTTTCTTCTACATATTGATTATTTCAGCGCGGAAAATCCGGATGTACTGTGTACGTGCGCTTATTTTTCTTTCAACCTCCCGCTTCCCAATTCCCACCACCTCTTTTGTTTTGTTTTTGCCTTTTCATCTTTATTTTTCAATATGGTAATGTTTTTGCTTGCTTAATATGTTTTCGGGCTAATTTTTTTAAAAACGTCTTTAGGTTGAAACAGCTTACTTCCGCAATAGGGCATTTGCCACGGGCGTCCGTTCTATAAAATAGACTAGTGTGTGACTACTTTTTAGCCCGCCTATTTTGCCCGTAGTTACGCGAACTCTCTCATTCAAAGCCTTAATTGCAATTAAAGGTCACTCGGTCGTGAACAATTGAATAATGATATAATTTGTAGACGCAGTAATGGTATTCCATTCCGCTGGAGATAACATTGTTAATGTTCCCCCAATGCCACAGACGCCCAGTGAGCAATGATACGTATGTATGTACAGTAAGTACTAGTACGCCCTGCGTAAAATGAACCTGTGAATTTCATTGAAGTAGGCTTAGCAAGACGGGTTTTGTCAATATTTTAGCGGATTACATGTAGTTTGACTGATTCGGTTTGTGGAGAGATTATCAGCACCGCAGTTTGTAGATACATTTAAGAACAAGTAAATAAATAAATGACGATAAATAAATAAATAAATAAATAAAGTAATAATATTCAGGAGTAGAAAGCACAATAATGAATCGCGTCCCTCAACCTTTAGACGTTGTGAGATACTCGATAGTGTTTCTTTTCTTATTGAAAATATTTCTGAAATGCATCGAAGCTATTCCCTTCAATCGGTTTCTCTTTGCTTAGTGAACATGAAAAACTGAAAAAAGCGAACAAATGTAAACAAAAATAACAAAAAAATAACAATGCTTTAAATTAATAATACAAAAAAAGGACTTTGCATTGCTTTATTGGTTTAAACAAATCTTTATTCATTTGGAAACGATCAAACAGAAAGACAATTAGAGCATTGCTTTATTAATTTTGAATGCTTTTGAAAACAAAAACGAAAAGAACCCGAACGGTACCAACCGTCAAAACAGGTGATGATGAGAGAGCGAAATGTAATGACGAGCAACTCAGTAAAAAAACAAAAAACGTCTGCCAAATGGGAGACAAAATTATAAGATCGCAGAATATGGGCCTCGATTCTTTAGTCGCAAGGGTCCAGTTGGACATTAAGGAGTACTCTCCCTTTAACCATAAATAGCTCCTCGCTCGATCACGCCGGTTGTTCGAGTTTTGGACCTAAACAAGAAGCAACAAGGAAGGTGCGAAGTAGCCCCAAGTACACACCAACACACACTTAGGACCGTCTTTTCAAAGCCAGTAAACCAACGAACCCCCATTCACCCGCATCTCCCCTACCCTTCCTTCCTTCCTTCATCAGTCCGTCAGGTCGGGCCAGCGAGAGAAGAAAGTGGGCGTGGACACAGCAAGGTGTGGTGTGCGCGTGCACCCAACCAGTCAGTCAACAGAGAAAGCGATACATTAGTCAAGTGGGTCACCCTACTCTCACCTTCCTCCCTCGTTTCTTCTCTCGGAGCAAAATCCGTTTACCGTTAAAACAGTGGCGCTCGCCTGTCACTATGCAAATGAACCGGGCCTGAAATTGACAGCTGCCAACCTTGCTGCGGAAACCACGCCCATTCTCTCTCTCTCTCTCTCTCTCTCTCTCTCTCTCCCTCTCTCTCTCTCTCTCTCTCTCTCTCTCTCTCTCTCTCTCTCTCTCTCTCTCTCTCTCTCTCTCTCTCCCTCTCTCTCTCTCTCTTTCTCTCTCTCTCTCTCTCTCTCTCTCCCTCTCTCTCTCTCTCTCTCTCTCTCTCTCTCTCTCTCTCTCTCTCTCTCTCTCTCTCTCTCTCTCTCTCTCTCTCTCTCTCTCTCTCTCTCTCTCCCTCTCTCTCTCTCTCTCTCTCTCTCTCTCTCTCTCTCTCTCTCTCTCTCTCTCTCTCTCTCTCTCTCTCTCTCTCTCTCTCTCTGTACGACGGTAGGTGGGTGTTGTTTTGTTTTTTTTGCACAGTAGCGTCAGTAGTGTTCAAGTGCCCGCTTCAAACAAGGGGCGAACGGAGGACCCCGGTATCTCACAGGTAATGATGGAGGCAGCCAGCCGTGATTTGCACTTGGCAATCAGTGCGTCAGGCCAACCCGTGTGCTCGTTTGCTTCGTTTTGTTTGCTGCCTTCAGTGGAAGAGGGGGTGGGGTAGGAAAGCTTGAAGGCAGAAGGAAGGATTGAGAAAGAGGGGAACAGGTGAAGGGGGGGGGGGGGGGGGGCCTCGGACTGTAAACAAAAGCCGGGTGGGGTGCAACATCAAAAGGAGAGGTTGTTGTTTGTGTGTGTGTGTGTGTGTGGGGGGGGGGGGGTGTCTTTTTTTTGTTTTAGGGTTTGGTTTTAGTTTTACGGGAGTTTAGAAGCAGGCCTATAGGACTGGCTCCGCTGCTAGCGAGGGCTGTTGTCTGTCAGAGAACTTGCACTCAGTTACACCATTACCATCATCATCATCATCATCAGTCAATCACACCTCTCTCAGACTGTCTCAAACTTGTAGTTGATGCTGTTTGTCGTATGTTGGCAGTTGAGGAAGAAGTGGGGGGGGGGGGGGGGGGGGGTGGAGAGAGGGGGTAGGCACTTTACATGCACATGTTTGTTTATCTGCTACTCTTCTATTCTCTCTTTTAGGGAAAGTCTTTTTTTCCGGTTCTTGAGAACTGAAGGGAAGCCTAAAGATGATCAAGCAAACATTATTTCAATCACAGTTTTTATTTGTTACATAGTTTTTTTTAATATTAGTGTGTGTGCGCGCCCTAAAGAATGCACTCGAGTGACTCGACATTTTTACAGCTTTTTGTTCTTCTAAAACTGTAAGTTAGGTAGTGATGGGTGAAGGGATATAAAATTCTGGAAAACTGCATTGGCCTTTTAACCGCCTTTTAACCGCTTGATAAAACTCGAGGGCCTCTTTTCTGCGGTGCAAAGTGTTATAAAGACAAGATTAGAGACTGACCTAGCAATGCACTTGCCGTACAGGCAGGGCCCTGGGTTCCCATAGAGGCCATATCACATTGCACTTCAATTCGTGTCACAACAGATTGAAAAGCCCTCTCTTTTCTTTGTAGGTCTCTCTCTTTTCGTTTATCTGTCTGTCTGTCCCTCTAACTGTCCAGCTATCTGCTTGACGGTATGCGCGCGCGCGCGTTTGTGTGTGTGTTCTCAGTCACAGTCCCCGTCCGTTCTTCTATCGACATTTGGTTATCTCTCTCTGTCTTTCTCACTTGCCTTTTGCAACAATAAACATTTGAGAGAGAGAGAGAGAGAGAGAGAGTGTGTGTGTGTGTGTGTTAATGTCCACTTCGAACAAGCCTATGTTGATATCGTTATAATAACCAAGCCTCAACTTACAGTATCATAAGAGCGTTCGGAGACATTACGTTTTGCACCTGATTTGTGTCCGTGTGGCGCATGCTAACTAAATTACATTTAAACGACGACTTTGTTGTTTATTTACTCGTTTGTTGTTCAACACAAATGCTTGAGTTTTGGGATGCACATGCTCTAATCTTTCATTGACAAAGTCATAAAAATGCAGCAAGATTCAATGACTGGTTTTGAAAATATGAAGCAAAAAGTAAAACTATGGGTGCAAACACACCCACGGGGTACGGGAAGGGTTAAGTCATGTATCGTGTCATAATTAGGTCAGGTGGAGGTAGCTTTCTGCTGATATAGCATGTAATATTCATTGTTTGCTGTTCTACACTTTAAAAAAAAAAAGGTCCAGAATAGAAAGGAAAGAAACAAGGAAAAGAAAAGAAAGCAACGCATGATAAATTGTATATTGTTAACTTCTATGCTGTGCTATAAAGACACAACACGCTTTTGTTTTTGAGTGACTCAGTGAAGCCGTACCAAACACGCATAATTATGCCTACATACTCATCTGCATGAACACATTAAATTATACAGTCAATGAACTGGGCCCTTGGTATTGTGTCGTGTGTTGCCACAAACATTACACTAACAACACTCGTCTGACGGCTGATTGAAAGGGTCCATACAAAACGAAAATCGTTCAGTACGGATTCATACGGGCTTTGGTGTGTTTTGTGTGTGTTTGAGGGGCTGTTTGCTTGCCGTTGTCTGGGCATTGTTGACCCCAAATCCAAGGTGTTTGTGTACCGCACCACCAGGCCGGGGTGGGGGGGGGGGGGGGGGGGGGGAGGGGGGAGGGGACGGACGGAGCTGGTAGTTCACTTTGCTGGGTTTCGCCTAACTAACGGAAAAGCCCCGTCGCCAAGGTGTGTAACGGAAGGAGAGGGAGAGAGAGAGAGAGAAAGGGGGGGGGGAGAAAGTGGCGGGTGGGGAGGGAGGGAGGGGGGTCGTGAGGGGGCGGCCCTTGAGACAGCAAGCGCCTCCCCTCGGCGGAGCGATCCGGGGCGGGCGCAGTACGCAGGCGCACCTCTAGCTGGCGAGAGATGGCGGCGACCAGTAGGGCCCCGAAGGCGTTCTTGCGTTCTGGTCGTTATCCCCTCCCTGCCTGCCTGTGCCTTCACTTTTAAGTCAAGCTGCGATCGTTGACACAAGCACGTACACATCCACTTGGCCACCTCCGACTTTGGTGCAGCAGTAGTGTTGTGTGCCGTACGGGCTTCCAGTTTTGCGCGGGGGGTAGGGGGAAGGTCCACGTATCGCAACACCACAACCAGCTTCGTGCCGTGACGGAGTGGGGGAGACAAGTGAGGTGGGGGGAAGCGCCGTGGCTTGTCCAGCAGTCGCTAGGTAGTTGTCTGTTGTACAGTAGCTCCGACAAGCAGTGGGCTGACCGGCCGTGGGACACTTCATTCCTGTACACGCTCCTCGCTCTCATAGCCGTACAACCTCTCCCAGCGCGCTCCCGTGTCGAGTTGTACAACCTGCGGGGCTTGGAGCTGATTGAAGTTGGCCGCTAATCCCGTCTTCGACTGAGTGTTTTGGGAGCGGATTTCACGGAGTGAAAGCGATTCACCCAAGGTGACGCTGGGCTTAGGAAAGTGCTTCTTTCTTGTCTAAGGCGCTTGTTCCGTCCAGAAAAGGTTTGTGAAAAAGCAACTGTGGTTTGTGTGTATTCCAATTTCCACCCGGCTAGAATTTACAACCTGAATTTACAAAAAAGTTCATAGTTTTGTCAAAGATTTGAAACCAAAATTTATTATACCTGTTTTTATATTCACAACTGAAAATACTTTTTCTCGGATTTTTTTCAACTTTCGGCAAAATAAATCTTCAGAGCCACCCGTCCTTTATCTTTGGACTTTGCCACTCGTGGAGCCACTGTCAACATAGCGAAGGACCGAGTGGGTGAGAGCCGGGTGACGAGAAATCGAGCGATCAACAGTTTGTAGTTGACCTTGGACCATACAGCAGACGACGGTGGCTTGCTGAACGAGGGCTGTGGATGGGCGTCATGGTGTTCAGTGGATGATCGACACACTGTGCGGCCTACAGGTGCCAGCCACTGCCACGGATCTTAGGGCGTGCTGGTGAATCACCGCTTAGTCTGCTAATAGGTAAAGAACAGAAACGAAAGAAAAGAAACCATCGTTTGAAGAAAAACGTCGTCTGGATTTTCCCAGCACCTTGTGCATTTCCAGGCTGCCGGAGTACGCTTGATTGTTGTGGGGGAGACGGCTGCCGTGTGTCTGGCAGCCAGTGCAGGCCGGGAGCGGCCCCGGGGATAGATGGACACGTTGAATCAGCACTTGTGCCTGGAAGAACTGGTAGCCAGCTGCGGACCGCACTACACCGCCCCCTCCGTGTCTCACGTTATGACCATGCATCACCTGGGCGACCCCACCCCACCGGCCCCGGGCGCTGGCCTGGGCGACAGCACGGTCCTGGCCGCGGGCCACCACCACAGCCACCCCTCGGCCCATGTGGTGACCAACCACTCCAGCCACGCTAGTCACTCTAGCCATAGCAGTCATAGCAACCACTCCAGCCATAGCAGTCATAGCAGCCACAACCACTCCAGAACCTCCATGACCTCCACAGCTTCCGACTCATCAGATCGGCCCACAGGTGAGTGCAGGGCCTTCGGGCGTCCCCCCTCTTTGATTCTAATTCTGTATGTCGTAGATACAACGGTATTCGTTTACTTTTTCCACCCATTATGTGATATGCATTTACAATAGGCATACAAGAGTGCAAGCTAATTAACAGCTTATAAAACAGATTCCACCTAGAGACTATAATGATAATGTACAAACATAGACTGTACAAAGTGCTAGTCAACAACAGACATGGACATTGACAACTACATCTTAATTAATTATGTATAATTATGCATGTAGGTATAAATCTGCTCTATTACACGTGTCTAATGGACTTTTCTTCGTGTGTAAATGTCTTTCTCGTTAAATCTTTTCGAAATCTGATTGGTCTTGTTTCTTTGGGATAAATTAATGCTAAGATGTACAATGGCTGTTAGCTCGTGTACTTTCTATGCAAGTCACAGTTTTACATCTGCCTATGTTGATTGACAAATAGAGATTCGTGTACGTAGGTTCATTCCTGCAAATATACCAGATCTTGTCACAGTTCCATATCATTCGTATTTCGGGTATAAGCCTGAATTACACATCTTTCGTTAATTGTAATCCTTTTATAGGTACAAACCCAATCACTCGCTTCAGTATTGGGTAATGCAAACGTGTGAAATCTGCCTAAAAAAAGTTAGCACATGTATGAGTCTAACCCCAACTTTGACAAGTTCAATTCCTGTGCAGTTGTGCCAGACATTAACTGTTCTGAATCGTGGTAGAATACATAAACCAACACTACCGTGGCAATGAAAGAGACTATTGAGAATGGACACAGGTTTAATAGAATTCATGAATTTAAACAAATGTCTCACTGTGGAGCATTGACAGTACCCGTTTCTCCTTAGTCCACCTATACACCCATATCCCCACTCCCCTCCTCCTAACGCCATCTCCTGTGATCATGAAGGAACCTCGATCATATAGTTATAGCCGCAACAGAACCCACCAAAAAGACGCAGCAGGTAGCGTTAAAGAACATCAATAAAGTACATATACCTTCAAATACTAAATCACACAACAAATTCATTTTAGAGCGGCTTCGCTAGGCTTCATTGTAAGACTATGCAAATTAAAGTACATTTACCTTCAAATATTAAATCACACAACAAATTCATTTTAGAGCGGCTTCGCTAGGCTTCATTGTAAGACTATGCAAACGGTTGCCCTTTAAAAAAACAAAACAATACGTGAAATACAATACATAGAATACATAGAATAGAATACTTGTACATTTGATACCATTTTTATTTTATATGATAGCAATACTTTTAGAACATTGTTCATGCACTCGTTAAGAGAACTGTAGCTTCAATGTATGTAAACCTCTGTAATGCATGCGAAGGACTTATACCTTCCAAAATCAGACACAGTATTTCTTATTTCATTGAAGTTCAAAATCAAACTGCTAGACATAATAATACTACTACTACAGTAGCATGTTCTGTTGTTGTTGCTCATTAGCTGTTACAGTCTATTATTTAGCGTGAGTTTAAGACATGCTGATTCGTCTTAATAATTATGTTTTCCCAGTTTCTCTTGCCAGTGTCGATTTACGTTATGATTTGTGACAAATTTAAACTTTTGAATGCGTTTGTTTAGTTGTTTTTTCTTCTAATTTTTCTCAGTTGTGAAAAAGAATGTTGTGATGTAGGTAGCCCTATGTGTGAACATTTAAGAGAGGAATGTTGTATGTTTTAGTGTCTAGGGAATACCTGTCGGTCATTTAATTCTGAAAGTATCCCAGAGTTATTGATGTGCATTGCACCAGACAGTATAATTAGTCAGCAGACAGTATAATAAGACACCGTGAAAAGTATCTGCGATGATTTAAACATAATAGGAAATTTGTTTACATAGTTTTGTTTGGACAAGCATGTTTTTATTATTTTTCCATTTTGTTTTGTTTTCTGTACAAAAATAATTGATTGCTTCTCCATCTTGCGCGCGCGTACATGCATTGTTTTTAGAGCAAAAGTCTACTGCATTGTGAGAGTATCAGTGAGTAAGAGAGAGAGAGAGAGAGAGAGAGAGAGAGAGAGAGAGAGAGAGGGGGGGGGGCGATAATAATATTTATTGTTAATGACATTCGTAATTCAGAAATTTTAGAGCGTGAAAGATATAAAAGTGGCTAGTATTCACCTGTTATAGAGAGAAGAATCCTATTGTTTTTTTATATTTTAGATTTGTATGAAAACAATCCCACCGTGATTTCCAAACAGAACCTTTGAGGCAAAATATGTGCGTGTGTGTGTGTGCGTGCGTGCGTGTGCGTGTGCGTGTGTGTGTGTGTGTGTGTGTGTGTGTGTGTGTGTGTGTGTGTGTGTGCGCGTGTGTGTGTGCGCGCGCGTGTGTGTTCTTATTTGCGTAGGTCTACTTGGACTTGTGTTTGTGTGTATGGATGCCTTTTTTTTTCCCTGTGACGTTTTCTAATCAAATAGCGTTTCTAATAACGGTTTTTGTTCCTAATTTTTTTTTTAAAGGTAATTTTCTAAAGTTGACTTGCCAGCTTTTGCTCATAATTTTTTTTTACATATTAAGTTGACTTGCTTAACAACATCTCTTTTAGCTGATTTGCTTTTAACCTACAAAATAAAATTGATGTTTTAATTTTTCGAAATTATCATAAGACTTGATATGAGGAACGCTCTCTCTCTCTCTCTCTCTCTCTCTCTCTCTCTCTCTCTCTCTCTCTCTCTCTCTCTCTCTCTCTCTCTCTCTCTCTCTCTCTCTCTCTCTCTCTCTCTCTCTCTCTCTCTCTCTCTCTCTCTCTCTCTCTCTCTCTCTCTCTCTCTCTCTCTCTCTCTCTCTCTCTCTCTCTCTCTCTCTCTCTCTCTCTCTCTCTCTCTAAACGGCATAATGTATTTAAGACTTAATTTGATTCATGGCCTTATTGCTAATGATCAGTCTTTTAAGTGAAACCGACATTCAGTTATCTTAACTAGACCTTTTTTAAAGTTTGGTTATGCACAATTCGATGCATTGCCATGTACTACTGCACACAGCCAATTTTTAAAGCAAAATTAATGAATTCATTAATTTGTCTTCTTTAGGTCAATCACCAATGATATCCCTTTTTTTACAAAAAGAAGAAAAAAAGAAGAAGCTATAGCTTGATATCTTTATGTCAGATGAAAGGATTATGCCGTCTTCCTGTAATTTTTAAAAAATATTTCAAACATTAGTCAAATGAAATAGTTCCAAATAAAATTAACACTGTGTGAAAAAAACAAAAATACACGAAGCCCTTATAGAGTAAGCAGTTACTGAATGAAAACAGACTATCTTCGGATAGCCTTAGCATGGAACTTGGTGCGAAAGATAATAACTTGCATTAGACGAAGATTGTCCCCCGAAGACGGAGTGTGGCTGCCCACGTGGCGGAATAATCAACAAATGGTCACACGCGTAATGTTCTCATCCCTAGCTGATGCATTATGTTGTACCTTAGTGTGCAATTGCTTCGGCTGTTGGGATGATCCCTTGAGTCTTTTAGCCAGGGTACGTCAACAACAAGAAGATTGAAAAAAAATAAAAATAGCATAATCCCAATTTTATATTTTTTTCAGTCTTATTTTAATACGATATATTTTTCACAATATAATCTATAATAAGTTAATATATATACCATCTCAAGATACATTGTGACTATAAAGTATCGAATTATATTATACTCGTATCAGTTTTTTTAACGCAGCACAAGAAAACCTCCATTCCGCCATCTCCTTTCTGAGGAAACAACAGCCATGGACTTATGACATGAATGCCCATTAACACGCGGGAAAGATGGCAAGGCAGTAAGTGTTGCTCTATTTAAATGGGAAACCGTATCCAGACATTATAAAGACAGGCGAATGACCTACAGGACCTGAAATTAAAGATCTTTAGGCAGATTAAGAAACAAGCGCGAAATCGCAATAGTTTGTGGCACGCGGTCTATTTTTACCACTCCAATCATGAGTTACCTCCCCTGGATTTTCAATAATTTTAATCTGTAAACCAGAATGTTATCTCTGCACCATTTCGTAACTTTTTATATCTTTTGGAAAACATTTAAAACTATGTATCCTACTTATACT
>CM065680.1:52344058-52351558 GCA_017654935.2 Phymorhynchus buccinoides
CCCGATGGACGTACTTTTTAACGCTACAAAATCAAGACCAGAATAACAATACATTGCGTAAACGCGACTCAATTTATCTTATGACATACAAACCGACCATGCCCTCGGTGATTTTCTTTCAATGTTAATATTCAAGGTACGCAACATAAAACTATCAAAGCACGAACTGAAGTGGGATGTATTTCTATTTTGGCAACCGCAAAGAACAAATTTTGCACTGTCGTCTTCGCCTTGGCATTAGTGACTTGAATTATGATTTATTCACCCGTTACTTATTGGATGATCCAGGTTGCACTTGTGGCTTTGTACGCGAAACAGCTGAGCATTATTAGCATGCCCCCTGTTTAATGTTGTTCGTGCTAACACCTTATCTAACCTTTCTCCTGATTATCTTAATTGTGACATTCTCTTGTGTGGTAAGCAAAATCTTCCATATGAAACCAACATATTAATATTTGAAACTGTACATCACTTCATTTCTGGTTCGAATCGGTTTTAAACTTATTTCTAAACTGTTTTCAATTATCATGTCAAATCAAACATTCCATTCATTTTTGTGTGAAAGCGCAGGTGCACCTCTATATTGGTCTAATTGATTGAATAACTCGTTCTAGATATGTAAACATGGTTGTAATTACTTTTGTGGGATGCTTTAATGAGTGTCATATTGAGTCATCAAATTGTTGATTAATTTGTCTCTCAATTCCCCATTTGTTTTCCTCCTTCCTTTCTTTTTTCTTTTTTTTTGGTGATTTTTCCAAAATGTGACTTTTATTTCTTTTCTGGTTTTTCTATTTTCTTCACTTTGTTTGTTAGTTTGTGAATAATGTTTCTAAATATTGAAATAATATTTTCTAATTGGTGAGAACACACCTTCCGTCATTTGAATCATATGTAATGTATTGTGTACGGGTACGTTATAAGCTATATGCTCGTTACCTCGTTATTGTTTATAATTTGACATTGTTGAATAAAAAAACGTTTAAACCAAGTGGGATAGGAAGATTGATAGGAAGATTGATAGGAAGATGATATATTTTTGAAGGGAAGGAAAGTGTGTGGACAGTGACGAACAAGCCAAGGCGCAACACTAAAATAATGTAGGCCTACAAACCTCACGCAAATATATGTGTACAGGGAGCGCTTAATACAACACTTTTGTCCCAAATCAAAACTTGTATCACCTTCCACAAATCGATTTTGACCCCATGCTTTTGGTTTTATCAGTGGAACGAAAATTTATGATGACAACCCTTAAAAACAAATCAAAACAATATTGTGTACGTTTGTTGACCACACTATTAGAACCCTTTTTAACAACAACAACAAAAAATAAATAAGAAACTAATAAAACCTCGTGTACGTTTGTTGACCACACTATTAGAACCCTTTTTTTTCAGCAACAACAAAAGTTAAATAAGAAACATAATAAAAACCTCGTGTACGTTTGTTGACCACACTATTAGAACCCTTTTTTTTCAGCAACAACAAAAGTTAAATAAGAAACATAATAAAAACCTCGTGTACGTTTGTTGACCACACTATTAGAACCCTTTTTAACAACAACAACAAAGTTAAATAAGAAACAATAATAAAACCTCCTGTACGGTTGTTGACCACACTGTTAGTAAACATGCATGAATAAACAAATATTTGGAGAGAAAAAAAAGTACAAATATTACTTCTTCAAACAGCTAAAAAGAAATGTCTCTGCCGCTGATTGAGCAAACAGTATCCTCCAAAAACTTGGGACTTTACTGGTGTTGCACTGCCTCCGGGCATTGCAGCCAGTATTGTTCCCACCATCTTTGTATTTACAAATGTCCCATATGTGTCTATGACCGAGAGGACGTAAAACACCATTTTTTCATTCGCAAACAGTAGTCGCTGAACAAAATGTTTGGCAAATAACGTGCGTAGTCCAGTATCTGTTATAAGTGAGAACGTGTATTAATATACAGTGAATTCAAGAAGAAGAAGAAGAAGAAGAAGAGATATACAGAAAGATACGGGGGCGCAAGCCACTCGCCAGGCAATGTCCAGTGACTGACTAAAATGTATATGCATACAGCCCAGTAAGAAGTACGGTAGACCATTGAGTGGCCAGTGGCCAGGTTACACAGTGTGTGTTATAGGACAGACTGTGACTCGAGGAGCACAGACCCACGTAGCTGTCTGTCCAGCTGACCCCAAGGGGGTTTTGCTAATTAACTTCACCCATGAAACGTGAGATGTGTCACATGGTGGGACGGCCAGTTTCGTTGTTTTATTTCCACCGCTACACTATAGCTACGTTACACTACGCTACACGGGGGCTTGATTCGGGATGGCGTGTGTTGTTTGTGTGTGTGTGTGTGTGTGTGTGTGTGTGTGTGTGTGTGTGTGTTGTGTGTGTGTGTGTGTGTGTGTGTGTGTGTGTGTGTGTGTGTGTGTGTGTGTGTGTGTGTGTGTGTGTGTGTGTGTGTGTGTGTGTGTGTGTGTGTGTGTGTGTGTGTGTGTGTGTGTGTGTGTGTGTGTGTGTGTGTGTTGTGTGTGTGTGTGTGCTTGTGTGTGTGTGTGCGTGTGTGTGTGTGAAAATACAGTTTGTTCAGTTTTCCAGGCCTTGTGGCCCATATGAACATGATATAAACAAATTTTGTCATTATGACAAAAGTGCGTGCGTGTGTGTGTGTGTATGTATGTGCGTGTGTGTGTGCGTGCGTGTGTGTGCGTGCGTGTGTGTGCGTGTGCGCGCGCGCGCGTGTGTGTGTGTGTATGTGTGTGTGTATGCGTGAGTGCGTGTGTGTGTGTGTGTGTGTGTGTGCGCGCGCGTGTGTGTGTGTATGTATGTGCGTGTGTGTGTGCGTGCGTGCGTGCGTGCGTGTGCTTGCGTGTGTGTGTGCGTGTGCGTTTGTGGTTTGGTGTTACCTGTCCTATTTTATAAGAAGGGGGGTACTTTGGAATGGGAACGAAGGACTGTGCCTTTCTCCGATCGCCTATGTTTGATAGAGCGTGCAGTACTTTATGCCGCCTAAATTACTGTACCGATATTGATGCAATCGGCAGCGTTGTTCTCACTAGTACCCTGGAGTTCAATAATGCCTGTTGAGGAAGAAAAACACCTTGATAAAAGTTTCAAATCTAAAGAGTTTAGAAAACTAGGTAAACAAAAGGAGCATCTTTTGGAGAAAGGATATTTTTCCCGGTTTGCGGGAACCGAAATTTGCGTTTGTGTTTTTTGTACCGAAACATTTGTATTTTATGTGTGTGTGTGTGTGTGTGTGTGTGTGTGTGTGTGTGTGTGTGTGTGTGTGTGTTTGTGTGTGCACGCGCGCGCGCACCTGTGAGACATGCATAACGGATGTTTTGTGATTCATTTATTTTATGCTGCTTAATATTATTAATTTATTTATTATGTAAGCGCTTAGCCTTAGGGCTTTGTTTAAGATTAAGCGCGATAAATGCTTATGATTATTATTATTATTATTATTATTATTATTATTTATATATTATTATTATTATTATTATTATTATTATTATTATTATTATTATTATTTATATTATTATTATCATTATTATTATTATTATTATTATTATTATTATATTATTATTATTAAATGACTAGAAATGGTTTACTCAGTTTTGTGTACTTCTACAACTCGTCATTAAAGTCACAGCTTAACCCTTCCCGTACCCCGTGGTTGTGTTTGCACCCATACTTATACTTTTTGCTACATATTTTCGACACCGTTCATTGAATCTTGCTGCAATGTTAGGACGTTGTCAATGACAGATGTGAGCATGGGCACGCCAAAACTCCAGCATTTCTGTTGAAAAACAAGCGAGTCAATAAACAACAAAGTCGTCGTTTAAACGTGTCCATCATCATGATACAAATGAATCGGGCAGCATGTCTAGATCAGATTTATAAGCCATACGCCGTGACCAGCGTGTTTAGAGTGGCCTAGCGATGTTTTGTTAATATTACATATATATACATGATACTTGTTCATATACATGAACGCTTGCAACATATATATATATAATTTATAGCATTATTGTTTTGATATCGTTCGCAACATGACTATGTGAAGGTTGTTTTTTGTTTGTTATGGGTTGTTTCCCCCCCCCCCCCCCCCCCCCCCTCCCCCCCCCCCCCCCCCCCCCGTCGTTGTTGTTGTTGTTTGCTGTTGGGGACTGTGAGTACGTTTATTAAGTATTAGGTAATTTTTGTAGTCACAGTGAAATAGTCTCTGTGAAATTCGGGTTGCTCCCACCTGCAGAGCGTGTCGCAGCCAGAGGCGCGCCACCCAATTTAAAAATAATAAAATTGCATGCGATTTTTTTGTGTGACTGATGAGGAAGGAAAGGGGTGGGTGGGTGGGGTAAATTTTGACCAAATAACAAATGTTTCGTTGCCACTAGGGTTTAACGTATGCGTTTATATGGGCTTAACCATCTCCTCATGTTTGCGTTTACTTATCACACGAGTGCAGTTTGGTAGAGTGTTGTATGTGAACACACTGGTAATAACCACGATAGCATTTTGCCCGCATTGTTCTTAAGATAATAATAATAATTATTATTATTATTATTATTATTATTATTATTTAAGTACATTTTGTGTGAACAAACTGATGTTACAAGTACACTTTGTAAAATGACAAGTAATATGCATCATCTAAGTATACGGATTTAACAGGAAAGGGGGGGGGGGGGGGGGGGGGGGGTACGCTGAACGCTTGCAACATTCCTTTGGGAAAATAAAAATTATCAACAAAATGTTGCTCAGAGAACTTATGATTACAAAAAATCAAATTGAGGGCCTGTTTCCCATTTGCAGTTGACTGCACATGGCACTCTGTCAAGATGCTGCTTTCTGTATTTCACATTTTGAATAATGAAATTGTATTTTATAATTTGGGGGAAAATTCGAAAAAGAACCTAAGTTTCGAAAGGGAGGAGAGAGAGAGAATAGGGTGTGGTTTAAATAGCATTTTATTTCTGAAAGTCACAAATGAAAATCAACAATGATCATTAGAGTATAGGGTGTGTGTGTGTGTGTGTGTTCGCGCGCGCGCGCGCGCGCGTGTGTGTGTGTACGCGCGCGCGCGCGAGCTCGAAAGCGGGAGTATTTTCACCCTTTAATAATGACATAGCTGATGCGAATTATCAACTGAACAAGAGATCAGACCCCCCTAAAAAGGCGAATTAGAATAAATAGCAAACAGCGACGCACACGGACTGATAAACACATACTGAAAATAACAAAAGATTGGGGTCCAATATTTTCAAGCGTCAGTGTATGACGGATCAATACGGTTCCGGAAGACCTGATCGATGCCCAAAGTTCAGGGATCCCCCCGGCCCCCATTGATCGATTAATTGAGCCATCAATTGGCTGATGCCAGAGAGAGAGAAAAAAGTGCCATCAGCAGAATGGGTGTAGTTAGTTAGCTGTGCAGATATTAGGGCAGATTGTCGCCTTAAACGTTCTTTTTTCTCATCTCCTGCAATGTAACACCCCCCCACCCCCACCCCCGCCCACTTTCCGCCTTCGTTTTCGCCTCCATTCTCTGTCCTCTCTTTCTTCTTGTCCGTTTTGTTTTACTGTCTGATCTGTCTCCGTGATTGTTGTCTCTGTGTCTGTCTGTCTCTGTTTCTCCATCTCTGTGTGTCTATCTCTGTTTCTCCATCTCTGTGTCTGTCTATCTCTGTTTCTCCATCTCTGTGTCTGTCTATCTCTGTTTCTCCATCTCTGTGTCTGTCTATCTCTGTTTCTCCATCTCTGTGTCTGTCTATCTCTGTTTCTCCATCTCTGTCTGTCTATCTCTGTTTCTCCATCTCTGTGTCTGTCTATCTCTGTTTCTCCATCTCTGTGTCTGTCTATCTCTGTTTCTCCATCTCTGTGTCTGTCTATCTCTGTTTCTCCATCTCTGTGTCTGTCTATCTCTGTTTCTCCATCTCTGTGTCTGTCTATCTCTGTTTCTCCATCTCTGTGTCTGTCTATCTCTGTTTCTCCATCTCTGTGTCTGTCTATCTCTGTTTCTCCATCTCTGTCTGTCTATCTCTGTTTCTCCATCTCTGTGTCTGTCTATCTCTGTTTCTCCATCTCTGTGTCTGTCTATCTCTGTTTCTCCATCTCTGTGTCTGTCTATCTCTGTTTCTCCATCTCTGTCTGTCTGTCTGTCTCTGTTTCTCCATCTCTGTGTCTGTCTATCTCTGTTTCTCCATCTCTGTCTGTCTATCTCTGTTTCTCCATCTCTGTGTCTGTCTGTCTCTGTTTCTCCATCTCTGTGTCTGTCTATCTCTGTTTCTCCATCTCTGTGTCTGTCTATCTCTGTTTCTCCATCTCTGTCTGTCTATCTCTGTTTCTCCATCTCTGTGTCTGTCTATCTCTGTTTCTCCATCTCTGTGTCTGTCTATCTCTGTTTCTCCATCTCTGTGTCTGTCTATCTCTGTTTCTCCATCTCTGTCTGTCTGTCTGTCTCTGTTTCTCCATCTCTGTGTCTGTCTATCTCTGTTTCTCCATCTCTGTGTCTGTCTATCTCTGTTTCTCCATCTCTGTGTCTGTCTATCTCTGTTTCTCCATCTCTGTGTCTGTCTATCTCTGTTTCTCCATCTCTGTCTGTCTATCTCTGTTTCTCCATCTCTGTGTCTGTCTATCTCTGTTTCTCCATCTCTGTGTCTGTCTATCTCTGTTTCTCCATCTCTGTGTCTGTCTATCTCTGTTTCTCCATCTCTGTGTCTGTCTATCTCTGTTTCTCCATCTCTGTGTCTGTCTATCTCTGTTTCTCCATCTCTGTGTCTGTCTATCTCTGTTTCTCCATCTCTGTGTCTGTCTATCTCTGTTTCTCCATCTCTGTGTCTGTCTATCTCTGTTTCTCCATCTCTGTCTGTCTATCTCTGTTTCTCCATCTCTGTCTGTCTATCTCTGTTTCTCCATCTCTGTGTCTGTCTATCTCTGTTTCTCCATCTCTGTCTGTCTATCTCTGTTTCTCCATCTCTGTGTCTGTCTATCTCTGTTTCTCCATCTCTGTGTCTGTCTATCTCTGTTTCTCCATCTCTGTCTGTCTATCTCTGTTTCTCCATCTCTGTGTCTGTCTATCTCTGTTTCTCCATCTCTGTGTCTGTCTATCTCTGTTTCTCCATCTCTGTCTGTCTATCTCTGTTTCTCCATCTCTGTCTGTCTGTCAATCTCTGTTTCGCCTTCTCTGTGTATGTCTGTCTGTCTCTGTTTCTCCATGCTTCTCCATCTCTGTGTCTGTCTGTCTCTGTTTCTCCATCTCTGTGTCTGTCTGTCTGTCTCCATCTGTGTCTCCCTGTCTCCGCTCTCCATCTCTGTGTCTCCCTTTCTCTGCTCTCCATCTCTGTGTCTCCCTTTCTCCGCTCTCCATCTCTGTGTCTCCCTTTCTCCGCTCTCCATCTCTGTGTCTCCCTTTCTCCGCTCTCCATCTCTGTGTCTCCCTTTCTCCGCTCTCCATCTCTGTGTCTCCCTTTCTCCGCTCTCCATCTCTGTGT
>CM065680.1:52361558-52369058 GCA_017654935.2 Phymorhynchus buccinoides
AACATTTCTTGATGAATGGTCTATAACACAGGTGTCATGAATTTTTCTGTGCGCGCGTGTGCGCATGATCGCGCGCGCTCAAATCACGGGTCCGAACCCCAAAGCTATATACAAAAAAACTATTCAGTTACGTGCTGTTTTGATGCGTTTTTATGTATGTGCACAGTCGACACATTCCGATTTCCGAGTAGCTCGGCGATGCTGCGAGTGAGAGAGAACTCTCTCTACCGCTCGGCGTTGCACTTGTTCTTTCTTTCTTTCGTTTATGCATTCTCTTTGTCAGTTTCTTTTATTGTTAGTTTTCTTTTTTCTTTTTTTCCGTTTCGTGTATGTTGTGGTTCTCTCTTTGTGGTTACTGAGGGGTCGGAGCCTTTGATGATGGTAATATTGATTGATGGTAACGAACTAAGTGAAAAGGGCAATCACAGAGGATAATAAGTAACCCTAACCCTAACAGTAATGTAATAATAATAATAATAATAATAATAATAATAATAATAACAATAATAATAATAATAATAATAATAATAACAATAATAATAATAATAATAGTAATAATAGTAATAATAATAATAATAATAATAATAATAATAATAATAATAAATAAAAACAATAATAATAATAATAATAATAATAATAATAATAATAATAATAAAGAAGGAGGAGGATATAATGTTACTGGTGATGATGATGATGATGATGACGTTAATAGCATAAAAGAGACCAATATTATGCATGATTAAGATAGTCGATAAGCTTTAAATGAACTATCAAGCAAACAAGGAAGTACAATTAATAGGTACAAAGTAAGTAATAAATGACTAGATGAATAAATAAATGAATAGATAAATACATAAATGAATAGATACATACATAAATGAATAGATACATACATAAATGAATAGATACATACATAAATGAATAAATAAATAAATAAACAATTATTCCTTTTGTGTTCTTATTCTTTAATGAATAACATTTTAGCCTACACATACGCGCACGCGCGCGCGCGCACGCACACACGCACACACATACATACACACACACGCGCACGCACGCACACGCACGCACACGCGCACGCACACACACACACACACACACACACACACACACACACACGCACGCACGCGCACGCACGCACGCACGCACACACACACACGCACACACACGGTAAGAGCAGGGAGAAATCCCGCTGCCTGGTATGACCAAATTGATAGCTAGGTTTTCCAAGTGTGCCCACACCCCCTCCTCACCCTGTGCCCCTCAACAACAAAAAAACCCACCCCAAAAACAATGGGTAGGCGCTGCACTTGCGGCGACGCTCTCTCCGGGGGAGAGCAGCCCGAATTTCACAGAGATAAGTCTCTTTGACTAGAATATACCAATATACACCAAAAAATACACACAAGATGTAGGTCTATGTGGCATGAGTTCTGAAAAGGAAAGTGAACACGACCGTAACCACGCACTAAAATTAATGTGCCATCAACAAACCAACCGTGCACCTTTCTTCCTCTCCTATTACCCTTTTTCTCGAATGGCGTTTATCACTGGTTAACATTAGCCTGTAGAAAGGGCCAATAGTAGATGAGAGCTGTACTATACATTATATTATACAGTGTTGGAGTACTGGTGCTACAGCCAAAGGGATTGGTTGGCCTTTGGGGACCTTCCCCAACGCCAACTCTCGTCCTCAAATCCCTTTTGGCCGAGAGAGAGTGGGGATGTACCCTGGGCAAGGCATCTCCACTATAAACATAATTCTCGCCCAGCCCGCCAGACTAGAATCTCTGCCCTCTCTGCTATCTGGCATTCACTGTCACAATATTTTCTAACCATTTGTGTCCCACAAAACCTCTGGCGTTCTTACGACAATAAAAAAAAATGTTCTTGTTCTTGTTCTGTCGGAAGCGACAGACTGGCAACAACCCCACTACCCCACCCCCATGGAATCCCCTCTCTTTGTCACCCCTTCCACCACCATCCCTCCTCTCCCTCTCGGTCCTGGCGTCGGCCGACCCGATAGACTGTCATACAACCTCCCTGCCATCGACCGGGCACCGTCTACGGCCAGGCAATCAAATTAAAGAGCCCGTGCCACCGTTCACAAACTGTGCGTGACAGGTGACTGGTCATTCCGGAACGGACGACTAACGAGAGAGAGAGAGAGAGAGAGAGAGAGAGAGAGAGAGAGAGAGAGAGAGAGAGAGAGAGAGAGAGAGAGAGAGAGTCAAGTCAAGTCAAGTCAAGTCAAGTCAAGTCAATTCAAGTCAAGTCAAGTCAAGTAAAAATGATCTTTATTGAGGATAAAGGATTACGCTTGACAGCTTTTTTCATATTGTCCTCAGATTGTAAAGTAGCACGAAAGCAACTCGAAAAATAACTCTACATGCAAAACAAAACATTCGAAAGTACTAAACATTAGCCTAATAATATAACGCATTCAAATAACTCTATTGAAGAGAGAGAGAGAGAGAGAGAGAGAGAGAGAGAGAGAGAGAGAGAGAGAGAGAGAGAGAGAGAGAGAGAGAGAGAGAGAGAGAGAGAGAGAGAGAGAGAGAGAGAGAGAGAGAGAGAGAGAGAGAGAGAGAAGAGAGAGAGAGAGAGAGAGAGAGAGAGAGGGGGGGGTGGGGTGGCGGTGGAGGGTTAAGGCGAGGTCGTCTATTCTAGTGTCCTCAGTTGGGTGGATTGGGCGGGCGGCGGGCAGCATGCATTCACAGCAAGCCCCATTGCTTGCATCAAGAATTGCTCGTCAATATTTCATCACCTTGCCGCCGCTTGCCGCGCCTCGCTGCACGCACCTCCTCCTCTCCCATCCCTGTGCCCCCTTGCCCCCCCCCCCCCCTTCACCCCCCCTCCCTGGCCGCCGCGGGGACGGGTGGATGGTGGAGGGGTCTCCCCCCCCCCCCCCAAGACAACGCATCGGGGCGTCACAGGGGGAATGAGAAAACAGAAAGCAGACACACTCCCTCCATCCTTTCACCCCCCGGTCTCATCCCTTTCCTCTATCTCTGCTCACTTTTTTCGTCTCACTTTTTTCGTCTCCTTCTTCAGCTGTCACTACTGTGTGATGATTAGTTGTGAATGTCCGCCGTCCGACGCTGCTGAAGCAGCTGGAACTGGTAAGCTAGGACGCTGCAGAGGTCATAATTATTACTATTTGAACGACGAGTGCACGCGATGGACTCGCGCAACACAAAAACCTGCAGCACGGCGTGCACACTCTCCGAAAGCACGCGTATTATTTTTTTTTCCATGCGCAGAGAGAGAAGCACACAGAGACATTGACTTGAAGGGATTACGTCATAATGGCTGACCTGAGGCCTATTGAAGTTAGGCCTACACTATTGTTACCTGCTTCGTACAAACGACATCCGTCTACGGCCGGCTTTAGCATCTTAAAGACCCACCACGTCACGTGTATTTTCCCCTCTTATGCTTGGAACATTTCTTAAGATTTCTTGCCATCGATAAGAGGGAAAACGCGTGAAAACGCTAATTTTTCATATGTGGGCGTGGTGGGTCTTTACGCTGTCGTCCTCAAGACTGGGTGACGTTAGAGAACGCGTCAATCTTCATTTCCAGCCTGGGAAATCGGGCAAGGAAACGCCGAATCTTTCTTCTACGTAATATGGTTACAGAATTCATTAAAGGACTTGCTCACCCGCTTTGAGAGCATTTGGAACATGGTGACCTAGACCCGTTTCTCCCCCCCCCCCTCTCCTAACCCCTTCCCTTCCTCCCCCCACCCCCCTTGCTCGGCTCTTTTACTCAGACTTTGCAGAAGGATCCAAGCAGGGGGGGGGGGGGGGGGGGGGGGGGGGGGGGGGGGGGGGGGGGGGGAGAGAGAAAAAAAAAAACCAGCAGTGCCAAAAATACGGTGGAAGCTGACGGGGTCAGTTGATCCCTCATGGGGTCGGTCAAGTGTCCACTTTCCACTTCCACCTCATGCGGCGCACAGTTGGGTAGGCAAAGGGCAGGAGGTGTGTGTGTGTGTGTGTGTGTGCGTGTGCGTGCGTGCGCGCGCGTGCGTGTGTGTGTGTGTGTGTGTGTGTGTGTATGTGCACGTGTGTGTGCGTGCGTGTGTGTGTTCGTGTTCGGAGGGGAAAGGTCAGTGGAGAAGGGGGGGTGGGGTGATTAAGGAGAAAGCTGATCTGACCATGTATCGTCTGCGAATTAGTGCCAGCGGGCAGGAAGCTGAGAGCGATAAGACGCGTGGCCAGGGACCCCTACTAGCCCTGGTGCTCTACCGGTTGATTCTTCCCCTCCCCCTTCTCCTCCCATGCCTTCTTTACTATCATAGCCACCCCTACCTCTGTCCCCCATCCCCCATTAGTTTCCTGAAAGGACCTAGCTTTTTTGTTTATAATAACGATACTTGTCATCTTAAAATTAATTTTGTTATGTTCACTTGAAACAATGTCATCTTGAAATGTGAATAAGCGCCATATCGCAGAAACATGCATGAACTGTACTTGAACTACTTGGTTTAAACCAATGTTATTCCAGAGTACACAATAGAGCAGCAACAACATTTAAATAAGAGTGCAACAAGCAAAAATGCTTATGCATGGTACTCGTTGAATACTTAAGTTACACAGGATTGGCTGCAGCACACGGTACATTACATGTAGAGGTGGGGGGAAAAACCGGTTTGAACCGAAAAACCGGTGCTAAGCTTTCGCGGTTCGAAAAACCGGTTCGAGTTGCTGTGAACCGGGTTTTTTAACTGCAAACTGAAAGTAAGTTTTTCTTGGAATAACGCATTCTTTTTTAAGAACAACACTGATCCTTAGCGCAGATTGGGTGTTTGTAAACCAAGAGTAGCTGTTTCTAGTTTATGGTGGTGTATGGCTTTGACTATGACTTTGAGTGTTGAGTTGAGTGTGTGTGTGTGTGTGTGTGTAATAAGTCATAAGTTTATTTACTGTGTATGTGTGTGTGTGTGTGTGTATGTGTGCGTGCGCGTGTGTGAATATTCTGACGAATAAATATGTGTTTGCATAGGTGAAACTAGTGATGCGAGTACTGGTTTTTTTAAAAACCGGTTC
This sequence comes from Phymorhynchus buccinoides, assembly GCA_017654935.2. Lineage (NCBI taxonomy): Eukaryota > Metazoa > Mollusca > Gastropoda > Neogastropoda > Raphitomidae > Phymorhynchus > Phymorhynchus buccinoides. The sequence goes on from CM065680.1 coordinate 52,366,610, forward strand.
GGTGAAACCGGTTCGAAGAGGGAACACCGGTTTAAAACCGGTTCGGATTTTTGAACCGGTTCTCAACTCTAATTACATGTGGAAAAGGAACAACAATAATGATTGAACACGAATGTGGAAACCTTATAGAAAACATGCGGAAAAGCAAACACACACATTCAAACAATTTGATTTTGTAGGGGCAATGGTATAATTCATTGGAAAACCAACACCATCTAGCTGCAACAGACTGCACCAGGGCTGACTATGGCTGGTACCCACGTGTCGTCATATCCGGCCACAAGGAGCGTGCCATATTATGGGAGACCGCCATCTGGTAGTCAGTCACTTTGTTTGAAAAATGCCAGATCGATGCTGTTTACACACAAATCTGACTAAGATGGCGACACTTCCGTTGGAAGGGTCGAGATGCGCACGCAGGTGGGGGGGAGCCATAGGCCTAAGATTAACTGTGGATGGAAAAGCATACTGAATAGAGGGGGAAAATGTGTACATAATTATTGATGGTTATAACCAAGAAAGTAATACACGGAATTAATTCACATGATGAAAAAGATTTAGTTACGCGGTTTAAATCTGTCAAACATTTGAATAAAATTACCGACTGTATAATTTAATATTTCTGAATTTTCATTGCATCTTTTATCTTTACTACCATAACTAATGTTGCAATATCAGTTTTTACGTCATTATGCAATAACGCTATAATCTGAGTACGGACCTGTTGGAAGAGTGGGCAGTGTAACAAGAAGTCTGTTTGTTTGTTTGGCTTACCCTGGCTAAAAGACTCCAGGGATCATCCCAACAGCTGAAACATTTGAACACTATGGTACAAGTGCATCAGCTGGGGATGAGAACATTACGTGTGCGAGCAGTTTTGATTACCCCGCCATGTGGGCAGCCACACTCCGTCTTCGGGGGAGTAACAAGAAGTGATTTGCATCTTCAACTGGAAAACCGCAGTTGCGTGATGTGTTATTTGAAAGATGCCGTTTGGATAAATCACCATCCAAGTCACTCATTCCAAGTCTCATTTTGCAAATTAATATTTCAGACGGTCTATCTTGTACGTACTAATGAGTGGGAACAGTAGTACTTTGCGTTATGAATATTGTAAAATACAATGTCCGCATTCGTTGCACTAAGTTAGTATGTGAGATCGATATTGTTTGAGCGACAATACTTTCCCTTTGTAACATTCAACCACCAAAAAACCCAATATCATTATACTGATGATTTATTTAGATGAAGACAAAGAAAATGTCGACTCCTGTTTTAAAGAGGCGTCGAATAAGCGTGTGAAAGTGTACCACTTCAGCGAACGTCCTGTTTTATTGCTCTTTAGTCTTTATCTCTGTCAATCTCTCCTCTCTTTAATCTCTCTCTCTTTGTCTCTCTCTCTCTCTCTCTCTCTCTTTCTGTGTCTCTCTCTCTTTATCCATCGCTGCGTCTCTCTCTCTCTCTCTCTCTCTCTCTCTCTCTCTCTCTCTCTCTCTCTCTCTCTCTCTCTCTCTCTCTCTCTCTCTCTCTCTCTCTCTGGGCGAAACGAGACACTCAGCGTGGAAGAAACGACACAGCCGACAAATATGCAAATATGCAAATGAAGCGGCAGATTACGTACGTCAAAGAGTAGGGGAAACGCGCGTAGGCGAAGTGGACGGCAGCCAAATGAAGCAATGCCATTGAAGACGGGAGACTTTTAGGAAGAGAGCTCATGGGGGATGCAAAATAGGATTTGTAATGATCATGTAGGTATTGGCCAGAGGGGTAAAAATATGTTGTCTCCAAAGGGGTTTCCTTTCTCATTATCATGCTTATTAGTTATTGCATGATAATGTAGCTTAACAGTAAGTACCGCAAAGACATAAACAAAACATTATTATTACACCATAATTGTACAATCCATAGACGGTTGAATAAATAAAACGTACACAGCAGTAATACGTAGTATTTATATAGCGCCTTTGTTGAGCTTAATTCTAAAGAAAGGCTATATAAATACTATGTATTATTATTATTATTTTAAACACACATGCTATGTGACTTTGTGCGGTACCACGGCAGCTGTTGGAGGCTAACTTGGATGTACATGCTATTGTTCGCCAGATTCCACATGTCTCCCTAGATTGCAATTTGATACATGTGATGCGAAAACAGTCACGGTTACCAAAGACACTGAAAAGAAAGACTAACATCCGGTCCCTTTTCCCTATATGAGTAGTGAGGACAGAAACACTGGTTATGTCCCTTTTAAACGTGACACATTTAGGTTACATTAACTCTTTTGTTCAAACCTGAGAGAGTTATCTTTTCATGAGTCAGTTATACTTTGGATAACTACCCCACTAACGATAACTCTATCAGCCCGGCTCGCCGTAACTCTTAAGTAGTCCATCTTACCCTTTTAGAGTCTTTGCGGTTACTAAAAGAACGCACAACAAGAGCATAA
>CM065680.1:52376558-52391558 GCA_017654935.2 Phymorhynchus buccinoides
AGTAATATCACTTTTAAGAAAAGCCGAACAATATGAAAAGTAGATAAACCAATCCATAGAGTGCAAAGTGGTATCGCGTTCGCTTCGTGTCAAGTAAACCCGAGTTCGAACCTGGGTACAGGGGATTTTTCCCTCTCATTCTGCACTAGGCCTTAACGGTCTGAACGTGGAGTCTTTCGGATGAGACGATAAACCGAGGTCCCGTGTGCCCATGCACTTAGCATACGTTAAACCCAGTGGCAACGAAAAAGTTGTCATTTGGTAAAATTTTACCACCACCCCTCATCAGTGACAAAAATCGCATGCAAAAAAAACCCCCAAAAACAATTGGGTGGCGCGCCTCTGGCTGCGACGCGCTCTCCAGGTGGGAGCAACCCGAATTTCACAGAGACGCCCCTGTGACTATAAAGTACCTAATACCTAATAATAATACCTAATACCTAAACATGGTCTGTACCCTAACGCAATAGAATAAGAGATATGACCTTTTGTCCATACAAGTTAACGAAAAGAGCTGTGTATAATCAAAACAAAGTGCTTCAGTCTAAGAGCTTCCTATTTCTTGAAGCTAAAACCCCCATTTTATTTACAGGCATTTGGCAGAACACAAAAAACGTAGATACACAAAACATTGCATAACTATGTGAATATAAAAATGTGGGGCGTTTCGGCAAATTATTTTTTCTTCTTCAGAATTTCTTACGAATTTCCCTGTTGTAAAATCCGAAAACGGAAAAATCATACACACACGCGCTTAACTCCCAAATGTCATCACTTCCGTCGTCCCATTGGTCAAAGGTCAAGGTCAGGTTCGTTACCAGCTGCGAGGTTAAGCAGTGCAGTCAAAGAATACTGCGGCGCGGCTGGTGATTTAGCGTCTTAGCGCTCTAGTTTTAAAGGAATCTGAAGTAAGCTTTGCTGCTGATGTTGTTGTGCGTCTGTGTGTGCGCGCACACTCGTGCGTGTGTGTTCGCGCGCGTGTGTTGGCGCGTGCGTGCGTTTTCGTGCGTGTGCTTGAATAACAGGCTGATGAGTGCACAACAGTTGAGTGCATGGACAGAAAGCAAGAATATCCGAGACCGCCATTGGCGGGGTGATTTGATTTCGTGGAGGTTTATATGGCGGGATTAGAACAGACACCGTGCGTCGTGTAATGTATTCATGGTAGGGGCAGCAATAGGATTAAACAGCTCGTCTATCTTTCTTATGAGTAAGCGGGTTACTTATAGTAAAGCAAGCAAGCGCAAGCGCAAGCGCGCGCGCGCGCGCGCGCGCGTGTGTGTGTGTGTGTGTGTGTGTGTGTGTGTGTGTGTGTGTGTGTGCACGCCCGCGCGCATATTTTTATTTTTGTTATTTTTAGAAAGAGAGTAAAACAGTCAGACATGCAAATAAGCTCATTGACGCAGAGGGAACAAAGTGGGTTGCATAAGACGAAAATGCAGAGTACAGATAAAACCATATGAAAATTGGGCTAAATGCTATGTTGGACAAATATGTTTTTATATTTTGATTTCTTGCATAGGCTTCTTCGATTTGATATCGCACAATGCCGTATTGCTGTTTTTCTTTGTTATTGTATTTGACTTATGGTTATTCGTTGAACAAAATATTTTTGTTTGTCTTAAATACACGAGCATGCTAACTAATATAGCCTAAGCATCTATATGTCGTGCTATATTCATAAATCATAAAAACAAACAAGCCATCATTTCATGGAAAGCATTTCCTAAAGAACGTAATATGCGCAAAGGAGCATGTATTCATATTTGCTAGTTGTTTATCCTACAGTTCTGCTATCAATTTTTTTTTATCCCAATCAATAAAATCAATAAACTCATTCATTGATATAAAGCATACATTGATATTTTTATTGTTAATTGTTTTTGGAAAAAAATAAAGTTGGATTTTTAAAAATCCCCTGCATCTTTGCGGCGTATACATATACTTTATGTTTTAGATTTGACGATTTAGCATGTTTTGATTATCTTATTATCTCGTGGACAGTCAAGAATAATATGTTAACGTTTGGCCACACACACACACGCGCGCGCACGCGCACACATGCACACACGCACGCACACGCACACGCACGCACGCACACGCACACGCGCGCACGCACACACGCGCACACACACACACACACACACACACACACACACACACACATCATGCACAAAATCAAGCACGCAAACACACATAGAGTGCATCAGTTAACCAAGACCTTGTCGGCACACAGTGTCTGATTTTATCCACTGACCACCGCATTGTTCAGTTATAAAACAAAATCCTGATTGAAATTGGTTTTATCAGAATCTACAAACCTTCAAAGATACAAGCATTTATTTGTGATGATTTTTTTTCCAATATTGGTATGTGTAGCCTACTTAGTAGGATGGGCGCTAAATAAATACTTCTCATTATTATTATTATTATTATTATTATTATTATTATTATTATTATATAATCTGTACTGAGTATGTGTACAGCGGTGGCATATCATTTGCGCCTATTTTACTCCATGGCACTCAATTAATAATAATAATAATGTTATTTATGTAGCGCAATAATCCATTCAAAATGCTCTATGCGCTTTACAATGACAAGATAGGAAAGGTATTAATGATCGATGTACACAACCGGATCGGCGCAATTGAATAATTTACAAATAGGCGAAACTGATTGGTAACCGTGTACAATATGTTACATTGTAACAGTCGGTGTAGCAAGTGTCAGTAAAGGTGTAGATCAACCCCCCCCCCCCCCCCCCCCCCCCCTTTCGATTTCGCGATTCTTTCCGGTTTTTTTCCCCCTTTTCAGTCTTGCCTTTGTTACTGCAGATTGAGTACTTCAACATCTATCGTTTGCTATATTTAACGTTAAAGCTCATCCATTTACATGATTAAAAAATATGCATTCAATAGGGGAAGACGGGGTAAAAAGCCCATGGGCAGGTAAGAAGCCCATGCCAATTATGTCATGAAATGAAGCAAATTTCAGTCAAATGTTGCCCATGAGACGAACGCTAAACATTAACACTCGTCTCATGGGCAAAATTTGATTGAAATTTGCTTCATTTCATGAGATAATTGGCATGGGCTTCTTACCCGCCCATGGGCTTTTTACCCCGTCTTACCCTACTAGTAGAAAATAAAGGCAAGACGGAAATAACGCAATGAACCAGGATTGTGACAAATGCTCCGCGTCTGTTGTGTGTATTGCACTACATAGGGGAGGGGGGGGGGGGGGGACCTGTTATATAATGGCCTTTATTACGATTGCGATTAATTATTCAACAAAGATAATTAGCTCAAAATGTTGATCAAATACAGCTTAATATTTGCTATAAAAAAAGCAAGTCTGAAAATGCCGGGAAAATCGATACATTTTCCACCTTTTCAAAATAACAGGAAAGTGAGTTTCCTATTTTAAAGACGAGAAGCAGGAGGAACAATGATTATTTATTATAAAAAAAAGAAAGGAAAGCGAGTGTCTTATTTTAAGACGAGAAGCAGGAGGAGAAAAGACTATTAGAAGAAGAACAAATAGCAGGAAAGTGAGTTTCTTATTTTGTTTAAACAAAGTTTATTGACATAATATATTGCAGTGTACACAAATTATTTCACGAGCACAACAAGCTATAAGCTTATAAGCACACTCAAAAACGTTTCAGTTACAAACATAAGGCTGCATCATGAATGTACTTGAATAGTTGAGGGAAAATCAATTGCATTGGAATAAGAAAAATAAACTAAACAAAAATAACAATACATCATGCACCCATATATAGCTAGAAAAAGCAATAGAAGTAAAACAGAAAACAGAAAAAAACGAAGAAAAAAACGAAGAAAATAACAAAAGAACAAAACAAAACGAAGAATTGGGGTGGTGTTACAAAATACAACATACTAAGTACACTATAAACCAACAATCAAAGAGGCTAATTTTACATCAGTGCATCTCAACAGGGCACATGTTCAATAATTATTGTTTATGTGTTTTTGCAAATTGCCAATGAAACATTAATCAGTATGAAAACGTTTCGAAACTTTTATAAAATTACCTACGGCTAACCCAATTGATTTGTTTTCACTTAAATGTTTGTCCCGGCTTCCAAACAGAAGGGTGGAAACATTAGTGTGAACATCATGCGGTAACAGTCCAATAGGTTCAATGTACAAAAGGCATTCTAAAAGAAAATGAGATACACTTTCCACTGCAGAACCACAAGTAGGGCCTACAAGATAAATCACCAGAAAGGTGTCGTTTAACAAGGTCACGCTTAAGATCGCTCATCTCTAACCGAAGCTTGCAAACAACTATTTCCATGGACCTTGTTGGTCAATAATAATACACAGGAACTTCACTGTCCGTTCGTTTTAGAAAACGTTTAAAGCGACTAAAGGAATCCTATTGTTTTACTTCATCCGGTAAATCGTTCCACAGAGCTGTTGTTGATGGAAAAAAAATATGATTGATCAAGTGCAGTTCTGCAGTAAGGAATCTGTCTTTCTAAAGGATTTCGGTGATGGTATGGATTAACATTAGACAATAGCTGAGGTAACCGATTAGTAAGGTAAAGTGGAACAGTTCCGTTTACGATTTCAAAGTACATGATTAGTTTGTGTCGACGACGGCATTCTTTTAATGATATAAAACCAGATATGAATAAAGTTTTGGTGATTTGTTTCTTATTTTAAGACGAGAGGCAGGAGGAACAAAGACAGGAGGAACAAAGATTAGAATAAAAAATAACAAGAAAGTAAGTTTCCTGTTTCAGGACGAGAGGCAGGAGGAACAAAGATTAGAAGAACAAATAGCAAGATAGTGAGTTTCCTATTTCAAAGGGGCGGGGGCTATGGAGGTTGGGGGTACCCGGGGTAAGGAAGAATGAAATGCATGTAGGGGTGGGATAAATGTCAGAGGGCAGTGACTGCAAGTAAGTCATGGGGAATAAATTGTTGTCAGTGTGACAGTTGTGTAGGCCTAGTTCTACCGCTTCCGTTTGTGTCTTTTGTTGTAGTCCCGGTGTCATAATGAATAAGTAGTCCTATGAAATATTTACCTATGCGCATGCGCATTAGAAGTAGTCCTAGCGTAGCCAATCAGAATCGTTTGTTTGTCCGCCATTGTGTATTTTACGGATTATGGATTTATGGACTTGTACATCGATTTATCAGCAAATATGTAGATTTACACCCTCCTGCTCTATTTTTTGGTTCTTTCCGTGGTTAGGGATAGGGTTAGGGTTAGGGATAGGGTTAGGGTTAGATGGGTACAGTTCTCATGCGAGAGGTAGATATTTAATGACAGGTACTTATTTATCATAACACCGGTTCTATAAGAACGGGACTACATTACGATGGGGGCGAGGGCTGTGCGTTTCTCTGCTGTCCGTATGTATGCATGGGTGTGACTTTTCCTGGTATACAAGGATTTCCTGTTTTGAATTTTACCAGAAAAGGAAGTTCCTTTTAATTTGTTTGTTGGTTTGTCAAACAAGATCTTTGTGTGTCCACTGTATTTTTCAAATACTTTAAAATAAGAATTTGTATAAATTGTGGAACAAGCAAACTAAAATACCTTCATGAATCGAAAATTTTTTTCTTCAGCTGCAGGGGGACATTACCCCTGGACCCCGGCCTTTCAGGGTTTTTTTTCATTTTGTGTAGTTGCACCCATGTGTGTGTATGTGCGTCTGTGTGTGACCAAAGATGTTCCCCTTCATAGCGCCTAAACCACTGAACCGATCTGAACGAAACTTGGCAGAATGATTCCTTAGGCCTTGCAGATGCTGCACACCATGTCAGATTTACAGAACGGCAAGCCGTATCAACGTAATCCCAATGAGAAAAGTTTGAATATTTCAAAAACATTGATTAGTTAAAATATAATGGGTGGATTTAAACCAAGGTAAGTATAGTGAAAAGGGGTTACTTAATACCATTTTGTTGCAAAATATCTTATTTCTAAGCAATTTTATAGTAATACAGGAAATTATTAAGCACAAACATGCACAATGACCATAGAGTCCAAAATGAACTCCCCTGAATTTCATCAGTTGGTCTTATTTGATGAAATTCAAGGGAGATCATTCTAAATTTACATGTGTCGCTTTCCTGTTAATATTTTCGTGTGTATCTGAAGGGGTAGTATATATGTGTGGGTACTTCTGGTAACTGGGACTACGTTTACATGGCGTTGTCATCTTGTTGTGCGTGTGTGTGTTTTCCGGATACAATATAGTTCGAGTTGCGCGTTTGCTTGGTACGAGTATGATGAATGTAAAATGAGATAAAAGAAACAGCAAGGACACTTTAAAAAGTGTATCTGTGTAACTTATTCATTTAGTTTGCAGGAGAACAAAAAGACTCGCATCCAGAGAGAGAGAGAGAGAGAGAGAGAGAGAGAGAGAGAGAGAGAGAGTGAATGTGAATGCAAATACTAATAGCTTTATTCAAATAGGCCAAGGCCCCTTATGAAGGGGACGTGAACAGCCATTATTAATTTAGAGCAATCCATCAGATAACAACATTAAAATGAATCTCACCATCAACATTCAATAAACATGATAATAAAATCTCCACATAATTTATGACAATTCATGCAGTCAAACAGCACTTAATATTCAATCAATCAAGGCAGAAGAAGGACTATGAAATAGCAATCTCTCTGAATTTGAAGGCTTGAGAGAATACGAATACGAATGTTTAATGAGGGTAAACGGATAAGCTTAAGCTTCTTTACACCATGCCCTCGAGGGGAAAAAGAAAAACCAAATAACAAGAAAAGGAAAACAAAAAGAAAGTAAAAAATGCATAAAAAAATAGAAAATAACAAAAGGCATGTTCACAGTAAATTGAAGAACATGCGAAAAAAAATTAAAGCTCAACCGAACAGCTCGTTCACGTACTCGCACACACACAAAAACATACAGTATATCCTATAACTATACCAAATCATGCATACCTGTCTCTTGTGGTGTGTTCGAACACACAGGTGCAAATACGCTCATGGTCCAATGATAGAATACAATACACTAATAAGCCCACGTTATTGAGAAACATTATATTTACGTAAAGTCATTATTATTTCTAAGCAAACAGCGAATATTTCTAGGAAGTTAATAACTTAAAACTTTTCTAAGAGGTGTTTGTGATATGTTCTTTTAAAGCATGAGACGCTTATTTGGTTTTTAGAGAGAGAGAGAGAGAGAGAGAGAGAGAGAGAGAGAGAGAGAGAGAGAGAGAGGAACACAAATAGCTTTTATGTACTTCTTATGTTTGTTATTTCCTTGGAAGATGAATTATTATTTTGTTGACAATTATTTTGTTTATTTATGCAATACAAATCTATTTTCTACTTTGTAAGTTTTGTAATTCTGCGTTCGTTGTAAAACAAGAAGCACGCCAACATTGATTATGGGCGGTTGTTAGTAAAAAAAAAATGAGCCAGACAGATTATTTGCAAAGAGATACAATTATTAAAAGTTAAAAAACAATCAAAAACAATCAGTTATTTAGTGTTATTCTGATATTTGCCTTGTTCGTGGACAAATTCCTGTTAAAAGGCAAGAAGCACGCCGATAATAATTGTGTTAAATTGATGATGAAATCAGCTAGAACTCCCTCCCTACCCCAAAAAAAGAAGAAGAAAAAAGAAGAAAATAAATTAATTAATAAATAAATAAATAAATAAATTTTTTTTTGAACTTTGCTTTATCGGCGAGATAATAAATGAATGATTAATATTCATACAATGCTAGTTAGTAAGCCATAAGCAAGGATTGTTTGTATTTTCTCTTCATGGATGGTGTTGTTTTTGTTTGTTGATTGGTTGGTTGGAAATAAATATTGCTGTGTTTTGCTTTGTTTTTGTAGCAAACTTTTACATTGCAGTTTACACCCTTTATTTTAATTTTAAAGGATGTATGTTCATATGCATTTTCCCAACGTGTTCAGATGCAAGTCAATGTAACAAACGTACACAACATGGAAGAGTGAATACATATTACAAAAAAAGTAAAAACATTGGAAATTTTTGTACATAATATTTTTTGGGGGGGTTCCACAAGTAACATCACGGGAAATAATAAAATACAACATTCCGAAAAAGATGGTTTGAATGAAATGATGAAATTCTGCTTAACGTCATCCGGTCTGGAACAGACACATAATTATGGGACATTAATTTAGTAGATATAAAGTTGGTGGGAACGATCCTGGAGGCAGGAAAGTCCCGAATATTTTAATAATACGGATGTGTACAAAAGTTTACATTGTGGTTTGAAAAAAAAGGGCTTGATTTCAAAGAAGGTTACTTTAAGAAAAGAACAAAAAGACAAAAATAAAAAATAATGTGTTGTTAGTTTACAACCAATCGACCTTTTCTGTATACTACATCAGTCGGCCGTGGAATGCATATTACTAACTTTTTTCCCCTAAGCCATCCCCCCCCCCCCCCCCACCCCCTAAACGTGAGCGAGTAGCGAATACTCTTTGTGTTACTAGGAGTTGTCCAAATCTAATGACCCTCAGGTCATCCATTCATACACTGAACATTCATACCATACATACACTGGGCATTTATGTCATTTATTCATTCATGCCATCCGTGCAATTGACACTGGATTCATGCCATTCGTTGACTGGATACACATACACGAACATTAATATGTTACGTCCTCTCGGCCAAAGGCCATACGGCACAGATACACATACACATAGACTGGATGCAATTTATACAGATGACATTCATACCCTGGACATTCGTGTGATTTATGCACTGGACAGTCATGTAATTTATACACAGGACATTCATACGCTGGACATTCATGCCATGTAATGCTAAGAAGCTGGTCTCCCCCCCCCCGCCCTCCCCCCCCCCCCCCCACTCCCCAGCCCCCCATACCCCCCCCCCCCCCCACCCCCTCCCCCCCCCCCCCCACCCCCCCCCGCACCCCCATCCCCCCCCCCCCCCCCCCCCCCCCCCCCCCTCCCCCCCACCCCCCCATCCCCCACCCAGCCTACCCCCCCCCCCCTCCCCCCCCCCCCCCCTCCAAGCCCACCCATCCCGCAAACCTCCCCCCACCACCCCCCCCCACCCACCCCCCACCCCCCCCCCACCGCCCCCCCCCCCTCCCCCCACTCCCCATCATTTCCGGTGGTCCTGTTTCAGTCAGAAATGCGTTGCTCTGACAACTAGGTAGGTCAGTACCGTTGACAACTGCCATGTGAAGTGAAGAAAAGTCGTTGATTTCCGCCGGTTTTTCATATTTTCGTTTCAAATGTTGCGTCTTTTTTGTCTTTGTTTTAAGGCCACAACAGCTGCTAGCCTGATTTTCATTGTAAGGTGCTTGAGTAACTGTACTCTTCTCAATTTCTCGTCAAATATAGCATAAGTATCGCTTGTGCTCCTATGAGTATCTGTGTGTGACACGATAGCGCTGCAAATCCTGCTTTACTGTTTTCTTTAGAAACAATATTTGTGTTGAAAATGCACGGTTGGATGCATTGTTCATGACTCTTTGGTAAGTTTAATTATCAACGTAATCTCTCTCTCTCTCTCTCTCTCTCTCTCTCTCTCTCTCTCTCTCTCTCTCTCGGTTGCTTTTTAGTTTTAAAAAAAGCCTTGGTGTGGGCACGTCATATCACACGGAAATTTTATGAGCCGTTCACTAGCTTAGAATCTATATGTTTGAAATGAGGCCTACAACTTTATCTGTAAAGCTGCCAGTTCTTTATAGAGAAACTAAATCCAACAAGAGCAACATTTATGAGAAAATGTTATTGAATCTTGCACGCAAATATGCACACAGCGGGCTGTTGTTTTTTAATGTATTGTGACTATCAAAATGCCATCCTAGATGAACACCTAGCTTGTCAATATAATAACCGCAGTCGGGTTGGTTTTTTGTGTGCTGTAAAACAAACTTATTCGATCCGGACAGCTGACTTCCAATACCTCGATCGTGCGAAATTCTCCCAGGTCTTAACGACCGTGCCCGCCTTTCAAGCCAAGAACAAGAGGTAGACAAAACCCCGACATGGCCAATGTCTTTTTCATGGCTCTCTGGGCCATTTCCAGGTCGCTTCAAACCCATCAAAATGGCGGGGCTCAGCAAATCCGGGGACTTTAGCGGGGTGACGCGAAACGGCGTCCACACACGGGGTCCTACCCCACGGCACGCGGCTTGACTGCAGAAAGGCAAATAGGATAGCAACGAAAAGGACTGACTGCCTTGTCTCAGTAAAACCCATGTGTTTTCTGGCTGCATGACTTGCACTTTCGTGTGTCCTTTTTATCTTAAGGTTTTCTGTTGTCGATCAGTATGTGAGCATCCTTTATTCATTAAAGGCGCCTCACACTATCCAACCCTTTCAGTTAGAAGAAAATGTTGTTGTGAACTCTATTCAACAACGTGTGGCCGTTGTACCATCTTGGTTTAAACAAGAATTTATTTTAGCAAATATTTACACAACACAGTGGCAGCGACATAAACTTGAAGTAGAGAACAAAACGCGAAGAGTTGGTACACAACTTAGATCAAACGTTGCATGACACTGGCTGCCAGACAAAATACAACGAATAAGAACAGCGCAGATAACACCAATGAGAATAATACAATAACACGCGGAACAACACTAAGAAAGCTTTACTTTAGACAAGAAAGAACAACTAGGTAAAAGTAAACGGCCCAAAGTAAATATAAGACAAACTAGAAAACCAGCACCAGGACAACTACTACTACTACTACTACTACTACTACTACTACTACTACTACTACTACTACTACTACTACTACTACTACTACTACTACTACTACTACTACTGCTGCTGCTGCTGCTGCTGCTGCTGCTGCTGCTGCTGCTGCTGCTACTACTACTACTACTACTACTACTACTACTACTACTACTACTACTACTACTACTACTACTACTACTGCTACTACTGCTGCTGCTGCTACTACTACTACTGCTGCTACTGCTGCTACTACTACTACTACTACTACTACTACTACTACTACTTACTACTACTACTACTACTACTACTACTACTACTACTACTATTACTACTACTACTACTACTACAACTACTACTACTACTACTACTACTACTACTACTACTACTACTACTACTACTACTACTACTACTACTACTACTACTACTACTACTACTACTACTACTACTGCTACTACTACTACTACTGCTACTACTTTCAGTGTACACAAGCGCAAACAAGTGCTAAACATGTTTTTTAAATATTATCAAACACGAGAGTAATTCTCTCTGGCCCGGGCAGCTATTGAGGATTCCATCGATGCAGTCCCTTCTGCTGTTAACTGGCAGCCAATGCAGCACAGTGCCTCAGCTGTCTCCTTTCATAATTCATCAACTCATTATATGCCCATGCTATCCCCACCCCTTCCCCATTCTTCCCTTCCCTCCTCGTGTCGTCCCTTTCCTCCATTAGAAGAAGCGCACTGCGACATAAAGCAGGCAGACACACAAATGGTAATAATTTGTAAAAAAAACAATAAAAGACATGACAGTCGTTCATAATAATTATTGTGATTTCCTGGCGCTTCATGGTTGCGGTCGTTCGAGACTTTAATTAAAACAAATACCATTAATAAGAATGTTATAAGGGCTGACATTTGTACCTGTGAAATGACAGAACAGCGTGTTGTGTTTGTCCAGGTGTGGTTCAAGAACCGGCGCGCCAAGTGGCGGAAGCGGGAGCGCAACATGGAGACGTTCAAGACGGGCTTCGGCACGCAGTTCAACGGCCTGATGCAGCCGCCCTTCGACTATGGGCTGGACACGGGCTACGCCTACCAGAACTGGGCCTCCAAGGTGCCGTCCCCGCTCAGCTCCAAGACGTTCCCCTGGGGGCTGAACATGAACATGAACGGCGCCGTCAACCCCCACCTGTCGTCCGTGGTGTCCACCCAGCCCGGCCTGGGCTTCTCCTCCTCCCCGGGGCCCATCAGCGGCATCAACTCGGCCTCCATGATGGCGGCGGGGTCCGTGCCCGCCAACATGGGCACGGCGGCGGCCCCTTGCCCTTACGCGCCCCCGGCCCCCACGTACATCTACAACAGGGACCAGTGCTCCAACAGCATCGCCGCCCTGCGCCTCAAGGCCAAGCAGCACTCCAGCACCTTCGGCTACCCGGCCATGCCCCCGCGCCAGCCCACGCTCTCCGCCTGCCAGTACGCCACAGTAGGGAACGGGGGCGGGGTGTGAGGCTGGTGCTCAGCGGCTCCCACACCCCCACACCCTCCTAACCCCCCGCAATGCCTCTTTCCCTTTCTCCCCTCTCACGTTCCACGACACGCCCGAGGACCTCATGGCCGCACCTTGCTGACGTCCGTGGGCAGACACCGGGCTTCTCTCTGCTGTTGAACAATCGCAGGAAAAGAGAGTTGTTGTACTACACGTGTTGTACCTTTACGGACACTTCTCTTTGACTTGGGAGAATTGTGAATAGAAAAAAAAAGAGGCATGCAGTTACATTATACGTAGTTGTGTACAGATGGCGGTTCTATTGTGGAATCCTCTTGCCTCTCGGGTGAGTTGTGTGTGCACACCTCACGGACAGCTGCTTCTTACTAGGGCCGCCAGCGTTATGTTTGTGTCAGTGTGTGTCAGAGAAGCAGACCGAGGGATGGTGGGAGGAGAGACAGTGACAGCAGCCTTGAACCAGCTGACCATAGAAACTGCCAGGTTGACGTGCGGACACACTGCCGTGTTTTGCTCCGTCACCCCTTGTTATTGTCAGGGTCAGTTTGCGGGGGGGGGGGGGGGGGGGGGGGGGGGGGGGGGTGCTGTCAGAGTCGTAATCGTGCATTATACGGGCGACGGCTTTATTCAAAACGAGAGGTTGTCTTTTTAGTATTTTGTTTCTGTTTTTTTCTCTTGCGAGAAGAAAAGGTGGGGGTTGGAAGGGGGTAGAGTGTGATGATGGGAAAGAGTGGAAGTGGGTAGGCTCTAGAGTTATCAAATGTAAATAATATAAAAACAACCTCAAGATATTGGTCAACCATATGAGGATGATTGTGGAATGACCACAATAGATGTCACATCTTTCCCTTGTTCGTCATGCTAAGGCGAGTGTCTTCGAGTGGACAAGGAAAGGCGACTGTCTCCTTTAGGGAACACTCCAACGTTTGTTTTGAAAAAATAGCAGAGAACAATCCATTTGACCCTTCTCCCCCCAACCCTTCTATACTCTTTTCCTTCCTGTCCCTGAAAATAAAAGAATCTGCCACCCCCCAAATTGGGTGGCGCACCTCTGGCTGCGACGCCCTCTCCAGGTGGGAGCAACCCGAATTTCACAGAGACGCCTCTGTGACTATAAAGTACCTTATACCTAATACCTAAAATACCCCACACACACATACACACACCTTTTGCCTCGTTTCGTTACTTCCTTTCCTTCTTTAAATTGGGTTGATAGTCTTAATGCTAGAACTATGTGCTTAGAAAAGTAAAGAAAATAAATAAATAAATAGTAAATAAATCAACTTTCAATGCGCTAGCAACGCGAAGACAGCCGTGACTTACGACGAGACACTAACGAACGGTGTACAAACATGGCGGAAGGTTGCTGGGTGAAGCCTCTGCTCCCTTTCAACATCCCGTTGGCATGATGACACAGATTGGTTTTAGTGAGTGAGGTTCTTGTTCTTGTTTTTGTTGTTGTTGGGTTTGTTTGTTTGTTTTGAATCGTGACACGCTTTTCGAAACAGGACTGGAAACTGATGACCGTGTGCCACTTTGCCGTTTGGGTTGATTTTTTTTGATTTTTTTGATTTTTTTAAAAATTCAAAACGAAGTGAAAATGGATGCGTTTTACAACTGCGAAGTTTTGTAAAGTTGTACGTGCTTCGTTATTGGTGTCATTTTGTTGTTGAGGGATTTTTTGTTTTTTGTTTTGTTTTTGTTTCGGGGAGAAGATTGTGTCAGGTGAAAGAGTTTAGAAAGTGTTGTGGGGTGTGACGTAGATATTACAAGCTTTAAGAGTTTATGTGATTTTATGAAGTCCCCCCCTCTCTCTCTCTCTTTATCTCCCATCATAGAAATTGGTGGTGTTTCGAGGTACAAGCTAAAAACAAAAAAAGCGAATCAGACAGATAGGTTGTTTGTCCTCACCTGCTAGCACGCGCGCCCCCGTGCGCACACACTTAGACATACGCAGTGTTTGAAGAGGGAAGACAGAAGAAAGTTCAAGAAAAAAGAAAAGAAGAAGAAGAAAACTACCACGAAGTGGACTTCAACTTGTGACCCCTGTTTTGCGGGCCATTGATGTGATAATGATATATGACTCTCTCTCTCTCTCTCCTCTCTCTCTCTCTCTCTCTCTCTCTCTCTCTCTCTCTCTCTCTCTCTCTCTCTCTCTCTCTCTCTCTCTCTCTCTCTCTCTCTCTCTCTCTCTCTCTCTCTCTCTCTCTTTTTGACAACATGTTAGTATTAAGTGAAAGAATATTCACTTCTGTTCTGTTTTCATTGATTATATTATATGTGTATGACTGTATGAACGCCCTCAATGTCATTGGCCAAAGGTCTGACATTAAAACATGTTTGAGTTTGAGTATTTCTCTCTCTCTCTCTCTCTCTCTCTCTCTCTCTCTCTCTCTCTCTCTCTCTCTCTCTCTCTCTCTCTCTCTCTCTCTCTCTCTCTCTCTCTCTCTCTCTATTCTCTCTCTTATATTCTGTGTGTGTGTGTGTGTGTGTGTGTGTGTGTGTGTGTGTGTGTCTCACAGAACACGTATCTACAGTTGTTTCAATTCAACAATTGTACAAGACAACATTGGAAACTACCACTCTGTCATCTCGGTTCAGTAATCAAAAATACTATTCTGTACTTAGGGCAATAGTTATGGGCGTATCTTGCGCAGTGGGTCTTCTGTGTGTGTTTCTTGTTAGTTCATTTCAGTCTGTTGGGGTTGTATTTCGTTTTACTGACCTTACTATCGTTTGCTAACAAGGGCGGATTCG
>CM065680.1:52396558-52399058 GCA_017654935.2 Phymorhynchus buccinoides
GTACATCCACGCTCTCTTGGCCAAAGGAATTTGAGGATGAGAGTTGTCGTTGTGGAAGTCCCCCCCCCCCCCCCAGGCCAACCAATTCCTTTGGCTGCAGCACCACAGCCGGTGCAAGGGGCCCCCCTCGTTTGAGAGTCATAGTCTTCCACGAAAGACGAAGCTGTAGCATGATATTCCAATACTGTAGAATATCATTTTTAGTACAGCTCTCATCTACTATTGGCCCTTTCTACGGGCTAATGTCAACCAGTGATAAAAGCCATTCGAGACAAGGGCCAGCAATAACCTTTTGTTAAGTAAGCAGACCCCAAACCTAGCGTTACAGTAAGACGTTTAGTCGGTAAGCTTCGTTTGAGGGACCCATCCCTTGGTGACAGCTGATGGAAGTCGTGTGTAAGGCAGTAACCTTACGAACGATCACGCATGCACTTTACAGTAACTTTGCGAATTATTACACACACACTTTACATGCTTATGGTATATCTTGTGAATGTTGCACATGAACAGACAAGATAATTGTGCACGTGTGATGATGCGCAGCCAAAACAGGTGTCATGAACAATACTATAATTATCATCAGGTGTGAGGTTCGGTTTATAGATTTCTTGTTTGTCAAATCTCTTTTCATCTCCATTCTCACTCACCACCACCCCCTCCCCGACCTCCAATCTTCACCCTCCATCCCATTCTCCCGCGTTTCCATCTAGACACACCCGTTAATTAGAAGAACAGCCATCGGGTATGTTACGGGTGACCACATGCTCATGGTTCAGTAAACTGCACCCTCCTTCATCCCGTGTGGTTCGCTGTTCATCCACATATTAATACAGACAATTTTCATCCACGGTGTCTTTTTTGTTTTTTAATGTTTAATTTAATTAAAAACGAGTGACATTATATCAATAACAAGGCATTTCATTTTCGCAGATTGTGGACCTATTGTCTGACGGAGTTAGTTGATTCGTGTGTGCTAATGTTGTTGGGGTTTTATGTGTGTGCGTGTGTGTGTGTGCGTGCGTGTGTGTGTGTGTGTGTGTGTGTGTGTGTGTGTGTGTGTGTGTGTGTGTGTGTGTGTGTGTGTGTGTATATGTGTGTATGCGACTGTCATTCTAGTGTACATTGTTGCATCACGGTTTAGTGCTGCATTTGATGACAGAAGACGAGGATCGCAGCCCCCACCCCCACCCCCACCCCCCACCCCCACCCTTTCTCTCTTTTTGTAGCGGTTGTCGTCTCCATGGAGATACCCTTTTTTGTTGATGATGATTCACATTGATGATGATTATGATTATTATCATACCTCTCCGTGTCAATATCGTGTACATTGTTTATTATTGTATAAAAACACACACACACACACTACAACAACAACAGCAACAAATCATATGAATGGATGGACAGTGTAGCGACAAGAAGTTTGATTGTTCAGCTATTATAAATAATAACCAATGGTGGACATGAAGAGTACAAATAAATTTCGTGTTTCAAATCAATAACCTTGTCGTTTCTGCTGTAAGATAGTATGACCGTGAATGGTGTGCTTGTGTGTGTGTGTGTGTGTGTGTGTGTGTGTGTGTGTGTGTGTGTGTGTGTGTGTGTGTGTGTGTGTGTGTGTGTGTGTGTGTGTGTGTGTGTCTGTCTGTCTGTCTGTGTTTGTGTGTGTGTTTGTATCAGTTGTGTATGGTACTCTTTCTGAGCGCGTGTTTGTGTTTGTACGTGTGGTGAGTTTGTATTGCGTGTCAGTGGAATTGTGCAACAGGGCGCATGTGTTTGTGTGTGTACGTGTGTGTCTGTGTGCAATATGTAGGCCTATGTGTAATCTTTTTGTTTGTGCGATTGAGCAATATTATTTTACATACTCAGAAATGTTATTTTAACAGTTTGTTTTTTCATCCACATCACACACGCACACGCACGCGCGCGCACATACACACACACACACACACACACACACACACACACACACACACACACACACACACACACACTGCGCACACACACAACTGCACATGCACACACACACGCGCGCGCGCGCGCATTTACACACAGACACGCGCGAGTGTGCGATTAAAGACGTAGAGGTTTATGCAAACACTCATACACGCGCGTACGCGCACGCGCACACTTACCAACGCATTACACACAATCAGTCACTGTGGTTTAAACAAATCTTTATTCATTCGGAAACGATCAAACATGAAAGACAATTAGAGCAACAACAAGCTCGAAGCTTATACCGTGCTCAGTCACTCTCTCTCACACGCGAATAGAACACACATGCATATACGTGCGCGTACACACACACACACACACACACACACACACACACACACACACACACACACACACACACACACACACACACACACACACACACACACACACACACACACACACACACGTACACACACACACACACACACACACACACACACACACACACACACACACACACACACACACACACACACTCACACATTTGCTTACCATTTTAGTC
>CM065680.1:52404058-52409058 GCA_017654935.2 Phymorhynchus buccinoides
TTCGGGTAGTACACCACTACAGAAGATTGGAAGCAATTGTGTGCAGTAGTTCTAAAGATATTATTGGGACAGACAAGAAAAACAACAAAAACAGAAGAAAACGTAAGACCAGACTAAAGCATAGCTCTATTTTTCTTAGTCTCTCTCCATCCGGGCCGGATGATTAAAAAAAACCCACATGAAAGGTCAAAAGCCAAGGACGATCTTCGGTATGCCTCAACACATGAGAAATAGCGCGGACAGACAAACAAACAAACGAACATTCGTGAACGAAAACATAGTCTCCTTCCACTATGTGGCAGAGGACAAGTTCCTTGTCCATCATTGTTTTTCCCGTTTCGCTACGGCTGCTACCCTTCTTCCTCCTATCCTTTCAAATCCCAAAAATGCAAAACGCAACTAGGCCCCTACTCCCCTTGGCTGCAGTACTAATACTAAGGGCCAGTGCAAACAACTCTTTCTGGATACCCTCTGCAACAAAAGAAAGAAAATTGTTGTCAGAACTTTAGAGATTGGGCCTGCTCACGCCACCAGAGAGACATTGTATTGTCCGAAGGCACTGACTGAATGCTCTTTACCCGTTATCATAATATGAGCGACTTAGCTTGTTCTTTTCACCGCGTGGCGGCTCTGCGGTTAAGTGGGTCCAAAGTATGGAGGAGAGTTGAGTCTCTCTCTCTCTCTCTCTCTCTCTCTCTCTCTCTCTCTCTCTCTCTCTCTCTCTCTCTCTCTCTCTCTCTCTCTCTCTCTCTCTCTCTCTCTCTCTCTCTCTCTCTCTCTCTCCAAGCAAAGGCTACCACTAGGTTTGGACCCACGCGACCGCAGCGCCGCCGCGCTGTGAAAGGAGCTAGCTAAGTCGACCATTGTACCCCCAGTTCTGTAAGAACAGTGCAGGGATACGTTGGAATGGGAACGAAGGCCTGTGCGTTTCTCTGTCTCTGTGTGTAGATTTGTTTGTTGTTGCTGTTGTTGTTGTTGTGGTGGTTTTTTACCAGCCGCGTAGCCAAGCTGGTAATGTTTTCAGTGAAATGTGTTTGTTCTGGCTGGCTGGCTGACTGACTGACTGACTGACTGACTATCTATGTTATCACGATAACTTTCGAACGGAGGGACCTCCTTCTTCTACTTCTTCTTCTTCTTCTTCGTTCCCAGGCCATATGGCCATAATGGGTAAGGTACGTATGTGTCCGTTTTCAGATTTCGCTGGTCTCCACGCTGCGTACAGCCGACACATTCCGATTTCGGAGGAGCTCAAAGGAGAAAAGTTTATTTGGAAGATTTTGTGTTAAAGGCAGGAGAATGGGCCAATAAGTCAGAAAGATAGTAGATGACAAGTAAGCAATGGAAAAAGGCAGAGTCAAAGAGAGTGGCAGATTAGAGGAATTTATCAGCAGAGAACTTCCAGAGGGTGGGGGAACTATTGTTTACGAAAGACCCCCCCCCCCCGGGTATCGCCACAGGGAGGGAGGGACCTAGGACTAGGGGGCTGAAAATGTGCATGCATAGGTACTTGGTCAAGTTTAAAAATGGTCATATAGGTCAAGGTCACTGGAGCAGTAAATGTGCCGCGCGGCTGTTGATATAGAGTCTTAACGATCTTGTTTTCAGCCGCGCGAAGCTGGTAATGTTTTCAGTAACATTCCTCTGTTTGTTCTTGGCTGTTGTCGTTGTTGTTGTTGTTGTTGTTGTTGTTGTCGTTGTTGTTGTTGTTGTTGTTGTTGTTGTTGTTGTTGTTGTTGTGTGTGTGAACTAAACGTACGGTCACACGCCGTAATCTCAAGTCTATAGATATTCATACTTTTAGTTCAGAGGCAACAGAACTCCTTTCTAACGTGAGTATTTCCGACGACCCTGCCTCGACTTTTAATTCTACTATGAGTAACTTGCTTAATAAACACGCTCCCCCATCCACTCGTGTTGTGCCCGATCGTCCCTGCGCTCCCTGGTACACGCCTGAACTTAGAGTAAGTAAACGCACTAGTCGTAAGGCTGAGCGTCAGTGGCGGGCCTCAAAACTAGAAATACATCGTCAGATATATCAGTTTCTTCGTAACATCTTCACTCTTCTTCTGGCCAAGGCAAAAACAAGCTATTTTTCATCTAAAATTCTTGAAGCCAACACAACAAAGGTCCTGTTCTCCACCATGTCTGATCTCCTAGGCAACAAGAAATCAAGTCCTCTGCCATCAAATATCAGTCCTGACAAACTGCCAGAAACCTTTTCCTCCTTCTTCTCCACCAAGATTATCGATCTACGATCAAAAATCGACTCCATGCCTTTTCAACCAACTATTCCAGACCCATCATTCACTGGTGTCCCCCTTCTCTCTTTCAAGCCGGTGTCTGAGACCGAAGTTCTTTCTAATTTGAAAGAAATGCATTTTAAATCATGTGATCTTGACCCCATCCCAGCCTCTCTTTTCTCACAAATCTATCAACACCTTATGCCATCAATCACCAACATCATCAATTCTTCTTTAGTTTCAGGTGTGTTTCCTTCTGCTTTCAAAACCGCTCTTGTAAGGCCCCTTCTCAAGAAGAACAATCTGGATCCTAATAATCTGAAAAACTACAGACCTGTATCTAACCTCCCTTTTCTCTCCAAACTCCTTGAGAAGACTGTCCTGAAACAACTTAACGATCATCTATCCTCAAACAATCTTCATCATCCTTATCAGTCTGCCTATAGAACCAACCACAGTACAGAAACAGCCCTTGTTCAAATCGTCAATGACCTCTTACTTGCTTCTGATGCTGGTCAAATCTCTCTTTTGACACTTCTTGATCTCTCTGCTGCCTTTGATACCATAGACCACTCCATTCTTCTGTCTCGTCTTGAACATACTTTTGGAATTAAGGGCCCTGCTCTTTCTTGGTTTTCCTCTTACCTTTCTGATCGTTTTCAATCAGTTCTGGTCAATGGTCGTCAGTCTGAACAGGTTAGGCTTTCTTGTGGAGTCCCCCAGGGGTCTGTGCTTGGTCCTGTCTTGTTTACTTTGTATACGTCACCTCTTGCCAATGTCATCGATCAGCACAACATGAAACATCACTTCTATGCAGATGACTCACAACTCCAAAACAGTACAACCCCTGAAGATCTAGATTCCATTCTTACAGAAAGTAACAACTGCTATATTGATATTCAAAATTGGATGGTTCAAAATAAACTTCAATTAAATGGTGAAAAAACCGAAGCAATGCTTGTAGGGACAAAAAACAAACTAGCCTCTGTTTCCATAGAGTCAATCCAACTGGGTAACAATATCATTCCCCTCTCAGACTCAGTCAAAAACTTAGGTGTCACTTTGGACAATACTCTTTCCATGCAGAGTTTCCTGACTCAGACCTGTCAGTCCTGCTACTATCAAATTCGTTGCATTGGCTATATTCGTAAATACCTCTCAGATGAAGCCACAGCAAAGCTTGTTACTTCCCTCATCCTATCTCGTATTGACTACTGTAATGCTCTCCTTTCTGGCCTATCAGTCTCTTCTCTATCTTGTCTCCAGCGTATTCAAAACACAGCTGCTCGTCTTGTCCTTAGGAAGAAAAAGTTCGATCATGTTAGCCCTCTTCTGCGTTCTTTGCACTGGCTTCCTGTCGCAGACAGAATTGAGTATAAATTAAACACACTTTGCTATAAATCTATCCATAAAGCTGCTCCATCTTACCTCTGTGACAATATTTCCATCTATACGCCAGCTCGCACTTTACGTTCAGTTTCTGACCCTCTTTCTCTCCAGATCCCTAGGTATAAGCTTTCAACTGTTGGTCGGCGCTCTTTTGCTGTCTCAGGACCGACCTCCTGGAACAAACTTCCTCTCTCCCTCCGTCAGCGACCGACTCTCTCTGCTTTCAAAGCTAACCTCAAAACCCACCTGTTCCCCCGTCATTAAAGCTCCTCTCTCTTTATCTTCTCTCTCTTGCCATTAGGTCTGTTTCTGCTATATTCCATTTATGTTATCTGTGTGTGTTCGCGTTGTATTGCGTTTGTGTTTGAATGCGCTTTGAATGCTAACGTGTGTGTGCGCTTTGATTTGATTTCTATCAAGATTCAGCGCCGTATAAATACTGTATGTTGTTGTTGTTGTTGTTGTGTGTGTGTGTGTGTGTGTGTGTGTGTGTGTGTGTGTGTGTGTGTGTGTGTGTGTGTGTGTGTGTGTGTGTGTGTGTGTGTGTGTGTGTGTGTGTGTGTGTGTGTGTGTGTGTGTGTGTGTGTGTGTGTGTGTGTGTGTGTGTGTAGTGGGGGGGGGGGGTGCGCGCGCGCGTGCGTGTGAGCAAACATTTATTCCACTTTACAGCGCCTAAACTACTGAACCAATCTTAACGAAACTTGACAGAGACAGAATGCTTTAGTCCTTAGGCACTCTGGATGCCGCCCGTGGTGTCCGATTTACCAAATGGCAAGCCATAGCAACGTAATCCCTGCGAATCAGATGTTGAATGTTACAATGACATGGATTATTTCAACCAAAGTTGGTTTGGTGAAAAAGTGTCATCTAACAAAATGCCTCTGTAAGATAATAAACTAATGGGTATTGGCATACAGATGTAGGATTAAAAAAAAACCCGCAATACAGTGGAACCTCCCTTATAAGACCTTCAAAAATCATCCAAAATGAGGTCTTATAAGGGAGGGGTCTTATAAGAGAGGTAATGTTAATACTTACAAAGAAAGGCAATGTTTCAGAGAAGTAGGTCTTATGTGGGAGCGAGTCTTATAATGGGAGGTCTTATAAGGGAGGGGTCTAATAAGAGAGGTAATTTTAATACTTACAAAGAAAGGCAATGTATCAGAGAAGTAGGTCTTATGTGGGAGCGAGTCTTATAATAGGAGGTCTTATAAGGGAGGTTCCACTGTAATACAAGCGTAGAAAATTACCTCCCCTGACTTACAGTAACTGGGAGTACAGTGTATATGGCTCTCCCATCTTGTTTTCTTTTCGCCTGTTTATTTTGTTGCTTCCACCCCCACCCCCACCCCACCACCACCGCCATTT
>CM065680.1:52419058-52424058 GCA_017654935.2 Phymorhynchus buccinoides
TGACAGTTTGCGTCACAGGGAGTGGTGGAGTCACGTGCATTTTCCCTTGTTCCAGCCACCATAGTGTGTGTGTGCGTGTGCGTGCGTGCGTGTGTGTGTGTGTGTGTGTGTGCGTGTGCGTGTGTGCGTGTGTGTGTGTGTGTGTGTGTGTGTGTGTGTGTGTGTGTGTGTGTGTGTGCGTGCGTGTGCGTGCGTGTGCGTGTGTGCGTGTGCGTGTGTGCGTATGTGTCAAAGTCAAGATCAAAGTATTTATCGGTTAATTGTATTTTTCCGTTTTCTTACCATACATAAAGCTGTATTTTAGGAACATTTTTAGCTAATAACCTTTTTTGAATACTAACCCTATCCCTAAACCTAACCCTACCCCCCACTATGTACTGCAGTACACCGCGATTTGTCACAGTTGTGGTTCGTTGCGTTTTCCCGTCTTATAGGGTGGGGGGTAGGGTTAGGGTTAGGGCTAGGGTTAGGGATAGGGTTAGTATTCCAAAATGGTTATTAGCTAACAATGTTCCTAAAATACAGCTTTATGTATGGTAAGAAAGGCAAAAACGGAAAAATACAATTAACCGAGAAATGTAGGGGGGGGGGCACATTTGTGTGTGTGTGTGTGTGTGTGAGAAAGAGAAAGAAACACAGAGACAGAGAGAGAGACAAAGACAAATAAAGAGAGACGCAGAGACAGAGAGAGACAGAGACAGAGACAGAAATACACGCACAGGCCTATGCGCATAATAATGATGCCTGACTATCGTGTGTGACCCTGACCCTAACACATTCCGATGTTTTTGTTCTTCTGTTAATAGCCTCTAGCAAACAAAAATTATTGTTTGTTTGTGTGTGTTTTTTGTCGGTGCACATCCCAAGTCAGACGGGGCTGACTGACCATTGACCCAAGCGGTCCAGCGCCAGGTAGGCAATATAACCATACAGCACAGCATCAAGAACCACAAAGATGGCGGCTAGGGGCCCACATCCAAGGCATTCCTGACGGTCTAGACAGGCAGTTAGCGGGTGCAACCCAAGCTGTACAGGGTGGCAATGACGCTTACATCACACAGGTAACTAACTAGGTTTGCGGCCCAGACATAACGTGATCCGACGCACCGTGCAGCCAGCAACATCGCTCGGTGGAACCAGTAACGCTCTTCACTCACCTTGTACGAGCGAGCGACTCGGATGAAACGAAGGACATGTGGTCTAAGTGCATTACGGGCCTTGAAAGCGGGCACCTCGTTGTTGCATCAGTGCATGCAGACATCAACAAGGAGGGGAGGGGGAAGGTGGGTTTGAAGGAGGAGGTAGAGGAGCATGTTATTCACGCTTGCGGGTATTTTTTCACTCCATAGATATGCGAGCTAGTTCGTCATGTCATGACATACATTGCACTGGCTAGTAGATGTTTAAAAAAAAGAAGAAAAAACCCAGTGATGCAAGATGATATGATACAAGAGATGAGGTTGGTGTTTCCAAAAGCTTGTATTCCCGCATATCTATAACTATTTTTTATACTTTTCAGGGGAATCACTCGCTGAAAAATGAAATTTGAAAAAGTGGAACAATTGGTATAATGACTTGAAAAAAATGCAACCCAAGAAACTGAATAAAACTTTTACCATCTATCTTACTCTTAGCCGAAAACACCCTAATTACTGCAAAGCAACGAAACTGTGCACGAATCGTCCACTGAAGTTCAGGCCCAAGATTTGAACTTTTTTGTTTTTCGTTTTCCAAAACGTCATAGGAAGTGCCCCGCGACGTTGCAAACACGCATAATAAATCTGATCATGATACGAAAAATCATAGTTAATAGTTAAAATGATGAATATATAACTACAAGACTTTTTTTTCTCCACAGAAGCACCATACTTACCTCAGTTACACAAACTGCATGACTGGTGGTACCATAGCCGATGAGGTTTATCCGAGGCGTGGTTGCCGCTGCACATATCTATATTGTTAGAAACTCGGGACTTTACTGGTGTTGCACTGCCTCCGGGCATTGCAGCCAGTATTGTTCCCACCATCTTTGTATTTACAAATGTCCCATATGTGTCTATGACCGAGAGGACGTAAACCACCATTTTGCATTCATCCACAGAAGCACCATTCAGGCCTCATGATGTACAATGGCAGTAAACCTAAATAGGCTATGTCAAGAGGGCAATATACTTGACCTATCTGTCCCTCCAGTTTAAAAGCCAGTACACCTAGCTATCTAGACACGTAGGTAGCCCCCAAATCACACTCGGGATAATGGCCTCCCACTGATATCATCACTTAGCTTTGACAAATATTGGCAATGTCTCTTGCTTGCTTCTATTAGATTTACAAGCCGCCTTTGACACGCGACAGACCCAAAGATATCCCTATGGTTGTCTCCTTCTCATGCAAACCTTTTGTGGCATATTGGCGCGCTGTGTTGTTTAAATTGACTACTATCTATTACGATCAACGCCGACTGTCTCTGTCAATGGATCGCTCTTGTCTCCTTCGTTCTGTAACTTGTGGGAGGCTTTCCTCAGGGTTTTCCTGTTTGTCCAGATTTCTTTCGTGGTTTTTATTCACTTTGTGCTTATACATGGCGGTTCGTCTGTTTGGGTCGTATTTTAGAAGAAAATGTTTCAGCCTGTCACAAAAGGGATCGCATTCTTTTTGTTTACAATGAGTGTATGTGCTGGTTCAGGAATTGCAGGAGGACATGCTGATTTCTAGAACAAAGTTCATTGACATAATGCATAGCAGTGTTCACATATTATTTCATGCTGATATCTAGAACAAAGTTCATTGGCATAATGCATAGCAGTGTTCACATATTATTTCATGCTGATTTCTAGAACAAAGTTCATTGACATAATACATAGCAGTGTTCACATATTATTTCATGCTGATTTCTAGAAGTCCTTTTTATTGGTGGTTTTAAGTACTTGGTGTTTTCTTTACGATGTGATCTGAAGAAGAGAACCGAAACAACACTAACACTTACTGTTTCTACATTTTAGGAGGATCAGCTTTGTTTGAAGGGAAATGAGTGTCCGATGGAGGGGCAGGCATTCTCATTTGTTTCCCAGGAGGTGAAACCACAACAGCAAGTGTAGAATACCAACTGGAGGGTACTGCACCAACTACCGTGCCGAAACTGAAGCGTCCATGAAGGCCGCCTCCACTGTTCAGGCATCTGCGGATGTTTCCACACATGTGTTTTCCCCTCTCGGATGCCCTCTTTGTTCTGCAGGCGTACCAGAACAGCAAGCTCCCTCACCTATCCAGAGCCCAACAGCAAGTTGCCAGGAAAAGAGGGGCAGTCCTACAGTGGATGCCAGCCCACTGTGGAATTATAGGAAATGAGCAGGCGGACGTCTTTGCATAAGAGGGACCCAGAGGAGAGCAAATCAACAACAGTGCCAGCTTCAACGAAAAGAAGACAACAATTAAGGCTTTAACAAGGCCACCGGTGCAGAGGGACGGTTACCATCTACTGTCCCGGGAGCAGCAGGTAGTTCTGATGCGATTACGCACCAACCACAACGGACTCAACAACCGCATACACCGAAAGACGAAGCTGGCACCATCACCAGTCTGTCCCTGTGGTCTGGAAGACCAGACAACAGATCATGTCCTCCAGACATGTCCCCATCACAAGGAGGCAAGAGATGAAGCTGGCACCATCACCTTTCTGTCCCTGTGGTCTGGAAGACCAGACAACAGATCATGTCCTCCAGAGATGTCCCCTTCACAAGAAGGCAAGAGAAGAAGTGTGGCCCGTCAGCACACCGCTGTCAACCAAACTCCGTGGATCCAAGGAAGAGCTGGAAAAGACAGCACTGTTTATTAAGAGAGCTGGTCTGGTCGTGTAGCGGATGTACGCAAGAAGAAGAAGTTTTAGTGGAAATTAACAAAAACAGCAACACTTCATTTTCTTTCTATCATCCTCATCTTCACTATCATCATTTTCATCAGTTTCACCAGCAGCAATAGCAGCAGCACCACCACGAACACCATCATCATCATCATCATCATCATCATCATCACCTTCATCGTCATCACATGTTTGTATTTGCCCTCCTCTTCTTTCTCGTTTTCTTTCTTTTCCACTTCCTCCCCCTCGTCATCATCATCATCATCATCATCATCATCATAATTATATCGCGTTTTCTGGGCCTAATATGTGAAAGTCTGATTGAAACAACCAATGTCCATTGATCAACGGTCACACAAAATAGCACTTTTTAAATGGTGAGCCAAATAAAATTAATTATTGGAATCGCTAAAAAAATAAAAAATAAAAAATGACAGCTCTTTTACAAGCGTTGAACATTGGGTTTGATCATAAAGCTGCGGGGGAAACATTATTGCTTTTTAGATTTTTCTTTCTTTTTTGTTTCTTTGTTTCCGTAACAAATATTGTTTATGCATAAGAAAATAGATTATCTTTCCTCCATTGTAAAAGTTACTGTTAAGCAATTCACTGTGACCTTTCAAGGATCTGTCAATAATTATTTGGTTGAGAAACCCAAACTGGTGTTTTTTCCAAATGTTTTCAAGGGCATGCAAAGCAATGCGCAACATAGATGAAAGTGGTACGACAGGAATGGTAATTTGTAACATTTCAAGGGAACGTGATGAGACAATACGATAAACAGAGGTAAATAACTCTATTTGAAAGGCCCGTTACTTCCACCGGAGCCGCCTACGACACCATTTCGCCTAGCTCTGCGTGGGTAAAAGGCACATACACTTATTTAAAAAAAAAAAAAAAGACTCTGCAGATTTGTTCACATAATTATATCCTTCAGCCAGCAGAACACGTGACGAGCATCATTGTTTGAACGCTTGAAACATGATAAAGTTAAACTGTCAACACATAAGTAGTCCCTAAATGACTGACGACGTTGGACTGCAAGACTTGGAAATTACTTCCAATCATTCACCGTGGGTTCAAGTTTGTTTTGAGACAACTCATTTTGATTTTCTATGTAATATGAGCAGTTTTGCACCCA
>CM065680.1:52426558-52431558 GCA_017654935.2 Phymorhynchus buccinoides
CCCCCACACACACAATCAAGGCAATATTTTGTGAACCGTTGCACAGAATCACTTCAGATGCTGTACGGTGGAATATTATTTTAAAGTAGATGAGTCCAGTTGAGTTACATTCTAAGAAAAAATAATAACAATTCGTTATAAGGTGAGGTTTCCTCCCTGTATCAAAAATCAACCGGGGATTTGTTGCTTTACACGACATCCCAGCGTTGTTTTTGTTATTGCAGTTATAGTTTTTCTTCTTCCTCCTCCTCTTCTGCTGCTGCTGCTGCTGCTATTGCTGCCTGTCATGCTGCTACTACTTCCCTCCTCCATCACCTCTTCCTCTTTCTCTTCTATAGTTTGTTTCCCCCCCCCCCCCCCCCCCCCCCCCCCCCCCCCCCCCCCCCCCCTTCTCGTCCACACTGTTTTGATTGTCATCGTTTTACACGAGTACTGTTTTCTTACCCCTTGTTGTTCTCCTCTATGCCTGATTCGTTATTCGCTTTCTCTTCTTTCAATTTGGTTTCTTCTCGGGATTGGTCTTTATATGTCTTTCTCTATATTAAGTTCTGTTCATTTGTGTCCTTTGCCCCCAACCTTAGTCGGCAAACGAGTATAAGTTTGTTTAACTCTTCTAGCGCCATTTATTTTTTGGACGTTATTGGTTGTCCGTTGATTCAAGAGGGGAGTAACTATTGTTTCGAATGCGAATGCGTTGCTTACGAATCAGTGACATAAGCTCTAAAAATAGACAAACACATGACAGGGTACTTGGCAGTGAATGTTTTTGCATTTGATGGGAGTGTAGACTGATGTATTCGCTCATGGTGCTAGAAGAGCTAAGTCTGATTTTCTTTCACTCACGTTTTGTAGGTTTGTCTGTCTGGGATGTATTTTGAGAACAGCTGGACAGAATCGCTTCACATTTGTTGTGGGGTTTTTTGCCACATGATTCACTTCTCCCCTCGTGCCCTGTGTGCTGGTCTCCTCTTTACCGACACCCATACCATTATCTTGTCATATTTCTTCCATCTCCTACATCCCAGTACCCCAGGATCCTTATTTTGTCTTCGTCTTTTTCTTTCTTTTTTAAATTCGTGTAGAGTGTGTGTTTAATTCGCATTGCATGTATTCATTTACCATTACTGTTACTTTTTTAAGACCTGTTAGGCATGCTAGAAATAGGATATGGGTAAGGTCTGGGTACAGAGAGAGACACCCCCATCAGCACTCTATAGTCCCCCTTTCTGGTTTGGAGGGGGATGGGAGTGTAAAGTTCAGATTATGGTGTAAATAAAGCCTTTAAAAAAATTCAATAATAAGATGGACCGAGAGGAATGCCTCGGTAGCAGCAGTGACTTGTCGTAGCTGTCAGCGGATGTAGACAAGCGCTTCGTTAGGCCGCATTGAGGAGGCCCCCTGTTGACTTTAAACACACATTTAGCGTGAAGTGAGGAGTTGGATGCCAGAGCGAACCAACTAAACGAGGAGGCCCTCTACCACAGACTATATAGTTTCATAGTCTGTGCCTCTACTACTAGGCCATAGTCTTGGTCTAAGGGTCGGTGTACATCTCGTGTGCTGCCTAATACAAAGCATCTGTTTTGTTTCATTCTGTGTTTTTCTCACACCTGCTGCCATGTCATTCACACCGGGCATATGCGGAGAGAGAGAGAGAGAGAGAGAGAGAGAGAGAGAGAGAGAGAGAGAGAGAGAGAGAGAGAGAGAGAGAGAGAGAGAGAGAGAGAGAGAGAGAGAGAGAGAGACTGACTGACTGGCGTGCGTTGTGTACGCATTTGGTCTGCTGTCCGCCCATGTTGTTTGGATCTTGGGGAAGGGAGACCAAAAGAAGCATACCCGCTTGTGTGCATAGCTTGTCAGCAAGTCAAAAGTAACAAGGCGTGGTGCCATTTGTCAAACAATTGTCAAACATGTTGTGTAGTACCTACTACACTGATGGACACCCAGCTTAATACTACAACCAAAGATTGTATGCTTTTTGCTACAACCAAGAAGACTACTACCAGCAGTCATCTTCAAGTTTCTTATGCTTAGCATTCTTTTTCTTCTTCTTCTTCTCCTTCTTCTTCTTCTTCTTCTTCTTCTTCTTCTTCTTCTTCAATAGCTCAGACAGTTTCCCGTCAATTAGGAGCGCAGATGCGTCATGCTGCGGTTGTGCGCCTAAGTAAGAAATAATTAGGCCCAGCATATCCGACTTCGGCTGGAGGAAATCTCTTTGAAAGTGGTTCTTGAAAAAAGGCAGGAGAATGGGACTGGAAAGGCAGAAAGATAGTATGACAGCAAGCAAAGGGAAAAGGCGGAGTCAAAGAGAGTGACAGATTAGAGGAAGTTACAAGCACAGAACTTCCAGGAACGAAGGAAGGAAAAATGGTGTTTTACGTCCTCTCGGTCATAGACACATATGGGACATTTGTAAATACAAAGATGGTGGGACCAATGCTGGCTGAAATGCCCGGAGGCAGTGCAACACCTGTAAAGTCGAGAGAGAGAGAGAGAGAGAGAGAGAGAGAGAGAGAGAGAGAGAGAGAGAGAGAGAGAGAGAGAGAGAGAGAGAGAGAGAGAGAGAGAGAGAGAGATCCCATTCTCTATTTACCAACAGTTTGTTTGATTTCCTTTTGCCATCTATCCTACTTATCTCAATATTATGTAATTTGGTCCTGTCTGGCTGCACATGTTCTTTGGATACTGT
This sequence comes from Phymorhynchus buccinoides, assembly GCA_017654935.2. Taxonomy (NCBI): domain Eukaryota; kingdom Metazoa; phylum Mollusca; class Gastropoda; order Neogastropoda; family Raphitomidae; genus Phymorhynchus; species Phymorhynchus buccinoides. The sequence goes on from CM065680.1 coordinate 52,429,248, forward strand.
GTATAATATTTATCCTGACGAATCTTATGACTATTGTAATCTGAGTCACATTGCCAGTTGTCCTATCACTTGGAGTTATCTACTTTATTTCCAACACTTCTTGTAAATACACAACACATGGTTGATTTTATTGTCCTCAGTTAATGACCTTTTCGAGCTTTTTGTGAAAGTTTATTGTCCAGACTATCTTGATAATCCATGTTTTATGGAAAGCCCACACTACCGTTAGTTGCTCGATTCGTTTACTATGCTCATTTACATTAGAGTCCCAATCACATGTATTGGTTCTCAATTTATGTTGAATGTTTGTAATGTTTCTGTGTACTTATCTCTTCCCTTTATCTTTCACTATCTTTTGAACAAGAGAGAGACCCCCCGCTTGAAACCAACAGTCCTGGCTGAATTTATATACCATGTGCTCCTGCACACTATAACCTGATGTCTGTTGACATCCAGGCCCACAGAGCCAGGATTGGTGGTTTTCATGATGGAGCTCTGGCCCTGTGTCGCAAACTGTCATACCTTCGTAAGACTGACATCATGACTTTCTTCATTCTTCACCTTCTCCCATGTAAACATTGCATAGTGTTAGCATTACTCGTCCATATTATCATTTCAAACACTGATCAACATTCTTTGACTGCATACCTAAATCAATATTCCGTTCACAACAAAACTGGTAATGATAATCTCCTGATCTCACACTCCCAACGGTTCTTTGCTGCTGTATCCGAACTATTACTTATTTTAGCTAACGATGTAGAACGTAACCCGGGGCCCACTAATAAAGCCAATCTATGCATTGTCCACAGCAATGTCCAAAGCCTGAGAAACAAAATGACTCTTTTGGAGGCAGAATCAAAAGAATATGACATTATTACATTATCTGAAACATGGCTTTCTGACTCCATATCCAATGATCTGATATGTATACCCAATTTCCATCCCCCTGTCAGGCGCGATCGACCCCTTGACCATCATGGAGGAGTCACCATTTATGTCCGTAATTCTTTGTACTGCAAACCTCGCCCTGACCTCCAGGTTGCAGAATTAGAAGCCGTATGGATAGAAACTAAATTAAAACAAAAGAGCATCTTGATTGGTTCTTTTTACCATCCCCCCAATGCGCTGGTTCGCTATTGGGACCTCATAAGTGATAATCTAAGAAAAGTAAATAGTACATCATTGCCATTTATTGTCTTGGGTGATTTTCATTCAGACTTCCTCAACAACCCTTCTCCTCACCTAACAGGCATTTTGCAGTTGTATAGTCTTCACCAGTTAGTAAAAGAGCCAACCCGAATCACTGACACAAGTTCTACTTGCTTAGATCTGATTATTACCCAATCACCCGAACTTATTGAATCAACTCAGGTCTTGCCCGCAGCCTTCAGCGATCACAGTATTTCGTGCCTACACTTGAAACACGCAGTTAAAAACAATACTAGCTTCAAGAGAACTATCTTCAATTATAACAAACTGAATATAGAAGAATTTTGCCGATTATTACATCTCATCAATTGGGAACATATTTTAAGTATGGAAACTATTGACGATACTACTGAACTTTTCACAGAGACATTCATGACCCTAGCTAAACAGTGCATGCCTACTAAAATTATAACTGTTTACCCAAATGATGTACCTTGGTTAACTGATGATATTCGCTTATTGATAGAGGAACGTAAGTGCATCCATGCTATAGCAAAACAAACAAACGATCCTGAAGATTGGCAAAACTTTAGAACATTTCGTAACTATGTCACAACTTAAGAGAGAGAACGGCAGTCCGAGTTCTATACTGATATTGATGAAAAAGCATCAGATCCCCCAAATTTTGGTCACAAGGACTGGTGGAAGCTAGTAAAATCCTTTTTTAACAAAAAAGGCATTAACAGTGAAGAGATACCACCCTTACTCTCAAATGATACCCTATACTATTCTAACAAAGATAAAGCAAATGTATTGAGGAACTTTTTCATTGAACAAGCCACTTTAGACAATGATGATGATGAATTGCCACAGATACCATTTGCCAATCATGAAACCAATGAATTAGTACTTACTGAGGAAGACGTTGTATCTGTTATTAAATATTTAGACAAAACTAAAGCTACTGGCCAAGATCTCATACACAACAAGCTTCTGATGCATGCGCTTTATGTTATAGTCAATCCTCTTACTCAGTTATTCAATCGATGCCTAAATGAAAGTAAATTTCCATCCTTATGGAAAATCGCACACATTTCCCCTATCTACAAAAAAGGATCTAAAGAACTATGCAACAATTATCGTCCAATTTCACTTCTTA
>CM065680.1:52436558-52451558 GCA_017654935.2 Phymorhynchus buccinoides
AATGTGCGCAGAATCGCCCGATTTCAATTTACTGGTGCTGTTTACGGTTGCACTAAACGCACTCGTCGCTGCTTCCCTCTTCTGTAACGATCTCGTTTCATACAGACAATCCATATCCACTACCTTCACCTTATTACCCCTGCCCTCCTCCGAAATCGGAATGTGTCGGCTGTGCGCATCGGGGAGACCAGTGAAAGCTGAAACCCGGACACATACGTATCTTACGCATTATGGCCATATAGCCTGGGAACGCAGAAGAAGAAGATTACCCCTGCCACAGCTAGGCCTGTATGCTTATTTGTCATTTCCATCCCTGTTACAAAAATTAGCTTTTACTTGCTACGATATAGATCATGCGATAAGTCTGGTGCATCGATCACAACTGACCAATCCCATCTTCATAAATCACTATAAATCACAATTGATCAACAAACTTATTTAAGGTCACAGGCAACCACACGTCAATGGCACCTTGCGATGCAACATGCCCAACATCTGTGTAATGTATGGATACTATGTATTATTATGTATATCATTTCATATATGAAATAATGCTTGGTTTGGGAAGGCCCACAATGGGGACTCTATTACAGAGCCCTTGGTGCCACCCCAAGGCAATTAAAACAGATACTATTAAAATTAGATAAGATAAGACAGACTGAGTATATTTAGAGAGAAAAAAGACCAATATAACTCATAACTTAAGTATTTTATACGAATGTAAATATATGTGTATCTGCGTTTCGTGCGTGTTTAATGTATTTTTTGTATATATGTTATTCTTTCATAGGTCATAGGTTTTTAAATCATGTGGTCCCTAAACATGATTTCAAGCTAGGATTTAACTTTTTTTTAAACTTACAAATTAAGATATATTATTTTAAGCGACCCTCCCCTCCCCATTTTATATAAACTACCTTAAGAAATCTTTTAAATGATTAGATTTAGATACGTGGAAGCGTGGCAGGGACCTTAAACTCCCAAGAGAGAGAGAGAGACTTATTTAAAAGTAACAACAAGGAGTAAATAAGAACTAGATCATCCCACATTGTGGCGGTACCATAGCCGATGAGGTTTATCCGAGGCGTGGTTACCGCTGCACTTATCTATATTGTTAAAAAACTCGGGACTTTACTGGTGTTGCACTGCCTCCGGGCATTGCAGCCAGTATTGTTCCCACCATCTTTGTATTTACAAATGTCCCATATGTCCGAGAGGACGAAAAACACCACTTTTCATAAATAAGAACAGGATCAAAATTAGTCAGTTGCATAAGATTTCAAATGCTGATCCCCCCCTCCCCTCACCCCCCAGACAATATTTAAGAGGTCGTCTTTCATTTCATTAGTCACTTTTTAAACCAGTGCACATTTCTAAGTTCATGTAATGGAATTAATTATTTGATTGGTATAGTTTTGTTTCACATGTTTGATTAATGTTCTTTCAGTTATGTTGTATCTCTGTCATGTTGTTGCACCTAACCCGAATATATCTTTTGGATATATTAAAGTGTACTTGAACTTGAACTTGAACACAAACACAGTAACAACAACATTAGCAACAACCTTTACAAGAACAACATCAACACCAACACCACCGCAACAACATTAACAACATGTAACAACAAGAACAGAATCAGCAGCTATAGCAGCAGCAACAACAAGTCCCCTCGCAGCATCGCCGAGCTACTCCGAAATCGGAATGCGTCGGCTGTACACATACATAAAAACGCATTAAAACAGCACGTAACTACATACAAACGCATGAAAACAGCACGAAACCGAATAGTTTTTTATATATAGCCTTAGGGTTCGGACCCGTGATTTGAGCGCGCGCGATCATGCGCACACGAGCGCACAGAACATTCATGACAACTGTGTTATAGACCATTCATCAAGAAATGTGAAAAAAACCTGCATTGAAATACATGCAAAACTTCGCGAGATATTAGCGATTATGTGTTTTGGGGTTTGAACCCCGTAACTGGCGCGACCTTGACCTTAATGTAAAACTAAATACATCAGTGGATAGCTTGCATCTTGGCAAACTAGTATACCAAATTTGATGACGATAGACTGAATAGTTTTTTTAGAAAAACGGACGAATATCTGGACGGACGGACGGACGGAGGCACGCCGGAGGCACGGACGGATCAGACAGAAACAATAGCTCCCCGAACCTTCGGCTCGGGGACTAAAAATCGAAGCTTCTGTTAATGTCTTTGTACAAGTGCGCACATCTCAGCCGAGGTCACCCTAATTTATGTGAAGACCTTGCTTACGGATGCCTCCAGGTACTGTTCTTGAGAGGTGGATGCGCACAAGGGATTTCCACGCGCATATATGAAAATACGGAGTAATCCCGTGTCACTGCTCGAGGTGACTAACGAAGATATACACACACAACCTCTGCATGTCGTACTGCCCCGAAAAAATGGTATACGGCTGTTTTGTGGAAATAACTCTTCGACTAATTTGACGTAAATCTCACTCGCAGAATCGACCGAAGACGTAAACTACTGTTGAAGATCTTTTGGTGGAAACAGATTTATAAGGACACTAGAAGATGTCGCCGAGCGGCAGACATTGTCCTCGGCCGCTTTTCTGCCTTGCGGTTGTTCAGTGCATTTGGGCACTCGACACATATCCCGGGAAACTTCTTGTTGTTTGTCTCATCTTCTGGGCCGTACAGTGGCGTTTTTCCACGCCTCTCATTCCGAATCCCAACTCGCAGTCACACCCTGGTTTGTCAGGTCGCAGAATCCCAAACTAGCAGTCCAAGGGGAGCGGATCTATGCTAGGCGGTCAGGAGGCAACCAAACCGAGGAGACACTGTACTGCTGCTGAGTCACTTCGGTGGAGTTCATTGGAGCCTGTTCTGCGGTGACATACGCAGGACACCATCTACTGAGCCCCCTCCTACTGACGACAATAATGTCTTAGTCCTTTTTAATTCTGCCGATTAAAAAGTCCTTTCATTAGAATGACAACGCTTATCATGTTGATGATATAAACGAAAAGTTTTCACTTGACGTGTTTTTTTCTCTTCACTATTCTGACTTTGGCTTAAATCCATCGAGTAGTTAAGAAAAAAAACAACAGATGCGTGTGACAGACAGCAGGCAGGCAGACAAATTGAAAACTCGTGTAGTCGTTGGCCTCCTACTTCATGGCAGAGGACAAATAAAACAAAATGCTGGAGAGAGAGAGAGGGAGAGGAAGTTGGGCTGAGGTCGGGGGGTAGAGGGTTGAAAACGGAGAGACAGAGAACGGTTTATAAATTCATATTTATTAAACGCAGCTGCCGGGGCTTAGTATTGTCAGCACCTGCATGGGTCTAAGATGTACAACTTTTGTACGTTCTTAATCTCGTTTTCGTGTTATATATTATATTCTCATCAGCGTTCCCTCTTTTTTCTTCTTCCATTTGTCATCATTTTTTCCCCATCTATATCCTTCACTTCAATTTATACTCTCTCTCACTCTCTCTCTCTCTCTCTCTCTCCTCTCTTCTCTCTCTCTCTCTCTCTCTCTCTCTCTCTCTCTCTCTCTCTTTTCTGTATCCCCCACCCTCTCTCTCTCTCTCTCTCTCTCTCTCTCTCTCTCTCTCTCTCTCTCTCTCTCTCTCTCTCTCTCTCTCTCTCTCTTTTCTCTGTATCCCCCACCCTCTCTCTCTCTCTCTCTCTCTCTCTCTCTCTCTCTCTCTCTCTCTCTCTCTCTCTCTCTCTCTCTCTCTCTCTCTCTCTCTCTCTCTCTTTCTTTCTCCGTGTCAAACTCGTCACTGATGAGCAATAACTGTCGTCATTGTTTTTGGTTATGTGCACCTGAGATACAGAATACACATAGACTACGCTAAGTAACAAAGTGATTCTTTTAAATATATTTCCCCCCCTATACAAATTATTTCTGAAATGCTGTTTTGAATGTTGACTTTTCAACTTTCTGTTTTGGGTGTGGATGGTGCTGGGGAGGCTTTATGTTGTTGCTGGCTTGTTGGTTCAGTTTTCGAAGAATTAAGAGGAGTTGATGCATTATTTAGTTTTCATTTTGAGACTCTTGAGGTTTTTTAGCTGATTGTTTCGTCCTTTTACAGTATGAGTGATTGAGCAAGCTAGGTGTGTTGCAGATGAGTTGATTTCAAATTAAGTAGCGAAATATCTTTTTTTCCGTATTTACACCTCCACTGTTCTTACATTCAACATGGAAAATTATTTATTTTTCTTCTTCTTCTTCTTCTTCTTCTTCTTTCTATTCTTCTTATTCTCGGACGAGTGCATCGTCATCACCATCGACTCATTAATGTTGACAACGTTGAAAGTGATTTAAGGTGCATGGAGTGAACAAAATTTGGTAGTAATACAAAGTTGTTCAAATAAAAAAAGGTGTCTTTTTTTTTCTTGTTTACTTTTTTTTTTTATCTCAACGCGGTGCCCTCTTTCTGTGCTGTTGTTAGTGCTATATTTTTAAAAATGAAATTTTGTAATAAAAACAAGTAACATTTGAAGCGATTCTGTTCAGCAGTTCACAATACACAACCCGGACAGACCAAAAAAGAAGAAGAAACAAACAAACAACACAAAACAACAACAAAACACAACACGTACGAATCCATACTCCTGCTGCCCATTTATGGAGGCGGAGGACAATGGAAACAATGTTAAGAAAATAAGGGTGGCGAGAGAGAGAGAGAGAGAGAGAGAGAGAGAGAGAGAGAGAGAGAGAGAGAGAGAGAGAGAGAGAGAGAGAGAGAGAGAGAGAGAGAGAGAGAGAGAGAGAGAGAGAGAGAGAGAGAGATAGAGAGAGAGAGAGAGAGAGATAGAGAGAGAGGAGAGAGAGAGAGAGAGGAGAGAGAGAGGAGAGAGAGAGAGAGAGAGAGAGAGGGGGGGGAGAGAGCGAGAGCGAGAGAGAGAGAGAGAGAGAGAGAGAGAGAGACTGGAAACGGTGGAAGGCGAGTTAACGTACAGGTTGTGGGGTAGCAAATATCGTAGTAAGACAAAATCGTTCACATAAAATAAGTGGGGGTTTTCATGCTCCCCCCCCCCCCCCCCATGATTTGTTAATGTCTTGGTGCAATGCTCTCTTTCTGTGCTTTTGTAAGTACGATATTTTCTGAATAAATGTTGTGTTCACATGCCCATCCTTCGCGCCTGCCTAGTGCCTACGCATAGCACGGAAAGAATGTCCAGCTCGCTCCTCAACCTGCTCAGGCCCCACTATATTGAAAATCCTATGAACGTCCTCCGACCAGGAACAGGCACATGTGGGACATTAATAGATACAAGGATGGTGGGACAATCCTGGAGGTACTGTAATACCAGAAAAGTCCCGAAATGTTAATCAATGAAGATTTTGCGGTGACAACAGGCCCTATATAATCACTGTAGGTAAGAAGAGCTTATACACATCTGTATTGCTAAAAATGCGGGACTTTCCTGGTGTTGCACTGCCTCCGGGCATTGCCTCCAGGATCGTTCCCACCATCTGCATATCTACTAATGTCCCATATGTGTCTGTTCCAGACCGGAGGACGTTAAGCAGAATTTCATCAAGTCCACAGTAGATGGCTTAAACGACGACTTTGTTGTTTATTGACTCGCTTCTTTTTCAACACAAATGCTTGCTGTTTGGGTTGCACATGGTCGAATCGTTCATTGACAAAGTCATACAATTTCAGCAAGATTCAATGAACGGTTTTGAAAATATGAAACAAAAAGTAAAAGTATGGGTGCAAACACACACACGGGATACGGGAAGGGTTACAAAAAAGAAGAAGCGGTGACTGAGGCCTGTACAATGTCCCATATGGCTTCGGCCGAGAGGACGTAAAGCATAACTTCGTCGGCCTGTACAGCCAAGTGCCGTTAGCACGGTTAGCAAGCCCAGTGTCAGTCACCGGGACCATAAACTAGTCCTTCCTTCGCCGCCAGGTCCTCCGGAGAGCGGCGGAGGCAAACAGAGACGGTCTGATTGCAATTGGTCTGCCCCGCTACGCCCCCACGATGCGGCCACTGGACAAGCTACAGTAGGCCTAGTAGGGGGACCTCGTCGCGTTCCCGCTCACTGCACACGCTTAGCTGTCCCCGACAGTCAGTCGGGCAGGTCTTTCCGACATAGACTGGAGCCTTATCTATGTGTACTATTTCTTCTTCTTCTTTTCCTTTTCTGCCCCTTTCTTCCCTGCTGCCCCTGTGCTAAGGGATGTGGCTTGGGTTTTTTGTTAGTTTTTGTTTTTGTTCTTATCTGTCCACATTGACTGACTCTCTCTCTCTCTTCTCTGTCTGTCTGTCTCTGTCGCTGTCTCTGTCGCTGTTTCTCTCTCTCTCTCTCTCTCTCTCTCTCTCTCTCTCCTACGTCTCTCGGGCTCTCTCTCTCTCTCTCTCTCTCTCTCTCTCTCTCTCTCTCTCTCCTCTCTCTCTCTCTCTCTCTCTCTCTCTCTCTCTCTCTCTCTCTCTCTCTCTCTCTCTCTCTCTCTCTCTCTCTCTCTCTCTCTCTCTCTCAAATCTCAGAAAATGTGTTTTTGTTATTTACTTTAAAGTCTTTTATCTTCATACTCTTTTTTTCTTCTTCTTGCAAGTTTGAAATATAATTGTGGAAAGAAAAGAGTGATAGGATAATGATGATGATGATGATGATGATGATGATGATGATGATGATGATGATGATGAGGAGAGTGATGGAGTAAGGAAGCTGGGAAGTGAGGGTGGTGGTGGGTGGTGGTGAACTTGAGAGAGTGGGGTGGTGGATAGAAATGGACGGGGAAGAGAACGAACGAAGGAGGGAGGGATTTGTCGACACATCCGCTGGCTGGAAGCTGCCCTGATCCCCGGCTTATCCCGCCTGGCAGGGCTGGGGACGGGAGGTAATTAGTGCCCTCGCTGCCTCACCGGCACAGCCAAGGTAGCTAAGGGAAGAGAGAAAGACGGGAAAATACCTTTGCATCCTCCCCTACTTCTTCAATCTTCCTCCGTCGCCCCACTCCCCCTCCCCCTCACCCCCAGCATCTCCTTCCCGGGCTTTACCTCTTGCCTCTAAAGTCTGCCACTACTTCATCACCACCAACGTCCTCCTTACTACAACTCTCTCATTACTCCAACATCGGTCTTTTCTCACAGCGGCCCACTTTGTTTCAAGCCAGACCACTGAAATCAAACTAATTACAAGGGCCCAGAGATTACAGTACGCGTTCAAGTTTCGTCGAGAGCGCACGAACTTTTCAAGGGAGTTCGTGTTTACCGGCAGAGCTGGCCTCCCCAGCTTTCTAATCCTGGAGGCAGCCATTTTGAAAAGCGTCGGGAATGAGGCTAGCTACTCTACAGACAGCCTGTTTCAACTTTTGTCAGACGACGGCAAGATCCAGTCACGAAGAGAAGGAGGAAAGGGGAAAACAAATCTTTTTTTAAAAAAATAAATGGCTTCAAGGATCATGATTAGTAACCACGGTGGAAAGACTTCATTTGGTTTTGGTTCTTATAGGCCTCTTTTGTTTTTAGTTTCGGAGGTTGGCTGGTTGTTGTCCATTCATCACCAAGCCGTCCAAGTACCCGTCCGGTGCACACAATACATCAGATTCACGAGGAGAATCAACAAGAACCAAGGCGTCGGATTTTGACATCAGGGAGAAAAGGATGAAAAAAAGGTTAGTCACTTTTTAACCACAATCAGTCATTATTGTCATAATTGTCATAATCGCATTAGTGAGTTACTTAATGTCGTAACACCAGTATAAAAGTTTGACGTGAAAACAGTCCTGATTTCGATTGTAGGTCTGATAGATGACCCCCCCCCCCCCCCCCCCCCCCCCCCCCCCAAAATATTACAGGAATAGAATGAATTTCATTTATTTACCTGAGTTGTTGTTGATGTTTTTGTTGTTGTTGGCTTAAAGACTCCTGGAAACATCCCAACAGCCGAAGCACTTGAACACTATGGTACAAATGCACCAGCTAGAGATGAGAACATTACGTGTGTGACCGTTTTTGATTACCCTGCCACGTGGGCAACCACACTCCGACTTCGGAGGAGATTTATCTGAGCGAATTACAAAAACGCTATTATCATAAATCGTGAACACGTGCAAGAATAGAGCACTGTTCGGTAGGCCTAATGTGAAGAAACGTTTAATTAAGGTCTTCATATCTTTTTCTGTCTGACCTGGCAAGCCGAGCGACATCACACCTTGACAGATGTGTCACATTCTGTTATCACCAGTCATTCTTCCATGTGCCTTTCGTAAGGGCCATGCTGATTAGTAGCGTGCTCTCTCTCTCTCTCTCTCTCTCTCTCTCTCTCTCTCTCTCTCTCTCTCTCTCTCTCTCTCTCTCTCTCTCTCTCCCCCACTCACACGCACGTACGTACACACGCGCGCGCGCACACACACACACGCACACACACACACGACACACAGAAACTTCCGTGATCAGCGCGACAAACACATGGGTTCAATCTGCCGTGTCAACCCAAACTTGGTAGTCCATTCTGCTTCCCATGATCGTGACACCCCGCGGCCACTGTTGGACTTCTGCTCCACAGGGCCCCAATCACAGCTCCTGTTAACCCTATTACTTCCACCACCATCACCTCCCGCCCCCTTCTCCTTCTGCGCTATCTTCCATTGTAATTCGTTCAGCATTTAGAAACTAAACAGTCTGGTAGACCAATTAGTCCAAAAAAACAAGAACATGACCAACAAACACATGCCATATTAAATAGCAATAATGTCAGGGCAGAGAAAAAAGTCAGAATATTATGGAATTGTAAAAAGTGTTGGCCTAAATTAGGAAATATCTGTGTAAAATAATTGGTCTTTTTTCTTCATTATTCCATTGTCAAAACATGAGTATTGGGTGCATTGAGCATAAATAAACTATTTTTGTCTCTCATATCCACGACGCCGTTTTAAAGTAATCCGAGGAATGTGAATCGCAAACACACGCACTCTCGCGCATACATACACGCACGCTCAGTAGACCTAATACTCTCCTGTGTGAGATGCATGTTCATAGGCATATATTCTACTGTCATTAAATACCCAGAATGTTTTCCATTACAATTAAAAGCAATAGGCCTACATGTTTTAATGCGATTCTTATTCTTACAAACTGAAAACCAGAGCGCGTTTAGTGCAGGTTTTTGTTCTTGTTCGTTTCAACACAAGCACAGACGACAATTGGTCGGCCATTTTGGTTATGACCTCTGTGCGTGTCACAATCCTGGGCTGTGGTTGGCCGAAAGCTAGCCGCGTATTCATGAGGAGGCCCCAGATACTTGCCAAGGCGAAAGACCAGCAAAAATGTCACATTCCAGTTACCTGTCAAAAGAAAGGGGGAAAAAAAAGACACTGGATATTTCAAGCGAAAAAATATGGTATTGACAAGAACACTTGGTAAGTAAATACAAAAATAAGTGTGGACGATGTTTTATGTGGGCATGCGATTGCGTTGTTTCCTGCATGTGCTTCTGTGCTTGTCACTCACAATGGATCGACCACCCTCGGCGCCATTTTGAATAATGTCCTGTGTATTTTGGGTTTTTTAGAATTTATTCTGGCCAAAAAACTACTATATTTATGTCTTTATCTATACTGATGATTTTGCTTTTGTGTGTTGTTTTCAAATGGTTCTATTTTAATTTGTTATCTCGTTGTTGACTGTATACAACGAGGAGGAGGGGGGGGATTATTAAAAGCTTTTGTGTTATTGGAACAATTCCTTATTACCCATTTAAGTTAACCATTCATGAACAATTTATGCCTTGCCTTCATATTTCTTGTTCTTTTTTTTTATTTCACCTGTACTGAAATCACTGAGTGCTGGGCTACTACTGTGCTCGACCCTCGCGCAGATAACACACGCGTTTCGATAATATTTCAAGTCGAGACGAAGTAATTGAGTTTTCAACTGTCGGTTTCTAGGTCTGCGCGTGCCGCGATGTGTAGTTGCTTCCGACCGTGTGTGGGCCGATTGCAATTAGTGTGTCTACCTCCCTCTCATAACTGCGTTCAGGTCCTCCAACCACTCAAACTTTGAGCCTCAAAATGCTTACTACCCGCTGCTAGGACAAACGGAAAGACTAGCGTGCGTTTGTGTCAGGGGATGTTTGAGAGCACCAGATTGAATTTTTGTTTTTAGTCTGTGGATTATATTAAAAACATTTGACGGGTATGAAGTCCGGGGATCAAAAAGGTGAGAGAATAATTACAATTGTTGGAGAGAGAGAGAGAGAGAGAGAGAGAGAGAGAGAGAGAGAGAGAGAGAGAGAGAGAGAGAGAGAGAGAGAGAGAGAGGCAATATTGATGACACTGTGTATATGAGGGAGGGGGGGGGGGGGGGGGACTCTTTGATTTAACCTTATTTTTCAAATAGAAATGTGATGTATTATTCATTAGATATATTCAAACAATGAAAGTACAAAGTACCAATTATCAGATGAGAGGCAAAAACTAAATGAGATTGGGGGGACAGAGGTTGAGAGCGAGACACACAAAGGGAGTGAGTGAGTGTGTGTGTGTGTGTGTGTGTGTGTGTGTGTGTGTGTGTGTGTGTGTGTGTGTGTGTGTGTGTGTTTTAATGCAATGTTTGAAACAAATGTAAGTTTATTTATATTGACTCATGGCAATGTGTGAAACAAATTAACTTTCATGTTGACAGCATAATTATCATTTTTTATATCCAGTATGTATTCTTTGACGGGATCTGGTCTCTCTCTCTCTCTCTCTCTCTCTCTCTCTCTCTCTCTCTCTCTCTCTCTCTCTCTCTCGTCTCTCTCTCTCTCTCCAACAATTGTAATTATTCTCTCACTATTTTATGACCTTACACAATAGAGTATTTTTTAATGGTTTGAAAGTCAACAGTAAGTTTTAGTTTCCTAAGTATTACTAGTATAGCTATGTGATATGTGTTTGGAAATATATATATTTTTTGTAATTATTTATAAAACGTTACAAAGTTCTGTGCACTTAGACTTACCCCCCCCCCCCCCCTTCAAACACATACCACAGTCACATCACATCAGCAACAAAACAGCACAGTACAGCACAGCACTTCACAACACAACACAACACAGCACAACACAATGCAACACAACACAACATAACACAACACATGCATATATACACAGATGTGCATGTACAGATTATTGGCATTGGTGGTTTAAACATCTTTACATGATAAATTATCACAGCAAAGTACAAACAAATGAACTTGGAAAATATAATTTCTGTGTGTCACACTCAAACATGGTTTGAGAAACTACAGTTTGTGAGGGGGAAATATGATTATCAAATTCATTAAGGGCTGGTAGAAGGTACAGTTCATGGGGAAAAGATCATTATTATTAACTTTATCAAGGGTTGGTAGAAGGCACAGTTCTTGGGGGAAAGATCATTATCAACTTTATTAAGGGCTGGTAGAAGGTACAGTCCATGGGAAAAGATCATTATTATCAACTTTATCAAGGGCTGGTAGAAGTTACAGTCCATGGGAAAAGATCATTATCAACTTTATCAAGGGCTGGTAGAAGTTACAGTCCATGGGGAAAATATCATTAATATCAACTTTATCAAGGGCTGGTAGAAGGTACAGTTCATGGGGGAAATATCATTATTATCAACTTTATCAAGGGCTGGTAGAAGTTACAGTCCATGGGGAAAATATCATTATTATCAACTTTATCAAGGGCTGGTCGAAGCTACAGTTCATGGGGAAAATATTATTATCAACTTTATCAAGGGCTGGTAGAACTAGAAGGTACAGTTCTTGGGGAAAAGATCATTATTATGAAATACAGTCCATGGGAAAAGATCATTATTATCAACTTTATTAAGGGCTGGTAGGAGCTACAGTTCATGGGGGAAAGATCATCATTATCAACTTTATCAAGGGCTGGTAGAAGTTACAGTCCATGGGGAAAATATCATTATTATCAACTTTTTCAAGGGCTGGTAGAAGCTACAGTTCATGGGGAAAATATCATTATTATCAACTTTTTCAAGGGCTGGTAGAAGCTACAGTTCATGGTAAAAAGATCATTATTATCAACTTTATCAAGGGCTGGTAGAAGGGACAGTTCTTGGGGAAAAGATAATTATTATGAAGTACAGTCCATGGGAAAAGATTATTATCAACTTTATTAAGGGCTGGTAGGAGTTACAGTTCATGGGGGAAAGATCATTATTATCAACTTTATCAATGGCCGGTAGAAGGTACAGTTCATGGGGGAAAGATCATTATTATCAACTTTATCAAGGGCTGGTAAAAGGTACAGTTCATGGGGAAAAGATCATTATTATCTACTTTATCAAGGGCTGGTAGAAGGTACAGTTCATGAGGAAAAGATCATTATTATCAACTTTATCAAGGGCTGGTAGAAGGTACAGTTCATGGGGGAAAAGATCATTATTATCAACTTTATCAAGGGCTGGTAGAAGGTACAGTTCATGGGGGAAAAGATCATTATTATCAACTTTATCAAGGGCTGGTAGAAGGTACAGTTCATGGGGAAAAGATCATTAGTATCTACTTTATCAAGGGCTGGTAGAAGGTACAGTTCATGGGGTAAAGATCATTATTATCAACTTTATCAATGGCTGGCTGAAGGTACAGTTCATGAGGAAAATATTATTATCAACTTTATCAAGGGCTGGTAGAAGGTACAGTTCAGGGGAAAAGATCATTATTGTCAACTTTATCAAGTTATCACACACACACACACACACACACACACACACACACACACACACACACACACACACACACACACACACACACACACACACACACACCGACACACAGAGACACACACTAACACACACACACTAACACACACGCACGCACTAACACACACACACACACACACACACACACACACACACACACACACACACACACACACACACACACACACACACACACACACACACACACACACACACCGACACACAGAGACACACACTAACACACACACACTAACACACACACACACACACACACACACACACACACACACACACACACACACACACACACGCACGCACGCACGCACACACACACTTCATCATCATATGATATATGCATATTATTCCATTCCAATTCAATCTGTTTATTTTCCCCAACTGAGGGGAAACTTGATCCCCTTTCAATGGGAAAAGACGTTGAATGTGTTTATTTCTCTTTTACTTATTTTATTAGAACACCCACAGTGAAGTGTAGTAAATAAAAAAAAGAATAAGAAAAGAGTGCCACGTTGATTTTATTACTGTTCAATTCATTGACTGACATAAGTTTCTTTGATGTTTTCCCAGTATGTTAAAACCCATGAGCGCAATGGTCATAAATGCACATTCTAATAAATACTATGGAATGTGAAAATATGCTTTTAAAAAATCTATATCACCTGTTTATGGAACAAGTTGATTCCATTCCAACCAAATGTGAAAGAGATTATTCTGAAAAAGAAAGCATTCCAGCCTATCTGAATGAGGGATTGTCCTGAAAAAGGAGATAAGAATAAAGAAAATAAAGATGTGTTATGACCGGTTTTACAATATGCAATTAAGAGTCAATGTCTTTTAATGGCGTTGTGATGTGAAGTTCTATGACAAGCAGCCAATTCTTTGTTCATAATGTTTGTTGAGTGTTTGTTTTGTAAACCTTGGCTGAAGAGTTTACTTTGTACATGCCAAAAAACATATGTGTTAATTTGTTTTAAACCATATTTGTTGCATTACAAAATAGTAAGGGTAAAATGAACAAACACTAACAAGCGTAATTTTGTTCCCATGAAAAACACCACCATCACCAACATCATCTACAAACACAAGGAAAACAAAACCAAAAGAAACCCAAACAAACAATACAAAACACCAAAATGCAACCGTTTTGTGAAAGTCACCCTCGAAAATATTCTAATCAAAAATGTAAATTTGTGAAAATACATAAAACAAAACAAACAATATTTACTACAAAAGCAACATGAATGTTATTTGGAATGTTGCATGTGAAATGGGTTTGGGCATTATGTCATACAAAAATAGAACGACACAGACCAGTTTAAAAAGCATGTTTTCCATTAATTCATTCATTTATTCGTTCATTCACTCAATTCTATTCATTTCTTTATTTACGCAGCATTTTGAACACTTTTAAACAACATTAAAGGCCCTTTGACAGCTCCAACCTCTCAGTAATGTTTTGGGAATAACATTATGTACAAGTAGGTACATCCCATAAATAAATAGTCATTGCAACGATTTGTTTTGGTACATTAAAAGGACCTAATACAATTATATCATTTAAGTGTGTCGCTGGTCCTTTTAATGTACTATTTCCTAAATGTTAAAAACATTGTAAGTTTCCTAATTCCAAGAAAAAGCAATAGTTCCCAGAAATCCCAATTCTTGTTAAATTAGAATATGCCCATTACTAACAATAACAAAGCGAAAACTAGAACAGAAACCAAGAGCATTATCTGTGATTTTATAACACCACTACAAAGGCAATTGGTTGGGTTTTTTTATATAGATAAACTGACAGTTATGTTAGGACATAGTCACATTAAACCCTTTCACCGCCAATGTCGCATTTTAGCACCACAGTGATTTGACACCTATGTCACTAAAAGGCATCAAATTGGGGTCTATTATCCAAAGACCCTGTTGTCTTACTTTTGGGAAGTAAGGACAGACCTTATTTTATATCTGTCACAGAAGAATCCCCAATACTGCAGATGGATTTTGTTCTATACCCAGGTAAATTTAATGGAAATGTTTGGCTGAAGTATGGCTGGCGGTGAAAGGGTTAAAACTAAAAGTTTCCTTTTGTGTCCCCCCATCAAGACAAATGTCATATTGACATTTTTATTTGTCCTATTGATTTCTGCAAGAGCCAAGACATTTTGTCCTATTGATTTCTGCTAGAGCCAAAACATTTTGTCCTATTGATTTCTGCAAGAGCCAAGACATTTTGTCCTATTGATTTCTGCAAGAGCCAAGACATTTTGTCCTATT
>CM065680.1:52454058-52456558 GCA_017654935.2 Phymorhynchus buccinoides
TGTTGGTGGTGTGTGCATCAATGAAAATAATTAGATTTATTCTTGTTGTTATAGTTATTGAACTTTTTCTTCAGTACAGTTTATGATTATATAGGCCTATGTCAATAGATGGTGCAATTCGTTTTACTTCTTTTACTCAAAACTGAAGTTGGAAGAAAGGCATGAGCAAACTGCAGTTAGATACATTTGTATGTGTGCGTGGGTGGGATTGGAGGCGAGAGAGAGAGAGAGAGAGAGAGAGAGAGAGAGAGAGAGAGAGAGAGAGAGAGAGAGAGAGAGAGAGAGAGAGAGAGAGAGAGAGAGAGTCAAAGTCAAAAATAGTTTAATGTTTAGGCCTCTGGCCCAAAACAATATTGACAAACAAAAGATTTTTAAAGAGAAAGAGAGACAGACAAAATCTGTTTAACGTCCTCCGGTCTGGAACACACACATGGGACATTAGTAGATGTAAAGATGCTGGGAACAATCCGGGAGGCAATGCCCGGAGGCAGTGGAACACCAGTAAAGTCCCGAATTTCTAGCAATACAGATGTACATGCTGAACACATAATTTATCATGCTAATGTTACATTTCAGAAATACATTGATTTATGATTACGAGAGCTTTGTTTAGGTACATAGATAATTTTGTAATTAATTGAGAGTTTTCACAAGCTGAAAGCATTTCAAGTTTAAACGACGACTTTGTTGTTTATCTACTTTCTTGTTTTCCACCACACATGCGCGAGATTTTGGCTGCACGTGCTCCAATCTTTCATGGACACAGTCATAGCCTTTCAGCAAGATTGTATGAACGGTTTAAATATGAGATAAAAAGTAAAAGTATGTGTGCAATTGCACCCACGGGGTACAGGAAGGGTTAACTGAAGATGGGTGTCTATTAAATATTTTTGCTGTATGAAGTTTTCTCTTAGTTCAGAATATTTTGGACAAACAAAAAGAAAATGCCGCTCATTTCTGATACATTGCTAAGAAGGGACATAATGTATCAGCTTTGTATAAGTTATACTGTAAGAAACTATCTTTGAACTATTGATTGTAGAATATGCATTAACGAAATCATGGCTTTCAAGTGCCACATGCCATTCTTGAGACGAAAAGAATCAAAGAGCCTTTGCTTCAATTCATTGATAAACAAGCGAACATTCCCGATACCCTGTGCTTCCCAAACAAACCCCCAATCATACATATATAAAACATTATGAACCCGACATGCCCAACTTACATAATTGTGCTTATGTCAACCCAACAACAAATGTGATATTTAGAGAGAGAGAGAGAGAGAGAGAGAGAGAGAGAGAGAGAGAGAGAGAGAGAGAGAGAGAGAGAGAGAGAGAGGAGGGGGGGGGGGGGGGTCTGAAAGGGGCAGTGATCAGGGTTTAATAGCAATTATTGATGCAGTATGTTTGAAAGCTATGTTTCAATAGCATACAGTTGAATGTCTACAGAAGCGCATACATGTTTGTTTTATCAAAAGATACACGTCGTCCTAAACGTTACTTCTGTCATGTCATAATTATTTATGAAATGGGCATGCCAGGCAGCGAATTTCTTTGTTTGTGTAAAGACAAAAGTGTCATAATTATTTATAAAATGTGCATGCCAGGCAGCGAATTTCTTTGTTTTGTGTAAAGACAATAACATGATTGAATTGAATTGAATTGAATATACTTAGGTCTATCCAGTTTTATCTTCTTCCCGCCACGAAGCCTCTGGTACACGTGCAAGGCCTTTTTGCATAATTTGATGATATTGTCTTTCAGATTAGAGAGAGAGAGAAAGAGAGAGAGAGAGACACAGAGAGAGAGAGAGAGAGAGAGAGAGAGAGAGAGAGAGAGAGAGAGAGAGAATTTAAATAGGTTTTCTAGTTTAGATTCAATAGTCATCTCAGACTCATCTGTAATTGAACTTCTAAATTACACCAAGTGCATAGTATACAGCCTAGTATTATTTTTTTCGTGGAAGACTGACTCTCGAGCGAGGGGGGCCTTTCACCGGCTCTGGTACTGCAGCCAAAGAGATTGGTTGGCCTTTGGGGACCTTCCCCAATGCAAACTCTCGTCATCAAATCCATTTGGCCGAGAGAGTGGGGATGTAACCTGGGCAAGGCATCTCCACTATAAACGAATTTTCGCCCAGCCCGCCAGAATAGCATCTGCCCCCTCTGCTACATGGCTTAAACTGCTTCCTTCTCATGAAGGAAATCCTGTTTTTGAAAAATCGGTACAGAAGGAATTCCTTTTTTTTGAAAATGTTCAACAACAAACTAATACAAAACTGGTAAAAACAGCTTTGCTGTAAGCGAAAACCCGATTGCTGTTGCATAAGAGCCCCGATTATGCATCCAAATTGCTTTAAATTGATTAAAAGTGTTCAGCTTCGTGGGGGGCGTTGTCCATTTCCTTTTGTTTTTCAATTGTCAGGTTCCTTTTGTTTTTCAATTTTGTTCCCTTGCTGCTATCTGGCAGTCATTGTCGGTAACGACAGACAGGCAACAACA
>CM065680.1:52461558-52469058 GCA_017654935.2 Phymorhynchus buccinoides
GTGCACAAAGTCCTGTCGATAATGCCCGTAATTCCCATTAACCCAAAGGCCAACGCATTTAGAACTCCCAGTGAGTTCGAATTCTGCTGACAATGTTTAGTGTTAAAGATTGATGGGTTGTTTTTTTGCGCTATCTGGGAGTACGCTTACGTGGCTTGAGTTCTTGTTTTTTTGTCATGCGCCCTAGCTATTTTCGTTCTCTCGCCCAAATTCCTCAGCAGCCCTATGCCTCAATCTAAACTTCTTGCATTTTTTGTCATCAAAGGTACACAGTCTTAGCGACGTGTCAAGGTAGAAAGATCGCTCTTGACCAACAACTTGACCCAAACAATGGTGTATAGGTGCATTGGCTGCTAAGCTGCTAGGCCTAACCGTGCATCGCTGAAGCACCGTGACATTCTTTGACGAAAGTGTCTTTGTTTCGCTCCCTTGAAGCGTGCTTCGCTTCAGCCACGCTCCGTCGTCATGTCAGTGTCACTCTGTTCCATTCTGTCGAACCTGACTGTCCGGTGCAGTTCCACTCATCTGCCCTCGGCAGGGTCACTCTGTTCCATTATCTCTCTCTCTCTCTCTCTCTCTCTCTCTCTCTCTCTCTCTCTCTCTCTCTCTCTCTCTCTCTCTCTCTCTCTCTCTCTCTCTCTCTCTCTCTCTCTCTCTCTCTCTCTCTCTCTCTCTCTCTCTCTCTCTCTCTCTCTCTCTCTCTCTTGTACATTTCATTGCTCAGGTCTTGATGTAATTGTGCCTTTATTAGTACATGATCTTTGAAATGTTTATATTCGTATGTCACACGCCCGACTCCCAGGTTCACGTTCAAGTTCAAGTATACTTTAATATATTCAAAAGAGAAATTCAGGTTAGGTGCAACAACATGACAGAGATACAACATAACCGAAAGAACATTAATCAAACGTGTGAAACGAAATTATACGAACCAAATAATTATCATTAAAATTCATTACATCAACTTAGAAATGTGCACATTGAAAACACAGAGAGAGAGAGAGAGAGAGAGAGAGAGAGAGAGAGAGAGAGAGAGAGAGAGAGAGAGAGAGAGAGAGAGAGAGAGAGAGAGAGAGACAGACAGACAGAGAGAGAGACAGACAGAGAGACAGAGAGACAGACAGAGAGAGAGACGACAGACAGACAGACAGACAGACAGACAGACAGACAGACAGACAGACAGACAGACAGAGAGACAGAGAGAGAGAGAGAGAGAGAGAGAGAGAGAGAGAGACGGAGAGAGACAGAGAGAGACAGAACAGATCAATACCATTATTAACACCCCCCATGTAACCAGGTTTCAAAATGCCAAATACAATTAATCATTTCGAATTCGTTTTCGCATGCTCTCTCTCTCTCTCTCTCTCTCTCTCTCTCTCTCTCTCTCTCTCTCTCTCTCTCTCTCTCTCTCTCTCTCTCTCTCTCTCTCTCTCTCTCTCTCTCTCTCTCTCTCTCTCTCTCTCTCTCTCTGTCACACACACACACACACACGCACACACACATACACACACCAGAATAATTTTAGTGGAAGAGAGGTAATCCGTTCAGTTTTAGTTAGGATTTGTCTGAGATTATCTCCCTTCTCTCTGTTACAGTGTCAGATTCCTGAACAGAATTCTTATTTCGTAAGAATATTGTAGTTTGCTCTGTAAGCATTCTTTAAAAGTGTTTTGAAAACAATGCTAAATAGGCCTATTATTTTAGATCTGAGTAAGTCGGACACATTTGGAAATGTGTGGTGTGTTATCACTAATAATCAGTATGGTACGCCCTGCACTATCACCGCTAAGTATCAGCAATGCTTTGTTCACGATCGTAAAAAGTTGAGCCGGTATATAAATGTTATAATATATGGAGGACATGTGACGAGTATCACATTGAGGATCAAACCTTATGCTGGAATTGACCTAACAGGGTTGTAACTGACAACAAAGTTATTTAGCCAAGCCTATTTCACCTCAGTCCTGCTGTATTCAGCAACAGAGCTATAAAGCTTCAAATTCTTTCTCAATTTGCTTTTCATTGTCACTGAGTATATCATTATCAGATTAAAATTTATTCGTCAGTTGTATTTTATAAACTTTGATGTGTAAAGCTCATGGCTTCAAACTCACAATCAGATCATTCATAGTTTCCTTTTTTTTCTTTTCTTTTTTTAAAGAACTATCAACAAACATTATTTTCAACAGTAGTTGTTTAAATTGACAAAACGAGTGAACATTTCTGATGTGATTCAGCCTTGAAAGTACGAAATACCGGTAGCCTTTTTTGTTATAGTTACCTTTGTGTATTTGCTTGGGGAAAATAGTCCCTCCAGGTGGTTGTTGTGGGCGGGACTTCGTCAGCCAATGAGATCGCTCCCTACCGTTTGTCCAGTCGTCTGTTAGTAATCCGTATTACTGCGCCTTTACTTCTTACCTTCTCGTTGGCCGAGAGCGAGACGAGAAGCCTGTACCGTTATGATTATCTGATGATTTTTGCGTACCATTTGGGCCCTGTTGATGTTTTTTTTAAAATGATTTTGTTGGAAAAGGGTAGGAAAAGGTTTAGAACTGTTCGTAGTCAAAGTTTAGTTCTTGGTCCCATGCTTTTACAAACATAGTTTTGTCTTATAAAACTTGAAAATGAAGACGAAGTCGAATTTTGTTAAATTAAAGCTTGCACGAATATTACCTTTTAATTTTTATCGCATACTTTTACAGGCTAATAGTCAACGAGCACATGTGATTTGGAAAGGCTTGGCTAATTATAATAGTGTGGGAAGTTGGTGGTAATGGGGCTACAACAAAGGCTACCTGCTTAATGGCTTGCTTGTTCAATACAAGGTTTATGATATTGTTAGAATACCGGAGCGTGAATCTAGGTTTATCTGCTGGTGAGTTGTGTACTGGTCATAAGTGAAAAGATAAGCATAGATTAAACGGTGTCCTCGCTTACTAACCAGCAATTGAAAAGTCTCTTTGTGAATGAGAGAATGGAACAACACAAGAAATGACCTAATTGGCAAGCAAGCTTGAACCCAGCAAAAGTAGTTAAATGAGATAATGCTACAATAGGCTTAGATCTATCTTGTTTAGTGGATGTTTCTGCCGTAGGCCTACCAAAAAATCTTTACATTTTGAACATTTTCATATGGCATCAAGGATTTTTACTATCATCTAATTAGTTTGGATAGCCTAACTTTCTCGTGTATTGTTTATGACACTGATCTAGGAGCGCAATACTATAAAACTTTTTTTTTAAATTTTCATGCAGAAAAGCATAATTATTTAACTTCATTATGTTTCCGACTGACGTGAACTTGATCTTTTTATGATTTGAAAATGCTTACTTTTAAAAAATTAATTTTATTATCATTTTTTGGTGCATATACTTTCTTTCCCCGCTCATTTTATGAGCTTCTTTGTGAATGATGAAACAAATATCCAGTTTTATTACTTGCATTTAGATCTATTCACTATCAGTGAAGTCAAGTCTGCTCTTATCTGACCATGGTAGTTTGTCTGGATTTATGTTATTTTGATATTTATCGGAATGCCAATGCGGTCATCATTTATACGACCTCTTAAGAGTTCCATATCTCAACGTTTTCATGCGCGTGATGATGACTTCATTGGCTTCATAGGACATAAATTGTGTTGCTAATGTATTGTAAACTGATTGATATAAAAGGGGAAATACGCATCGTTAATTATGCAAAGGACTAAACAAGTAGATAAGACCCACAGGTCGACCGCTATTGTTTAGCAAAAATGCACGGCACCAGGATTAGAAACAAACAAACCTTTAAAGTAATGTGAGATTCAAAATAAGTTTCATGTGACTATATGCTTTATAAAAAACCAAAACCCACTAATTGTCTCGTATAGTTGCTTTGCACAGAATAAAATTGACCCTTCAGTTGTGGTGATCTCAGGGACATCAATACAAGCTTACTGCTGTATTCTTTGTCCTGCAATCTTGTTTTATTCCATTTCTGTAGCAAAGATTGTAAGGTCTACCGAACAAACCCTATTATTTTGTTCTGTAGACTTTACACTATAGTCAAACTCAAAACCGCTAATGAATAATCGTCTCCTGAGTCTGCACCTGTGTCTTCCAAACTGACAGTGCAATTAGCAGAGCTTCTTTTTCTTTCTTTTTAAAAACAAAAACAAAACAAATTTCATTCGTTTCTGTATGTTTGCCATTCTTATGGTAATGCCCAAAACGTTTTGAAAGTATCTATTGCATTTTGAGACCGTGGTCAGCCGTGGTTTAAACGTTTGTTTGTTTTTCTGTTTTCGAGCAGATTAAAGCATATTGAGCATTACACCTAAAAAATGTATTATGCTAACCGTTAAGCCATTTTGTATTTTGACCAGTTTTAACACATTTTAACTCAGCCACATAATAGTCAAAAGTGACTGGTTGCCATAAGGAAAGGAAAGGAAGGAACTGTCTTCAGGCCGCTTCAGTTGCACTTCCCCTTTTTTACATCTTATCTTCTCTTTTTCAAAGCAGATTCCTTGTTACGAAGTTGATGGAATTTAGTTAATAATAATGCAGAGGTTATTGTCGATTTCGTGAGGAAAATACTTTCTTTTTGTGGCGACAAACAGCGATATAACAGAAAGAGACCAGTTTACATACCGTAAGACCTAAAAGCTCATACAACAGAAACCAAAATGTTTGCTTGTTTTAAGATTTCAATAAGCAAGGGGGGGGGGGGGGGGGGGGGGGGGGGAGCAAGATAAGGGGGGGGGGGGGGGGGGGGGGAGCTCGGGGGGGGATAAGGGTGGGGTGGAGGGGGTTGTGTCGTAATTTTAAGCACAGGAGCAAGAAAGAACCATGGAAGATCAAAGAAATGTAATCCTTCTTAACTATCACGTGTTCGATGAAGGAAGTTATCCCCCTTGCACTAAAATAAAACCTCGCCTTTTAACTGTCTAGGTCAGAAGACAGTAGTGGGGCGAGGGTTTTTATTGAAAGAAAATGTTACTGAATTTCTCATGAGCCCTATAATTGTACAAATTGGACGACAATCGTCCAAAAAATATTATTACATACCCCAGCTGATCAGTTCAATTGCTTTGTAAGCCATAACGTCAAGTCATTGCACTCATTCCATTATAATAATACAAGTAAGCCTCTGCAGATATTGTTGTGGTTTGATTTGCTAAAAAAGAGCACGTGCCTTTAGTATTTCTGATGCACAGTGATGAAGGACACCCACTGAAATGTCTTTATGTGACACAGCATTGAACACTTTAATTAACTTCGAAGTTATTTACATCTCTTGTTCAACCAATGTACGTTAAATCAATTGGCTTCAGGAGGCTAATAAATGCAGTCATCCCCATAGTTCTATAGCATTTTTTAAAATGTGACATATTGGTCTAGATCTAACCGTTGGTTGCAAATGAAAACGATTGCACCTGGGGAATACTAGAATTGCATGCTTAACCCTTTCACCTCCAGCCATATTTCAGCAAAGAATTTCCATTACATTTACCTGGGTAGAGAACAAAATCCATCTGCAGTATTGGGGTTTCTTCCTAAAATAAGGTCTAACCTTCCTTCCCAGAACTAAGGCAATAGTCTTTGGATAATAGACCCCAATTTGATGCCTTTCAGTCATTAGCGACATAGGTGTTCAATCACTGTGGTGCTAAAATGCGACTTTGGCGGTGAAAGGGTTAACCCAAATAATTACTAAAACTGATCAGTACAAAGAACTATCTTTCACCTCCTGCCCTATCTAAACGCACTAAAATGTTACGAAAAATAAGGTAAAACATTATTGTTATCACCTTTTAAGTCGTCCAAAATATGTTTCAAATCTGTAACCAAGGATCCGAATTACCTTTCAGACCCCTCGATTGATGAAAAAGAAAATAATCAATTCGCACTTGATTCAGTTTTCTCATATCAAAGGAGAAATTATATGGCACGTATAATTATGTTTTCGTTACTTTTCATTAGCTCAGAGCCTTCCAACGTAATGACATACAGTGTATTTTGAATGTATGATGGTTTCTGTGTTACAGAATCACCACTTGTCATGGGGAATTGTTTTAGGAGTTTCTGTGTTACAGAATCACCACTTGTCATGGGGAATTGTTTTAGGAGTTTCTGTGTTACAGAATCACCACTTGTCATGGGGAATTGTTTTAGGAGTTTTTGTGTTACAGAATCACCACTTGTCATGGGGAATTGTTTTAGGAGTTTCTGTGAAGTTCGTGCTGTGCATCATTTAAGCGTTCTATCTGTCATTTTCCTCACATATCTCCGTTTGAGACGAAGGTTGGTTTGAATTTTCGCAAATGTTATACTAGTGTGCATTTTACAAGCATCGATGTACGGTCAGAACCTTTTCCTTCCACGTTTCAAGTTAAGAAAGAGCAGGCGAGTGATTGGACACCCGTAGCTGAGGGGAGGAGCTAAGGCGACCATTTGTTGCATCCGGATAAGATGTGTTGGTCATTGGATCCGCCCAGCTTATTCACCGAGTTGTACAGGATAGTTTATAAAAGTGTTTAAAAAGCACGAAAGTATCGAAACTAACTGATTCCTCTTTAACATTTTTCTTAATTTACTGTTGATGAAAAACATTGAAAGTAAGTCTTGTAATCGGGTTATAAATGCAAAATGTGATTTTCATGTGCGCAGACGTAGGAAATGATGATAGTATTTCAACATCTGTTTACTGTTTATAGGAAGTGCGAATGTTTCATTTTCGGACCAAGTAGAAACAAAGCAGAAGTCTTCGGATCAAGTACAAAAAGAAGGCAGTTTTGCTTTAAAAAACATTGAACTTTTTTTTTAAAGACACGAGGCCACTGATAATGCAAAAAAAGTCAAAGAACTGGGTTTACATATTTTATGATAAGTGCTGTTAATAAAACAATATTCTCAGAAATTGAGGCCGCTTGTAAGAAGGCTTGGAATCTTTCATTAACTGTTTTGCATTTTGATGAAGATTTCATGTAAAAACAAATTGTTGTTGATAAAATCTCTTCGAAACATTGCTGTTTGTCATTAAAGTAAGCCTATGTGAATTGATATCGTATGGTTTTTTCTATCAGTTTGTGGATGCATTCAATTAAAAACATGTTAGTTACATGTCAGGACATTTATAAGTAAAATCGTGTCAGAATAAACCAGTCTAAGAATTAAAAGATTATCCCGTGCATCTTATTTACGTTTTTCAGATATATCCTGGTATATAGTTAGTCGCCAGAGGAAGGACCTAGCCCGTAGTTTTTGAAAAAAAAAGTGTTTTGTACAGCTTACTACATTCTTACATACTCATAAAATTTGAAAAACAAATTAGCCTAAATCTTGTTAACATCTAAATAGAAACTACTTTTAATCAAGCATAGAAAACATATATTTGTATATACCTTGTATTTAGATCTCTGGAACTTTGTATTTAGATCTAAACTAACATGTCTCCCGAAGAAGCTTATGTTTAGCTTAGCATGGCCCGAATTTTGTTTTTAATAAAACGTGTTTCTT
>CM065680.1:52474058-52476558 GCA_017654935.2 Phymorhynchus buccinoides
CAGATGTGAATACAAAACTCAAAGAAAACAAACAAACAAACAAACAACAAAATCAGCAACAAACAATGTTAAGCTCACAAAATAATAAACCAAATACAACCATGTAAATAAAAAATAAAACATTAAAAAGACACAAGCAAAATCATGCAACAACACACGAACAAACAAGTAAAGATTTGACAAACATGTCCTTATAATGCAAAACATTAACACCAAACAAACTCCCCCTTTTCTGAAGCCCTTTTGTTCAAAATCAGTAAAAACAAACTGACCACTAACTAGGCCCTGTACGCTATAAGCAAAGTACAACAGACCACACCCCAAATGTATTCGTTCGAGTCTAGGGCGTGCCCACTTCAAGCCACAGTTCGTTTTCTCGTTGATTGATGCGTATATTTACAACTTAATTCTACCACGCTTAGTTTGAATTATACATTTCATGTTTGAATACACAAAATCCAAACGTAGTTTATCCGAAATTGAAGAATTGTTGAGGACAAAATAGTGCGAAACAGGTTCCGCCCAGCTTTCGGTCACGACCAATCGGGTACAATGACCCGACACCCAGTTCGGCTTTCATTGGCTCGTTGTTTGGTTGACAAATCCCACTTGTTCTCTCCCCTTTCATAAAGATATCTTTTAATTAAATGGTTTGTTCTTTGTTCTTTATTATCTCATTAATAAAGTAAAGTAGAAGGGAGAATTAGAGGAGGTGAGATTATCCGTTCAAACCCATTGCCCTTCCGCAGGACATGAACTAAACTTCGTTCACTTGGTGCTGTTTACCGTTTACGCTCTGAATGGATATTGCAACTTAAATCAGTAACACAAATGTATGCGAACTTTTGAAGATTAGTTTACTCATTCATGAATTGATTTATTTCGTGATTCATCAATTAATGCAGGAAGCGTACGCGATTTTCTTGCACACGTATTGGTATAACCGTGGTTGACCTAACAAAAATGGTATTTTCATCAGTTGGCTCCCCTTGACCAACTCTGTGGTCCTGGCGCGATGTTTTGTTTGCCGATTTTAGTCAAAAGTTTAATCCATACACTGATTTAGCTTCATTTTGTTTAATTGTCATATATGCTATGCGTTGCTCTGTAGGCCTTGGTAGTGTTTGTAGCCCTGTTATGCTTAAATTACGAACAGGTGTTTTTGAAAGGTAAATATCCCTAATCAGAAAACCTGGGGCCTTTCTTTAGTCGGGTAGCCAATGTTTTTCTTTCGTTTTACCTGATTTCGACGGGTTTGCCCATTTCACTTTGTACGTTGCACCTTTACTTTCACACGGAAGTGTCAGTTCAAAATAGTAGCTGTAGATAATATTTTAGGTTCATATCAAAGTCCGCTCCATTTCTAAGGTGAAGTACAGATTTTAGTATTCTGTTGTCAATTATTTTCCCTTCGAGTAATGCAGCGGAGCTCTCGATGCTTTTAAATTAATACATTCTAAACAAAATGTGTATTGCTTTTAAAGTATGCTCCAGCTTGATCCTTTGACTGGCTGTTGAGATGTGTTCTGGCACTGTCCCCCAACTCACTCCAATGCTCCATTGTTTCATTCTGTTCTATCGTCGCGTTGACCCGATCCTTGATTGCTTCAACATGAAGTTTTGTTTAAAATAGAACAGAAAAGGGAGGGGGAAGCACGTGCAACACGTCATACTAGTGCATACAATGTGCAGCTGGCGCCCAGTCCCAATGGTCTCACCGATATTATCCCAGTTGGGCGTCCGTGGAAACACAGGTCCAATAAAGATCAGCTTGCTCCTCCTCCCTCCCTCCTAATCTCGAGTCAACGTTTTAGCCCAGTCAAACTTATCGACGGAGAAAATCCGTTAATACCATGCAGTTCAATCGGTGTAGATCCTTTTGGTGCAATACAGTGCACAATAGGGGCGTGCTAATCGCCTTATGGCCGTGTTTTATGTCATGGTCGTTAGCGTGATGAGGTTGGAAGTTCAAACCCTTCTGTTATTGAGTAAGTACTAGGTGCATTCGAATGTTCGCCCATAGAAGCAAAATGTTAGATCGCATTTTATTTGCCCGTAAGTTGATGCAGAACCTCAAATTCGATTGAATATTCATTTTATAAGTGGTCATTCGTGACAATTGACAAGGAAGAACTGCACAGAGAGAGAGAGAGAGAGAGAGAGAGAGAGAGAGAGAGAGAGACAGAGAGAGAGAGAGAGAGAGAGACACGAGAGGGGGGGGGGGGGGAGACAAACACAGAGAGAGACACAGAGACATAGATAAACACACAGAGAGAGAGACAGAGAGTGAGTGAGACACAGAGAGAGAGACAGAGAGAGACATCAGATTGATGACATAGATAAGGACTTGCATGGAATGTATTCTTATCAGTTGTGTCTGATTATGCCCAGTTCGGCAGCTGAGGGGCAAAATAAATAGCTTTTGGAAACCCATTCGAGAATTATTTTTGATCATAAAGATGCCTATCCCAGGGCACATCCCCACCCTTTTGGCCTTTAG
>CM065680.1:52481558-52510800 GCA_017654935.2 Phymorhynchus buccinoides
CGACGGTTAGACATGCAATCGATGTTTTAGTGTTTATACTTGCACACGTGCACACACTCGCATCCTGAAATTCACTTTAACCCATATAATCCCGCTGTTCTTGTTAGGAAGGGGGGGGGGGGGGGGGGGTGTCTTTTATAATTGCGCGGAATACCGTTTAGGGGTCCCGTAAAACATGGCTCACAACATTTTTTGTTTCAAAAGATTTTATACATCATTATGAACATAAATTGTTTTATTAAAGCATAACACCAATTAAAAAAAAAGAAAAAGGTTTTAATAATAATAATAATGGGAATTTATATAGCGCTCTTTCTCACATGAGCTCAGTGTGCTTTACATTGATAACAAGAACATTAAAGGCAAACAAATAATGAATCATTAGAAAGTAAAATAAACACGATGA
This sequence comes from Phymorhynchus buccinoides, assembly GCA_017654935.2. Taxonomy (NCBI): domain Eukaryota; kingdom Metazoa; phylum Mollusca; class Gastropoda; order Neogastropoda; family Raphitomidae; genus Phymorhynchus; species Phymorhynchus buccinoides. The sequence continues at coordinate 52,481,965 of CM065680.1, forward strand.
TTGCACGCAACGTTCTCTTACTTCCTCACACACACGCGCACGCGTACGCGTGCGCACACACACATACACACGCACGTACGCACGCCTGCATGCATGCAGGCACACACACACATACATGCGCAAGCACACACACACACACATGAACGCACGCACGCACGCACACATACACACACATACACGCACGCATACACTTTCACATAATTAATTATACAAGAGTAAAATAGTTACAATATGACAATTCTAAGAAGAAACATAGACCACATTCACATTCTCAATCAAGTTTGGATACAATACTGCAACTTGAAATAAAATCATACTGCCATCGACATACCAATTACATGACTATTTATAATAGACAAATTTTGCAAGAACAAAAATACAATCTTATTAGAAATTTTATTATAAATCGTGTATTGATGATTTTATGAGGGGCGAGCGGCGAAAATGGTGTTTTACGTCCTCTTGGTCTGAATCAGACACATATGGGACATTTGTAAATACAAATATGGTGGGAACAATACTGGAGGCAATGCCCGGAGGCAGTACGAAACCAGTAAAGTCCCGATTTTTAAAATTAATACAGATAGCTGTAGCGGTGACCACGCCTCGGTTAAACCTCACCGGCTATGGCACCGCCACAAGTAGTATTTATGAGGGGTAAAAGAAGCGTCCCTTTTGGGACAGCGGGATCAAGAGGGTAGGGGGTTTCACTACGTATTCTTAGTATAGATCCATGTTCTGTTTAGACCCATTGCGTCATTTGAAAGGTTGTTAATGTGCTCGGGGACATTCACCTTATGAGGCTATTTTAACCCTTTCACCGCCAACCATATTTGAACCAAAAATGTTCATTAAATTTACCTGGATAGAGAACAAAATTCATCTGCAGTATTGGGGATTCTTCTATGACATATATAAATTAGGTCTGTCCTTACTTCCCAAAACTAAGACAATAGGGTCTTTGGATAATAGATCCCAATCTGATGCCTTTTAGTGACATAGGTGTTAAATCACTGTAGTGCTAAAATGCGACCTTGGCGGTGAAAGGGTTAATATGGATCAGATCATCGACAAAACGATAGGGGGATGGAGGTGCTTATGGCCGCACGGGAAGGGGGGGGGGGGGCGAGTGGATAGGTGGTACATGACCACATGTCATATGATCATTTCATATCAAAATATGAATGAAGATGAACAAGAAATGAAAAGCAATAAGCTGACCATTTGTCAAGTTCAAGTGACATACCCATGAAAGAGATTATACGGAATTATAATAGTGGCACACATAAGGAAACCTCTTACCGGCAATACCCAGAAACCTGAATGACATTCACATGAGACGCGGTGAATATTAGCAGAAAGCTTATATACAGTGTCTTTGATATTAGTGACAAAAAGACTATATCATAAAGAAAATACAGAGTTATCTCTATTAGCCACTGCACGCCCATACCAAGCTTGAACATTGTAAGTCCAACTATGTGAAAGACATGGCCGCAAGAAGACATTTCTTTTTTCACTGTCAAACCACACAAACTTTGAAGCCATTCTGTCTACACATTCATGAGATACATGAAACATATTACACAAAGAAGAAAATGCCGGTTTTCAAGGTCAAACTTCAAGGTCATGGTCGGCACAGTGACAGTTTACTACGGGCCCATCTGTGTACCATGATACACCACCACACAAAATGTGAAGCGATTCTGTCCACTGTCCATTGTCCACAGGCTTGGGCGCTACAGGGTTAACACACACACGCGCGAGCGCGCACGCACGCACACGCACGCACGCGCGCACGCACGCACACGCACACACACAGAGTTCTTTTTTTGCTATATGTATTAGGATGTATTACTTTTTCAAAATCATATTAAATTCATATTCATATTCAATTAAGTGTTTTCATGTCTTTATCACAGCTGTAGATCATTTTCAACAAAAAACAGAATGCCTTAAGCGGAGATAATACACATAAATAAACAAGAGATCTCAGTGCGTAAACATGTGAGCGGGTGAAGGGTTAGGGTGAGGTGGGGACGGGGAATATAATTACAGTTTATTTCATCCCACACTAAATTTATTCAGTTTACATTATTAAACACAACCGCTACAAGTAAAAGAAAAAGAGAGTAAGAATTGACGAAAAACAAGCTCATTATTTTACTATGTAATACTTACAAAACACCCTACCCACTTGATCCCGCTGTCCCTAAAAAGGGACGCTTTTGAGCTCAAAATAAAAATTGGCTATTTCTGTGATAGTTTCTCTTTTACATTATGTTCATTAGACATATAATCCTACAATTTAAAACATGTTTTAAGAAAAAATAAAATTTGGGCATAAATGGGTTAAGAGAATGTAAGAGAATGTGCTTGTGTGTGAATGTGAAATGTGTACCGGATTTTCAAGAAATTTCTACATACAATCTAACTCTATTCTCAACAGATGGCCTCAATGGGTTGAAAGCGGCAGCGGAGTCCTTGTGCTGGGAAACTGCCCTGCGAAACGGTATGTCTTTTCATATGTTTGTTAAAGGAGGATGATGATGATGATGATGATAATGATAATGATGAGGATAGTGCGGTGAACAAATAAATAGAAAAGATGGTGATGATGTTGATGAAATTGGTTGAATATTTCATTGTGATATTTGTGTAGTCCCATATGTGCGCGTGCGTGTGTTATGCATTCTAGTGTGTGTGTGTGTGTGTGTGTTTGTATGTGTATGTATGTGTGTTCATGCATGCGTGCGTGCGCGTGTGTGTGTGTGTGTGTGTGTGAGAGAGAGAGAGAGAGAGAGAGAGAGAGAGAGAGAGAGAGAGAGAGAGAGAGAGAGAGAGAGAGAGAGAGAGAGAGAGAGAGAGAGAGAGAGAGAGAGAGAGAGAGAGAGAGAGAGAGAGAGAGAGAGAGAGAGAGAGAGAGAGAGAGAGAGAGAGAGAGAGAGAGAGAGAGAGAGAGAGAGAGAGAGAGAGAGAGAGAGAGAGAGAGAGAGCACATACTGTACGTATGTCATACAGGTGATTTTTTTGGGTAAGTTAAACGCGTATACTATACGTATCTTTTCATCCATCCAACTCATTTTTCCATGTGAGAAGAAGCCGAAGAGTTAGGCAGAAGAAATGTTAACACCATTCACTTTTTAATTCATGTGTATACGTGGCATTTCAAGTGGCTTTTATCAGTGGCTGACGGTAGATTGTAGTAGGGGCCAACAGCAACACGAGAGCTGTACAATAGATGATTTTATATAGTAACGGAAAGTCATGATACAGTTTAGTCTTTTGTGGAAGTGACTGTGACTCTCAAGCGTGGGTGCCTTCCCCAACGCCAGCTGTTCTCAAATCCCTTTGGCCTAGAGAGTGGGGATGCACCCTGGGCAAGGCAACTCCACTATGAACAAATCCTAGCCCAGCCCGCCGGAATAGTATCTGCCCCCTCTGCTATCTGGCAGTCATGGTCGGAAACGACTGACCGGCATACATACACATGGCATTTGCACCAACTCTTTGTGTTAGGTGGGTTTTGGGGACCTTCCCTAATGCCATTGGTCCTTAATACCTTATGCCTGGTAGAGTTGGGTTGTACCTTGGGCAAGGTATCTCCTCTATAAACAACTTTTAGCCCGGCTCTACAGAATAGCAGCTGCCTCATCTGCTATCTGGAAGTCACAGTCGCAAGCGTCAGACTGGTGTACATAGATACGCGTGCGGATTTTATCCTTGATCATAACGAAGACCACGGTAGCTGCATCATAAACATCAGAAAGGGGCTCATTCTGAATTTTGACAACGTTTTTCAGTCTTCTACCTCTAGGCAGCCAACTTCAACAGGCTGAAGATTCTGTCGTTTCAGTTTGTAATGGGTTAAACTTAGCCTTTGCTTGAACAATGTTCTTCAAACTGATGTTCGATTCGTAGGCCTGCATGTGGATTTGTTTTTAAAATGTCAAAGTTTTATAAGAGTAGAATTTGAATCTGAATACATCTTGATTGTTTTTTCTGTATATCTGATTGTCTGCCTGTCACTCTTTCCCTCTGCCCGTCTGTGTATTGTTATGTCAGGAACAATGTGTATGCTTGAAAATCCTAACTTGAGGCTTTCGAGTACGTAACTGGAACTTATTGAAATAACCACGGATAAGCTGAAAGAACTGATTCTTGACTTTGCGAACGAACCGCTGGATATGATAAAAGGACAACAAATAAGGAAAGAACGAATCTTGTGCTGTGATTCTGACAAGATAGCTGCTATTTGTTTCGACAATATTCACATCTTTTGTACGATAAGAGAAAAGAGAAGATTGTCTAACGACAGGTCTAAATGAACTGAATGTTGTTTGTTTAAGTAGGCCTATTAGTCTCTTTTCAACTTGTTTTCAACTACATGGTTTGTTTTAAATCATAATTGTGAGATGTTTGTCCGCTGACATCAGCATCAGTAGGCCTACCACCACATCGGCAACATCCACCCCATAACCTCTACTACCCTGCTACTTCGATCCCACTCTGACTCCCTCCGTCAGCCAATGCCTCCCAGGCTGGTGTCGTTTGTCATCGTAACGCCAGTCACGCCCGCTGCCTCGCCCGATTGGCCTTTCTTTCCTTCAGTGGCAACAGTACCAATCGATGGATCGGCTCGACCATTGCGTCTCCTCTTAAAACACACACACGTAACACCCCCCCTCCAAACCCCTGCGCTCTTACCATTCACCCTCGACTAATTGGTGCCCTTCCGCCCAACAAGACAGATTTTTACACTAATGAAAAATCGATGGCATCTCAACAACGGGAAAACGAAGTTTACGCTGATGTTGATAATGGGTCAAACTACGGGCAGGGTTGGTGTGTGGATGTGAGAAGTGAACGATACAATATGGTAGAGGGTTTATTTTTGAAAGAACAGCCTGTGCACGAACGTGATGAGTTTAAGAGATGGCAGGGCTGGAAAGGGCGAAAATGCGGCTGGAATAACACGCGATTGTTTAAAGAATAACACGAACTTTGCAATGGTGGAAAACTTGTAATCTGCGTACCTTTTATATTCTGCTTGACTTGAGTCGAACCACCGCATTTAATCTCTTCCGTTAGCAGGTTTACTCGTTTTATAATACGTACTGATTAATGCTGAAGACAGGATTGTCAGTCATCGTGACAGTTGATGAGGTCTGCCAATCAATCTTTAGTACCTACCGTCTGTATTTAAGAATTAAACCTGCCAGAAACTATCCAAATTCCAATCCCGGTCGTCACATCTGCCATACTCCCACCCTACTCTTTCTTTTTTACACTCTTCTGTCCTACTCCATCCGCTACCTCCCCCCCCCCTCCCTCTTCTGTATACTTATGTGTTGTCCATAAATGCCTACATATACTACGTGTATTGTACAAACTGTTTCAGCAGTAACTAAACGTAGTAAAATTGATTTTGACTGGAATGAGTTCTTATTTCTCAATATTCAATACTCCGTATCTCCCTGGCGACCCCAACTCCCATCCACCCGTTTCCTCTTCAAAACGGAAGCCAAGTATCTGTGATTGGCGGTGAAGTGGCAGGGCCGATAACCGGACGTCTCCTCTGACAGTGAGAGAGCAAGGGTCGGCTCCACGGCCGGCCAATTACTGGAACTTGTGTTGGGCTCTCTTCAGTTCTTCGCCTCTGGCGAGAGACGTCTTTGCCCAGCAACTTGGGAGGAGGCAGCGTTATGATTGCGCGGGGTGAGGCGATAAGAAAACTGGGGCTCTGATTCCGGTCCCGTTTGTGGACTTTGGGCACACACGTCGAGTGATGCATAGAGTTCGGTGATTTCCCCGAGTCAACACGCTGCTACGCACGCAACAGAGATAAACGGAACTTCATGAGTGTGTCCTTCAGCATAGCAGACAGTTATTGTAGTTGTTGACGATAATGTGTGCGTGCGCCCGAGCTGGCAAACAACTAAGCAAAGTACCAGACAAGACACTCGATTCTGTTGTGTCTTTAGCAATTTTATTTCTAAAAGTAATCTCTCTCTCTCTCTCTCTCTCTCTCTCTCTCTCTCTCTCTCTCTCTCTCTCTCTCTCTCTCTCTCTCTCTCTCTCTCTCTCTCTCTCCTCTCTCTCTCAATCTCTCTCTCCTCTCTCTCTCCCTCTCTCTCTCCCTCCTCTTTCCCAAGTCAGTCACATGCGTTATATCGCTTAAATTATCCCATACATTTCTTTAGAAGAAGCATGCATGCATTCTAAAATATGCTCAGCGAGTCAAGGGTTGCAATTCATCGCAATACATTAATCTGCATCAACTACTTTTAAAAGAATAACACCACATGAGAGAGAGGGGTCGGAGAGAGAGAGAGAAAGAGAGAGAGAGAGAGAGAGAGAGAGAGAGAGAGAGAGAGAGAGAGAGAGAGAGAGAGAGAGAGAGAGAGAGAGAGAGAGAGAGAGAGAGAGAGAGAGAGAGAGAGAGAGAGAGAGAGAGAGAGAGAGAGAGAGAGACGACAGGAAGGAAGCTCCCAACCCCTCAGCCTTTCCCCGACTCCCCAGCCCGTGGTGGCGACCAAGCGTAAGTGAGGGTGTTGCTGGAATGGGTCCCCGGGGAGGGGCCGTCAGTTGTGGTTAGGGGCGCCAATCAATAAAATGGCACCCTCGCCAGGAACCCCCTCCTGCTTTAAAACGATTGTTCCTCCTGTGTTTGTCAGCTTCCATAAATTGCCCCGCTAACAAGGCGCTATGCTAGGAGCTTTGTTTTCTTTTTCTTTTTTCTTTTTTTCTTTTATGAAAAAGCGGGGTTTCAAGGGGTGGGAATAGCAGGGGTGTGTGCGACTGACGGACGGGGTCACCACCGTCTCGTTGGATTTCCTCTCTGCATTATGCCCCCCCCCCAAAAAAAAACCCCCACCCCAAAACAACAACAACAAAACCCAACCAGAACAACAAGAAAACACCGGGCTTCTATCATGGCGAGCTATGGTTTGTGTTTTTGTTCGTGTTCTGTTTAGCTTGGTCTGAGAGTGAGGATAAAGACCCAGCCCCCAACCCCCTACTGCGTGATAAGGCTTGGAGTATGTGGCGACGCAACAATATAAGCTTTTTATTTTCCATGTTATGTTTCTGTTAAATGGGTCATACATGGATCCAAGTTCACCTATCACTTTCCAGGGTTAGACTTCTTATCTGCGCGTTTGGTTGTCTTCTAATTCTATAAATCTCTCTCTCTATATATATATATAATTATATATCTGTTCCATTGTTAATATATCGATTAAGTTATATTTCCCTGTCTGTCGCTTATTGGGTTTGTCCTGTTATAATAGTTGCATGACAATTATCCTAGCTGTTGCTATATAGTCTGATATTCTCTTAGTAAAAGTGATAAATGAATGTTATTTGTTTATCTGTTAATTAAGAGCTCTTACAATAATGAAATATATAGCTTTTTGCACATGCATAGAAGTGGCTAGTGATCTTGTGGCATCCTTAGCGCAGGCTCTGAAGGCTGTGCATAACATTGAAGTAGAAGCATAAATACTACATCCGTGACTTACGTGTGCAGTGCTTTTGTAATTTGTATGGATCAGAGATTGCATCTCGTGTCTTAACTAAGGGTATATGTTTAGCAGAATAGTCTTTCCTTCATAACGCTGAAGGTGTAGTTACAAGTAAAGACGTCATCCTTGGCACATTTTTGCATAGTTCTCGGACAACCCTTATTGTTTCCATAATTGTTTCACAAAGGAGGTCAAAAGAGAAAGTGGGTCCGTAAATGACTGGCAGACCACGAGTCTTCAAATGCCACATTCAGTCGTGTGGATGGCGTGAGACCAGGGTATGCTGGCCGGCCTGTTTGGACTGTGGTGCCAGTCCTGGGCTGGCGAGCGTGATGCCGGATGCCTGGCGCCAGACGTTTTCTGCCAGGACCTGTCACTGGGCTGTCAGGACCCTTCCTTCCGGCGAAGCGGACATTCGCCCACACCTAAAACAAGTTATGCCGACATAACAATAAGTTCCATGATGGGGAAACATGTCCGGCCGTCTATCTCGGTCCGTGTGGGCAGGGATATTGCTTGAAGCCATTGTTTGCGTTCATTGGTATCTTTTTGTACACCCCAGTTCCATGTGTTAACTGGTGTTTCTTGTTGTATACCCAGTTCGGTAAGACCTTCAGTACATTGAATTCGAACGAAGTTCTATGCGCTTCACTGCACGCGTGCGCGCGCGCGCGCGCGCGCGCGCGCGCGCGTGTGTGTGTGTGTGTGTGTGTGTGTGTGTGTGTGTGTGTGTGTGTGTGTGTGTGTGTGTGTGTGTACGTGCGTGCGTGCGTGAGTGAGTGTGTGTGAGTGTGTGTGGTATTGTTTTGATAGAGCGACTGTAATATCAACTACTGAAAGCACTCATTATGAACATTAAAGAAATGTCCATGCGGTACCTTAAAACTGGGATCACTGTATTACGGCGTGTCGCCTTGTTATGTCGTCTTGGAACTTTGAAAGTCACTGAGAGATGTTTGATGGAGGGCGGCACTTTTGGTGAAGGACTGACCTTGTTAGCCAAGGGGGTCGTCGTGACAGGTGTCCTTTTCCGTCCACCTTCTTTCCGTCAAGAACTTTCCCACAACCTCTATTTTCAGGCTACCGTCTCTCTGGCCTCTATGGGTGTCATCAGTTCAATCGGTTGTAATTGTGACCCACTTTTTTATGAAACGGCTTTGAGAGTTGCACAGGTCTGCACGTGCATTTCAGGGAGACGCTGATTGCTTCGACAATTGGCGAGAACAAATCTTTGACCGATGGGAAGATGGGGACAACCTAGTTGGTGATGGTTATTATGAGTACAACATTCACACACGCACACGCACACACGCACACGCACACGCACACACGCACGCACGCACGCACGCACGCACACACACACACACACACACACACACGCACGCACACACACACGCACACATGGACGCACACATACACATACACACACGCACGCACACACCCAAACACACACCTCACGCGCGCACACACATACACAGGTCTACGCACAATTGTTTTGTGCGCATGATAAAGGATAGAACCACACAGCAGTATTTAGTTAGGTCAAACAACGTGAAAGTAAAACACACACACACACACACACACACACACACACACACACGCACGAACGCGCACGCACGCACGCACGCACACACGCACGCACACGCACGCACACACACACATGCACGCACGCACACACACACACACACACACACACACACACACACACACACACCGCACGCCCCGCCCCCCCCCCCCCCCCCCCCCCCTTCAGTGCCTCCTGACCGATCTTTTGCAAGTTGTTTTTACAGTTTACAACAAAAACGGCTGCAAATGTAACACTTTTAGTGACGGGGAACCCCGGGAGTAGTTGCTCAGGAAGAAGTAAAATGTACATAATTAATCTTGCATACTGAAGCAGACTTTTTATTTCGGGGGATTGCTTGTGTGTTCCGTCTCCCCGTCCCCAACAAAACGTTGTAGTGAAAGGATTAATTTAGAAACAAAGAGCCAAAATGAGAAGACCCTCGAAAAATTGAAAACTCGGAATAAAATCGTATTTCTATTTGATTCTCAAGTGATTTTCTCTGCCCCCACCTCCCCCACCCCCTTTCTTCAAGCCAGTGGGCCGGCTTGTATGTATGGTCTGGGGAGGAAACCACATCACGGTTGCCCGTGGTTACTTTTGGGGCTTGGTTATTGGCCAAATTACGGCCGCATTCGCTTGTAATCAGGTCGGCCTCGCTTTGCTGACAGTAACGAAGTATTCACCCTTGCCCAGCTAGCCTCCGGAATGCTGCCGGGCCCGTTCTTGAAAACTGTACCAAGGCCAGAGTAGCGCTAGCTCCCCCATTCCTCCTCTTCTGTGTGTGGTTTGTTCGTAGGGTTGAAGTTGACACAGTTCTTCTTTGCTAAAACGACTGAAAATGCCTGTAGTGATATCAATTAATTTGAGTATTGTTGTTTATTATGATGTCAGACTGAGACATTGGGAAGGCTATGAAATTTTGGTGGGTGTGACTGAAAAGTCGCCGTTGTCTTTTGCCCACTTCCTACACCAGTATCCGTAATCTGTTCTGTATGTCTGTGTCTCTGTCTGTCTCTCTGTCTATCGGCTCTGTTTGTCTGTCTGTCTCCCCCCCTCCCACCCACCTCTCTCTCTCTCTCTCTCTCTCTCTCTCTCTCTCTCTCTCTCTCTCTCCCTCTCTCTCTCCCCACAAATGTTACCTTCAGCCCTTCAACTTCAGTAAATTGGGAGACGTGAATCGGTTCGAACGATGCTTCACCAATGTAAACGCTACCCCCACCCTCGCGCCTTTAAAATATTCACGAGGGTTCATTTTATTCACGGAATATAGTCCTATGTTTGAGAAGAAGAAGAAAACAAAATACTACAAAAGACGTATTAATGTGGAAAATGCACATTCACACATTCGAAGTCTTTATAGTTCTGCGCCCATGTGCACGAAGATTCGTTCTCTCTGCTCTCTGTAACAGAATCACGTGGACGATTCAACGGAGGTTTTCACTGTGAAGCTTCTGTACAAGAAAAATATTTTCATATTCATGCAAATGGACGCGGAATTAGATAAGCATATCTTCAGGTCGCTTTCTTTCTTCCACACACTCCGTGTGTCTGTCTGTCTGTCTGTCTGTCTGTCTGTCTGTCTGTCTCTCTCTCTCTCTCTCTCTCTCTCTCTCTCTCTCTCTCTCTCTCTCTCTCTCTCTCTCTCTCTCTCTCTCTCTCTCTCTCCCATCTCTCTCTTTCATGTCTATATTGCCCTCCATTTTCCTGTAGTCTGTCTCCCACTCTATTTTTCCACCCCAACTCTCTCTCTCTCTCTCTCTCTCTCTCTCTCTCTCTCTCTCTCTCTCTCTCTCTCTCTCTCTCTCTCTCTCTCTCTCTCTCTCTCTCTCTGTGCCTCCTTCCCAGCCCACCTTCTCTTTCTCTTGAATTTGAATTTGTTTGGTCAATATAATTCAATAAAAGGAAGAAAACGTAATATAGAGCAATGTTTTACGTACGTAGGGTAAAAACCTAAATTGAGGGTTGCAGACAATTTGTACCAGTGCTTGAAATGTAGGTGCTCGCACAGTTAATGCGCGAGGATGTCAAACTCCGAAAGATGTCGCCTCCGAGCTCGCCATTATAATGGCAGCGAGAATGGATACTTGACTTACCCCTACCAGCATGTGACAGGGTACGTCATTATGCTTTGATATGCATTGTATGTGATGCGATGAGGGGGGGGGGGGGTGAATAAAGGCTGTCATCCTCCCTCTGCGCCATTCTCCCCGTCGCCTCCCTACGGTCGTAGAGGAGGTCACATGGCCTGTGAATGGCCATGGTGGGTGGCAGACAGACAGACAGACAGACGTTCAGACAGACAGACCGGCGGGCGGGGCAAGGGAACACAAGCGCCAGCAGTAGTGGTACGGCAGCGCAAACAACACGTCTCCCAGATCGTGGTATCCCAAATGAACAGGTATCACTTTCACCCGTTTCCTCTCTTTCTCTCTGTCGTCCTGGGCCCAGCCACCCTGGCGGCGAGAGGGCCACCCACCCCCTCTGGTTCTCTCTGATTGGGGGTTTCCGCCCTCAGATTGCTGACAACCGTTCTAACTGCCACTGGGACGACGCACAGTCTGGATATTCCTCATCACAGCGACCCTCCTCTTTCCCCGTTTGTCTCTCTTACTCCCCCAAAGCCATATCTCTGTATCCTAGTCCCCAACCTCTGCTCATCCCTCCTCCTCCATCGCAACAAAGAACAATCCACCGCACGGTGTTCCTGTTGTGTCCCCTGAATGGGAAAGAAAATCGAGATCATATGATATCCGTCGTCATTCCAGCTAGCTTGATGACTTCTGTGTATGTCGGAACTATCATTATTTCACTTAGCATCCCTGTTTTAAAACTCTTTTTTTGCGTTCTCAATCTCAAGCTCAGATAGAAAACAAGGTTCAAATGGAGAGGGTGGGTGTAGGGTGGTAGATGGGTTGCTAATAGTCTCAACACGTTAGCATTTTTCACTCTTTCCCAATGGCAACACAGTGATATGCGAGTAATCTTTACGACTGGCACATCACTGTTTTGCAACGGGGGAAGAGTGAAACATGTGAACGTGTACTGAGACCTTAAAGGAATGTCAACAGTTTACCCCCCAAATCTTAATACAGTGTCTGTTTATCATTTCGCTTCGGCAGCAACGCCTATCCTTTCCAAAACACATCTTTTTCCACTGAGTTATTTGATTTTCCCCTCCCCTCTTCTCTCTCTCCCTTTTCTTGCCTTATAACTTTCCCTCTAGCCTCACCGCCCCCCCCCCCCCCCCTCCCTCCCTGTCCCCAAATACACAACGGCGCAAAAAGGCAATGAGACAAAAGAGCGACAGTTAAATGATCGAGGGAGCAATCTGGGATCATTCGAATCTATGTAAAGTTGACCTTTGGGGCAGGGAATCAGGGAAGACAGATCGAGATATGGATTGTGGGTTTTTGGTGAAATGAGGAGTCAGATTAGTTCTTGGAGAGACTGTTGCCATAGTGGGATCTTGGTTCATCTCCCATGAGTGTGTTGGATTGTCTGACTTCACGCTTTTAGCATCCCCCGCCCTCCCCTCTCTCTCTCTCTCTCTCTCTCTCTCTCTCTCTCTCTCTCTCTCTCTCTCTCTCTCTCTCTTGCAGGTTATCACTCGTCTGCAGACTGGTCTTGTGTGGCGTGTGTGTGTGTCAGGGTGAGTCTGTTAAAAAAGTTTTCCAGCTGTCCAGTGTCACCTCCCGTAACAATGTATTGTGGCCTATGGTCGATTACCCTGAAAACCTTTCTGACCTTCTCTCTCTCTCTCTCTCTCTCTCTCTCTCTCTCTCCCCCTCTCTCTCTCTCTCTCTCAGGTTATCACTCTTATGCAGACTCTCTCTGCATGCTCTCTCTCTGTCTGTTAAATAAAGTTTTCCAGTGTCCAGTGTCAACCTCCCGTAAAAATCTCCCATGCCCTCATTAAAACCTCTGACCCCTCTCTCTCTCTCTCTTCTGTCTCTCTCTCTCTCTTCTCTCTCTCCTCTATTCTCTATCTCTGTTCTAAAACGTAGCCTCCCTCTCTCCTTTCAGGTTATCACTCGTTATGCAGACTGGTCTTGTGCATGCGTGTGTGTTATGTGTGTCTGTGTTAAATAAAGTTGTCCAGTGTCCAGTTGTCACTTCTGTATTGTGGCCCATGGCCGAAGGTGCATTAAAAACACCTCTCTCCTCTCTCCTCTCTCTCTCGCATTTCTCTCTCTCTCCTCCTCCTCTCTCTCTCCTCTCTTCTCTCTGTGTTTGCCTCAGGGCTGAGTGGGAAAAAAAGCTGTAACTAATTAGCTTATCTCATTACCCTGAATAAATCCATTTTCGTTCGTTCTCTCTCTCTCTCTCTCTCTCTCTCTCCCTCTCTCTCTCTCTCTCTCTTAAACGCTCTCGCACGTCTCTCTGCTCTCTCTCGTCTCTCTCTCTCTGTGTGTCTCCTCTCTCTCTCCTCCCTCAACCTCTGCCCCCTTCTTGTGTGTTTGTCATTATTTATGAGTATTTATGATGTTTAAAACGTAGCCCCCTACCACACGCCTTTCTCTAATCGAGGTCGTGGCCTTTAGCATTGAAACCATCAGTGTTGTTGTTTATTGTTCCCCCATATCCCTTCCCCCCCCCCATCTCTCATTTCTAGCCCTCCCCCTCCCCTTTTTGCTCTGTTAAACAAAGTTCACCTTTTCACCCTTTAAATTTTTAACCACTTAAACCCGCACGCACGTGTAAAGCGTTGTGTGTGTGCGAGCGTGTGTGTGTGTGTGTGTGCGTGCGTGTGTGTGCGCGCGCTTCAATTTAATGTCTATTCACATAAGTGATTTTAGACCCCACCCCCCCGAAAAAAAGAAGATAAGAGAAAGAGAGGGGGAATAATTAAAAAAAAGAAGAGAGACAGAAAATGAGAGGAGTGTGTGTTTGTGTGTGCGTGTGCGTGCGTGCGTGTTTATACAGAACATTACCAGCAAAAAACAAGAATATAGAACTTTGATAGCGCGTGTGTGTATGTGTGAGGTTCAGTGTCAGAATGGCTTAACGCGCCCTAATGGATGGGTGTAGAGGGGCACAGAGAAAGTCCACAGGTCCGCCCCTGGAGAGGTAGTCACGAATGAGGGAACTTGATGGATAGTTGAATTGGGAAATGGTTTTCCACCAAACACCAAAAGTTAGAAGAAAAAAAAGTACGAAACGCCTTCAAGTAATGATCCAAAAACGTGTCTGTTTGGTATGTATTGGGCGCGCGTATTTATTATGTAAGTAAGTGTTCTGGACCTGCGTTAATGTGACTGTATTTCTGCGTCTGTGACTTGGTGAATGGGGACGAAAAGGATGTGGGATAAAGATGGGCAAAATGTACACCACCAGCTGCGGCTCAGATCAGTCAGTAAGCACCTTGAAGAGTGGGCCTTTGGATCACGCCACCCCCGCCCACCCCCCGCAACACAGGTGCATGGTCCTAGCTGGAGTCTGAAGAATGTCGTGTTCTTGGAGGAGCAAGAATGCCCTGTCCTCCTTCGCCACCCAGATCAATCGTTGTTCTCCCCCCTTCACAGCCAGGGTCCCCAGTGTTGTTGTTCTGTTGAGCTGTTTAGTTGAAAAACTGGTCCTTGAGTTCTCTATATAAAGCCACGTTCGCTTCAAAGCCAGTTGGGTGGCCTAGGGTGCGAACGATAGCCGTTATCTGGTGACGGTTGGGGATGGGTGAGAGTTGTAGTAGTCGTGGGGACCAATGCCTCTGTAAAGTTTGGAGGGACGACCCGCAACGTCTTCGTTTGATAACTGGCCAGCTTCTGTGGGAGCTATCTGCTGGTCCCGTGGTGGGCGGCAAACAGTGGACACTCAGGGGAACGTTGGTGCTGGTGGTATGTTGGCTCTTTTGGCTAGGGATGGTTGGCTATAATACAGCCAGCAAGCAACCTGTTGTGACTGGGAATAGCAGCCGTTTGTAGGTGACTTGATAACTCGCTGCCATTTCTTGGCTGGCCCTTGTTTCACTTGCTGGACACCCGCTTCATCCCTTTGCCATCTTCCCAGCGATGCCAACCCGTCTGTACTGTCTGGTTTTAATATTGTGTCCGATGTCAGGTTCATTCAATGCATAATTATAGGGCCTACACATAAGGAGCAGCAACAAGCTAGAAGCTCATAGTGTGCTCTTGGAATGTCCATAACGCATCTGACTCCACGGCTGCAATAACAAATTCATACATTCATCGGAGAAAAGGAGATGAAAGGAAAGGGAAAAGTTGAGACCAAATACCGAATTGAGGAGAGACAGGAGTCAAATAGCAGAAGCACTTCTCTGTTGTGCATTATGTGCGCGCGCGCGCGCGAGAGAGAGAGAGAGAGAGAGAGAGAGAGAGAGAGAGAGAGAGAGAGAGAGAGAGAGAGAGAGGAGGGAGAGGAGGAGAGAGAGAGAGAGAGAGAGGGACGAGACGACGGACGGACGGACGGACGGACGGGGCGACGGACGGACAGAGAGAGTGTTGTGTTTCGCTTTTCCTCTATCTTTGAGGAGATAAAAGAAGGCGAAGAAGGAGGCGAAGGCGAAATGATACTGTAGATAAGGAGAATTGAAACCGTTTGTCAACATTCTCCACACAGCTCCAAAAAGTGTCGTTCCCGGCCAGAAGGCGAAATGGGAAAAGGTGATTCGGTACACCACTGGACTGAAGTATGTGATTGTTAACGCCAAGAAGAGTTAGTGTTATCCATCGAGAGTCCATATGGTGTCGGTACAAGAGTAATTAAGTATCTAAAGAGCTTCGTGTAACACAGTCCTTGTGTACAACAGTACCTTCTTAATACACCCCAAAATGGGCCCAAAGTTTAGACCTTAGTAGGTAATTGGTGCATGTATCATATATCATAATATAAGTACTGTCATCCAATAAAGATAAAGTATTTATTACACATTTACATGTTAGATGAACAGCTCAAACTCATTGATGAGGTGAAAGATTACAAAGTAAACGTTACAATGGCTGCTTCATTGGGTTGACGGCTCGGGGTCGAGCGTTAATCATTGTGTTACGTTTGGTTCAGTACATTTACAAGAGTTAGGTTGACAGCTCCAGGTTACGTGTTAATCGATTTGTACTGTGTGCTTCAGTAGATGGTGAGTTTTACGTCCTATTAGTCACAAACTCTTAGCAAGGACACACTTTCGAGGGGTGAATGCCAGAACTGTCTAACAGTGTTCTTTATTCCTTTTGAGATAGACCGTTCTGGCAGGCACCCCTCGAAATATACTTGAAGACGTGGACTTCTCTGGGTTGAAGATGGTGATGAAAGAAGTGACGATGAGACAGTGGTCGAGACGTGGCAGCCGTCGTTTATGATTCCGGTAACATCGCGGACCCTTGAACGTAGGGGTTCGCCATCCGAAACTGGATCATTCGGACGGAGTCCGAGTCTGGGTGTTATTCCTGTCCCCGATGCTTAGGGTGAAGTCAGCATCGTCGTCGCGGGAAGGAGATGATGGAGCACTGTGAGACAGCCCGTTGGTTGTCGATCTCTATGCCCCCTTTGCTTGTCGTCCTTGACCTCCCACTCAAGGTCTGTCTTCGGGGCCACCGGGCATCCTTCTCTGTACCTGGGTGATGGAGACGCCGACACACACGCGGGAGACACACGGTCGAGTAGAACAGTCTCTACAGGCGGATGATTCCCCCCAGTAGACTGGTCTCCAGCTTGGAAAATTGCTCCCGGAGCAACTACTGCATTGCAGAGATCATCCAAGTCGCCGTACGTCGCCCTGTCCGCATGCCAAGTCAGCCAACACCCGTGGTGAGGTAGGATGACTGCGCTGCCCTTCCTGCTGCCTGCTACTCAGCAGGACTTAAGTGTCGTCTGCCACCCGAACACTTGGAATCGGCGCTTCAGCAAAAAATTGTGTTTTACGTCCTCTTGGTCTGGAACAGACATATATGGGACATTTGTAGATACAAAGATGGTGGGAACGATACTGGAGACACTGCCCGTAGGTAGTGCAACACTAGTAAAGTCCCGACTTTTTAGCAATACAGATAAGTGCAGCAGTAACCACGCCAGTAACCACGCCTCGGCTAAACCTCATCGGCTCTAAAGTATATAATTGGTGCTTCAGAAAAATGGTGCTTTACGTCCTCTCGGTCTGGAACAGACACATATGGGACATTTGTAAATACAAAGATGGTGGGAACGATACTGGAGGCAATGCCCGGAGGCAGTGCAGCACCAGTAAAGTCCCGAATTTTTAACAATACAGATAAGTGTAGCATCGGCTATGGTACCGCCACAAGCTGCAGTATAACGTTGCTTCAGTACACCCACAATTCTCTTTATAGTTGGCTGAGAAACCGGGAACGTACCGATTGGCCCCTTCCCACTTGGTGCTTTCGCATTTTGCCCTTTCCCATTTTGCCAGTGGAAGTGCTGTTTCGCCTTTTCATGCAAAGACCCCCCTCCCTCTCTCTCTTTCAGTGTATGCATGCGTGTGTGCTTTTCTCTCTATCTCTCTATGTTGTTGTCGTTGCCATTGCTGTTATTGTTGTTGTGCTGCACGTGTGTGTTTCCACCTTCCAATTTCAAGCCCTAGTTATGATCAGACATGTACATACACATTACGCCACGCGCGCGCGCACGCAAGCACGCACACATACACACACACACACATGCTTATCCCATACGCTCAAGGACAAGAGGTTATGAATTTGAGTGAACAGGGGCAAAACGGGACTCCTTGAAAGGGCGAAATTATACAACATACAACTTGACGAGCATTGCGAGAGATATGACTTGATCTCTGCAAAGGCAGACACTTTGGGGATCCAACCTTGAACAGTGGTGGCAAGATCTGAATCAACTCGTGAATTGGTTCAATGTTTGGCCGTATATTATCCGATCTCTTTGCCAAACATTTAAAAATTTGAGCTTTGCAACTTCTTTTTAATAATAACTAGCGCAACTCCGAGTACCAGTAACGCCTAGTAACGGTAACGCCTAGTAACGGTAACGCCTAGTAACGGTAATGCCAAGTACTGGTAACGCTGAGTACAGCAAATTTGAAGCGATTTCGTTAAGAAACGGCAGAGTTATAAGGCCCCGTTCCCCGTTGGCGCTGCTCTGAGAGTGACGCGCTCTCCCGATTTTCTTCAAATTTACTGACAGGCTTTGCCCCGGTGACAGCAAGCCTGACAGCAAATTTGACGCGATTCGGTTGCAAAACGGCGGTGTTATAAGGCCCGTTTTGCATCATACTGCTGTTATGCGCCTAAGTAATCGATTCGCTTCCGGTTTGGCACATTGATAGTCACCGTCCACGGTCATATATCTGCCAACTGTGAAGGCAATCGGTCAAGAAATACCGGAGATACGGGCGCCGAAAGGCCGGCGGATGCGCATTTCGCGCATTTGCGAAACCGCGCAAATTACACGGCCGCCTCGGTTGCCGTTGCCATCGCCCCGTGAGGGCTCACAGCAAATTTGAAGCGATTCGGTCAAAAAACGGCGGAGTTATAAGGCCCGTTTCGTGTTTCAGACAGACAGATACACACACGGACAGTTGGCTTTTTACTATATGATAATAATAATAATAATAATCATCATAATAATCATAATAGTGAATCATTTATATAGCGCACTCTTCCACCAAATGTGGAGCACTATGCGCTTAACAACAACAAAAATTAAAAGCAAGAAATTCAACAACAAAAACAAATAATCGCTCACACACATGCAAATAGGCATCCACACACACACACATGCACGCAGGCACGCACGTGTGACGAGGTAATGGGTTAAAAGGCTAAGTCTCTAGGGAAGACTTTTAGTGTGTTAAATTTTCAAGTAGAAAATTTGCCTTTAACCCACTTCTCTAGGGTATGGGAGATGAGCAACTTTCCCGGCCCCTTTTCATCTAATAAATTTATATTTGTGCCCGGGTTCTGGCTCGTATGGTTGTAAGAAATACAAGTGGTTGAATTGCTCTAAATGGCAGACAGAGAGAAGTAGGATTTTACATGAAATTACAAGACTCCCACTCTCATCAGTCTGACCAAAGGGTTCAGGATTATTTGACACTTGTATTTTATTTACTCCCAAAATCTGCATAAGATTATGCAACAATAATAATAAAGCAGCTCAAGGGCGCCAAAACAAAATATGGATAAAAAAAAAAACAATGAAATCCGAAAGGATTCACAAGACTTTTGTCTTTCTATAAGGTTCGCCCCATGCCGGAAGGGTTACTAATTATCTTCAGTGTCCGTAGGAAAGTTCAAATGATTGGCGCAGTCCGGTGGACTTAGCTGTTTCAAGTTCCTCCGTGGTGATCGGCGAGTGCTGGGTTGGCTGGGCTTGCTCGTCAGATGAGAGTAGCTCCCAGTCGTTCCGGTTACGGCTTCGCGGGATGGCACGGTTCAGGCGTGGTCTCCTCGCGGATTCTGGGTGCGGGTCGTCTTGGCGGCGGTCCCGTCTTGGTGCTTGGTGGAGTCCGGGATGATCGTCCGGCCCACGATGCCCTGCTGATAATCACAGGAGAAGGTGGATGTAGATCTCTATGGCTTAGAGACAAGGGGCTTCAGTCGGCAGGGCATTAGTGAATCCCAACCGGCTAGAAGGCTTCCCTTGTACAATAGCACTAATTAATAAATAAACTGAATTTCAGTTAACAAACTGAGATCAGTAAAACATAAAAGGTGATCAATCCAACATCACTCTCCATCCAACACCTGGAAAGGAATGGTATCATAAAGTGCAAGATTGCGGCCCATAGGTTTCCTACTAAAAATAGACAAATGGGTTAGTAGGCATAAACTCCGGTTCTGGTACCAAAAGTGTTAAAGTCAAAAACACACACACACAACACACAATAATCAGTGCACATAAATAGAATAGAATGTTTACCACTTCTTTTCAATAGCATATCTATCTACTCCTTATTCATCATTGAACATAGGATCTAGATCAAAACTAGGGTCAAACAAACAACCAGTCTCAATCACCAGTCATCAATAAGACTTACTAGGTGGGCTATTCTGGCTGGGAGAGGTGTTGCTCTAGTCAGTTTCAGCGTCTTGTGTGAAAAACTTTTTCTCACTACGCCAATTATAGCCTTCACTTTCAAACAATGAAAGCCTGTCATTGGTTTATAGCAGTCGACACATCACAAGATGATGTTCATAAAATGTACAGAACAATCACGCGCCTATTACATCCTTATCACGTGCCGACATTCAAATCCTTCTCGTGATTAGAAAGGACGAGTTGTCTTACAAAGGGAGCCGACTGTTGATATCACTATCTCGTGATGAGACGGTAGATAAGAGGGGGGGGGGGGGGTGAAGGGAGATAACCTCGGTAGGGGTTACATGCCGACCGGGGAGACAAATCGACCTTCAAAGGGACCAATCCCTTAATCGGCGTTCTTTAGATGGTGGGTGGCAATTAACGTGGCGGCCGGACAGAGAAATGAAAAGGAGAGGGGGGGGGGGGGGGGGGGGTGTAGATAAAGAAAGAGGGGTCGCGCGGGACACTTACGTCACAGAGGCCCCCCGAAGAAAAGATTCTGGTACCGGAATCTTCCTGTGGAACGCCGACTCCACTTTCGACTTGGGCGACAGGGACAAATTAGTGGGGGGACTGGGTCGGCTGGAATGGTGGAACGTCTGGTCGCAACACAGAGTTCAAAGGAGCAGGTGGGTTGGAAATCAGTGGAATGGATTCCGACTGAGGTTGTTGCAGCAATCCTGTGTTGAGTTGTCCCAAGGTTGATTGCAGGATAGCAAACACCTCTTGCCTGAGTTTCCCCTTTAGCCTGGATTCATCATTGCTGATGATGTGGTTTGGTAGGCCGATTCGGGCGAAAATGGCTTTGAGTGCCGCAGCTACCTGGCTAGCATCAAGTGAGGAGATTGGGGCGGCATCGCACTTCATGGTACATATGTCGACCACGGTGACTATGTACCGGAATTTCTTCTTCCGTTGAGGTAGAGGCCCGACCAAGTCGACTGCCACTCGCTGAAAGGGAGGGGTAGGTGACGGCTGTACGTGCGGCGGCCTGTCCCGATAGTACCTTCGGTGGGTGTTTGCGGGTACAGTGCTGCCTTTCACCTGAGGTACCTGTGGCGAGTGGTCTTGGGTCGTTAGGCGGACATTCCTTGGGAAGGATTTTCCAAGTTGTGGCGGACTTGGGGACTTGGGACAATCTGGATTGGCTTGCGCGGCAATTTGGTTTGCCGCGTTGAGAGGTTTCTTCCCCGCTGAGGGAGATTTGCTCTTTGGGAAGGAGGGAGGGAGTTGGTTTGTGGTTTGGGGAGAAGGGAATGCTGCTGAAACTAGGGCAGGTTGAGAGGGGTGCCCTAAAAACACATACTGTGATCCCAGTATGAGGTCATAGACAGGACTGTCCATGAGCACTGCCTTGATGGGTCCCTTAACATATCTGGTGTCGACATTGATTATGGCGACTGGCAAAGTGGAAGGGGGGATTGCAGCATCAGGGCCCTGCAGAGAGATGAAGTCTCTCGTGTATGCTGACGCGGGGACTAAGGATCCGCAGACAATGGCGTCGCATGACAGTCCAGTGTCATAGAGACACTGAACAGGGATGTTGTTGACAGTCGCCTGTCCAACGACTGACGGTGTGCCTGGACACTGTACTGGGGAGGGGTTTGTGCAATTCTGCGAAGTCGAGACGACTTGCATAGTTGCAACATTTTGCCGCTTGTAAGCAAGTTTCCTGCAGTCATCCCGATTGTGGGTGTTCGACTTGCAGTATGAGCAGAATAAGGGTTGTCCCAGTGGACACAAGATAAGTTTTGAAAAGGAACTACAGTTTGAATTGAAATTTGTTAGACTTTATGAAAAAAAATATCCCGGGCGAGCCCCCAATTAGATGTGACGAGGTAATGGGTTAAAAGGCTAAGTCTCTAGGGAAGACTTTTAGTGTGTTAAATTTTCAAGTAGAAAATTTGCCTTTAACCCACTTCTCTAGGGTATGGGAGATGAGCAACTTTCCCGGCCCCTTTTCATCTAATAAATTTATATTTGTGCCCGGGTTCTGGCTCGTATGGTTGTAAGAAATACAAGTGGTTGAATTGCTCTAAATGGCAGACAGAGAGAAGTAGGGTTTTACATGAAATTACAAGACTCCCACTCTCATCAGTCTGACCAAAGGGTTCAGGATTATTTGACACTTGTATTTTATTTACTCCCAAAATCTGCATAAGATTATGCAACAATAATAATAAAGCAGCTCAAGGGCGCCAAAACAAAATATGGATAAAAAAACAATGAAATCCGAAAGGATTCACAAGACTTTTGTCTTTCTATAAGGTTCGCCCCATGCCGGAAGGGTTACTAATTATCTTCAGTGTCCGTAGGAAAGTTCAAATGATTGGCGCAGTCTGGTGGACTTAGCTGTTTCAAGTTCCTCCATGGTGATCGGCGAGTGCTGGGTTGGCTGGGCTTGCTCGTCAGGTGAGAGTAGCTCCCAGTCGTTCCGGTTACGGCTTCGCGGGATGGCACGGTTCAAGCGTGGTCTCCTCGCGGATTCTGGGTGCGGGTCGTCTTGGCGGCGGTCCCGTCTTGGTGCTTGGTGGAGTCCGGGATGATCGTCCGGCCCACGATGCCCTGCTGATAATCACAGGAGAAGGTGGATGTAGATCTCTATGGCTTAGAGACAAGGGGCTTCAGCCAGCAGGGAATTAGTGAATCCCAACCGGCTAGAAGGCTTCCCTTGTACAATAGCACTAGTTAATAAATAAACTGAATTTCAGTTAACAAACTGAGATCAGTAAAACATAAAAGGTGATCAAAGCCAACATCACTCTCCATCCAACACCTGGAAAGGAATGGTATCATAAAGTGCAAGATTGCAACCCATAGGTTTCCTACTAAAAATAGACAAATGGGTTAGTAGGCATAAACTCCGGTTCTGGTACCAAAAGTGTTAAAGTCAAAAACACACACACAAACAACTAATCAGTGCACATAAATAGAATAGAATGTTTACCACTTCTTTTCAATAGCATATCTATCTACTCCTTATTCATCATTGAACATAGGATCTAGATCAAAACTAGGGTCAAACAAACAACCAGTCTCAATCACCAGTCATCAATAA
Source organism: Phymorhynchus buccinoides (assembly GCA_017654935.2). Taxonomy (NCBI): domain Eukaryota; kingdom Metazoa; phylum Mollusca; class Gastropoda; order Neogastropoda; family Raphitomidae; genus Phymorhynchus; species Phymorhynchus buccinoides. Next base: position 52,505,135 of record CM065680.1, read on the forward strand.
GACTTACTAGGTGGGCTATTCTGGCTGGGAGAGATGTTGCTCTAGTCAGTTTCAGCGTCTTGTGTGAAAAACTTTTTCAAACTTTTTCAAATCCTTCTCGTGATTAGAAAGGACGAGTTGTCTTACAAAGGGAGCCGACTGTTGATATCACTATCTCGTGATGAGACGAGTAGATAAGAGGGTGGGGGGGGGGGGGAGTGAAGGGAGATAACCTCGGTAGGGGTTACATGCCGACCGGGGAGACAAATCGACCTTCAAAGGGACCAATCCCTTAATCGGCGGTCTTTAATGGTGGGTGGCAATTAACGTGGCGGCCGGACAGAGAAATGAAAAGGAGAGGGGGGGGGGGGTGTAGATAAAGAAAGAGGGGTCGCGCGGGACACTTACGTCACAGCACGTACGCACACATACGCGCACGCACGCACGCACGCACACACCACACACACACACACCATTACGATCACCACCACTCACCCAACCCAAGAACACAATGCATAATACAATCAGTTGAAAAAAGCATCAACTCTCTCTCTCTCTCTCTCTCTCTCTCTCTCTCTCTCTCTCTCTCTCTCTCGCTCTCTCTCTCTCTCAACAAATCTGACGCAGACATTGCAGTCAACAGTTTAATGTTTTAATGTTTTCCTGTCGTAAAATGTTCATAGCGTGTCAAATGATCTTGATAAAAAGTTGCAAAGTATCCAATTTGTAACATCCAAGAGCAAAGAAATAGTTCATTTTTGTTTGTTTGTTCGATTGCTGCGGCTGATGGTTTCTTTGTTTTAATTATTGTTTTTGTTCTCCCAGTTCTGTAAGAACAGGAATACACTAGAATGTGAACGAGGGCTGTGCGCGTCCCTGTCTGTCTGTATGTGTATGACAACAATTCCTTCCACTTCACAGCGCCTAAACTATTGAACTAGTCTTAGCGAAACTTGGCAGAATTGGTCCTTAGACTGTCTAGATGCCGCCCGTGGTGTCAGATTTACCCAATGGCAAGCGATGTCAACGTAATCCCCGTGAATCTTATTTGAATATTACAAAAACACTGATAATTTCAAAGATATTGGATGGATATCAACCAAACTTGGTTTGGTGAAAATGTCATCTAATAGTCGTAAAATACTAAAATACTGGTTATAGGTATCGCTATGCCGATACATGAATGTTTATTTTTAACACAAAACCCCCACAATAACCCAAGAGTAGAAAATTATCTCCTTTGCATTCTCCGAAGTCAGAGTGTGGCTGGTCACGTGGCGGGGTAATAAAAAACGGCGACACCCGTAATGTTCTCATCTCTAGCTGGTGCATTTGTACCATAGTGTTCAAGTGCTTCGGCTGTTGGGTTGATCCCTGGAGTGTTTTAGCCAGAGTACGACGACAACAACAACAACAAAAACAACATCTCCTTCGACTTTCATCTGTAGGTGTAACTGGGAGTACAGTTTATATGGATCTGCCACCTTGTTGTTGATGCTGTGGCGTTTCTTCCACGCTGCTCATTTTGAGGTTCAGAACTCCGCCACATACCCTGACAGCAGCCGTCCACAGGGGGCAATCAATGTCAGGTCTGGAAACGAGTTTTGCAAACATGCTAACTGATCAACTGTGGCGGCTTTCAGCGAGCTAACGGTTATTTGTTCATTGCTTCACAACTGTGAAACACACACACACACACACGCGCGCACGCTCTCTCTCTCTCTCTCTCTCTCTCTCTCTCTCTCTCTCTCTCTCTCTCTCTCTCTCTCTCTCTCTCTCTCTCTCTCTCTCTCTCTCTCTCTCTCTCTCTCTCTCTCTCTCTCTCTCTCTCTCTCTCTCTCTCTCTCTCACCTACCCAGTCTTCACACTCTCCTACTCGTCTAGCATTGTCCCACCATGGCAGTTCAACCCGCAATACTGGCTCGGGACTTTCCGCGCCGCCGAACCTTGGTTGGGGCCGGTTTTTGATTTTTACACCAAATATTATTGCTGGGGATTACCGGGCTGAGCCTTTCGCTTCTTGTCCTCTCAATAGAAAACGGATCAGACATATCCCCCATTGCAGCAAATCCCATTAACACTCGCCTTCCAGGCGGTCGGTACCCCCCCTTCCAGCCCCCCACCCCAACCCTGAGCTCTCTCATTGCAGGGTCTGAAGACTACTGGCCTGTATAGTGAAAGTACGGTAATGAAAGTAGTTGTAGTTGTTGGGAAGGCATGCATGGGATTTTCAGTGACAAAAGTAGCGCTTTGTTCTGTCATAGGACGTTTACACGTGTGATTTCAAGAGGGGGGGGGGGGGGGGGGAGGGGGGAGCGAGAAACGAGGGTTATTGAAGGTGGTGTAATGTAGGCGTGTACGTGCTTGTCTCCATTTGCGCAACATGCCTGACTGTGTTGGGGACAAAACAGAAGGGTTGGAAGGAGAGGTGCGTGCGTTGAACGGGTTGTGGTTGTTATTGCTTTGTTGTTGTCGTTAGGCCTTTGTTGACTCATTTGGCTTTTGTCACTGGTTGATATTAGCCTGCATTTGGGGGCCATCACTACAGTGAGGGCTGTTTGATAAATGATCATTGGATATACTAATATAAGCAATGTATCATCTAGTAATGATCTACAGGAACAGATTGGAAGTCGTATTTGGCACTGGCTTTTCATGCAAATTCGATTACAATATAGCTGGCCTTTCCATGTCAGCTTACATTATAGCTGGCCTTTCCATGTCAGCCGTCCCTTCGGCCGACAGAGTACCCTGGGTACATCCAATAATAGACCAATTTTAGTCCAGTATACTGTCTGCCTAGTCTACTGTCTGGATGACAAAGGCAGAAAAACAGACTGGCATGCATGCATCTCTCTCTCTCTCTCTCTCTCTCTCTCTCTCTCTCTCTCTCTCTCTCTCTCTCTCTCTCTCTCTCTCTCTCTCTCTCTCTCACACACACACACACACACACAGACACAGACACAGGCGAAAGCGGTCAATGGTCGGCCTGCTGTATGTGCTCAATTGGATTAAGGGGGAGCGAACGGCGAAATGGTGGCTGACAGTGCTACTCATCATTGTCAGACGGGGGCCGCACTAAACACGTATCTAACTTGATGAAAACGTCGCCCACGGTTAGGGGCGCCTGGTCGGGCCTCCCACCTGGATGGGGGAGCTCAGGGGCAGGTTAGCATGGGGCCTAAACTACACCACCACCATCATCATCGTCTGATAGGAATGTAGGAGAATGACTATGAAATAATGGATGGGGTAAGAGATGATTGACAAAAGAAAGCCGGCTGGTTTGACTCTCCGTAAGCCTTTTTCACACTCGCCAACACAGAATCATCATTTTTTGTATGCATGTCAGCATTGGTTCATATGCATAGCACCACACACACACACACACAGCGCGCGCGCGCGCGCACGCACGTAGAGAGAGAGAGAGAGAGAGAGAGAGAGAGAGAGAGAGAGAGAGAGAGAGAGAGAGAGAGAGAGAGAGAGAGAGAGAGAGAGAGAGAGAGAGACACAGAGAGAGAGAGAGATGAGGGGGGGGGGGGGGGAGCAGTAAACACTGCAACCTTTAATCATCATTATCCATCACGGCGTAAGACGAACCTGTCAGCAAAATACAAACCGTAATTTCAGCGACTATCTTTTTAACGTTATATATATATATTAAAGAAGAAAAAAGAAGTCATAGAATGAAACCAAGACCATTTAGAAAGAAACCCACGCTCCGCTATTGTCTAGTTAGTGTAAAAATTAAAAATAAAAAGCAGCAAACAAACAGCCTGAATATACAAAGAGTTCGAAGTCCGCAGCTGACTGAAGCCGGTTCTTTACTCCCACCCTTTCTACTACACTACAGGCGGGGATCGTTGTGAACTCGCTCACTGCCTCGGTTGCCATACTTAACACTGCCCACCTTCCACCTTCCACCTTTTCACCTTCCCGGTGGGAGTAAGAAAGTTGGCTTCATCATTCTTTTCAAGGTTTGTGTAGGCTGCGACGTAATCACTCTTGATGACGTGTAGGCTTTTTGGTACAAAAACGAGACAGTGACTAATCTTAGAGAGTAGTGTGTAGGTAGCGTGGCTTCAAGTGTTGACCAAGTTAGGCCTACAATTAGATGGGATTAGGTCTGTGAAACGTCACCTGCATGGACCGGGGGCAGCAAGGAAGGAAGGGGGGGGGGGGGGGGGGACACTGGCATGGAAAGAAAGAGTAGCAGGACAATTTGAGCGAGGGTTGCACAATTATAGGGCAGCGGGTCAGGTAAGGCACACGTCTGTCAGGAGATCAACTGACAAAACAGGTAGAGATTAATTTAAGCCCTTGAATTCTAGCCTAGTATCCACTCTACTCGGCCCACGGCACTGAAAAGACAGTGTGGGTTTTGTGTACGTACTTGTTTGTGGAAGTCCCTCTTTCTTTGTTTGTTGCTCACTATAACACCATTTTCTGTATTGACCTACCTCTCTCTCTCTCTCTCTCTCTCTCTCTCTCTCTCTCTCTCTCTCTCTCTCTCTCTCTCTCTCTCTCTCTCTCCTCTCTCTCTCTCTCTCTCTCTCTCTCTCTCTCTCTCTCCTCAGCTCTCTCTCTCTCTCTCTCTCTCTCTCTCCGTCTCTCTGAGTCTCTCTCTCTCTCTCTCTCTCTCTCTCTCTCTCTCTCTCTCTCTCTCTCTCTCTCTCTCTCTCTCTCTCTCTCTCTCTCTCTCCTCTCTTCTCTCTCTCTCTCTCTCTCTGTGTGTGTGTGTGTGTGTTATAATATCTTACTGTTATAGTATTTGCGGTATTGTGAATCTTTTGCATATTACTGTTTTATTATCATCATCGTTATATTATTATTATTGTTACTATTTCGTCGTTCTTTTGCTGTCGTGTTTAATGATGCTGTTATACTATTGCTGTTTGTTTGTCTATTCATTTCTCTATTTTGCTTGTTTATTATTTTTATTTGTGAGAACATGATGACAAGAAGACTAGTGTTGTTATGCTTATTCAGTTCATCCTCATTAAGCATTTCAAGTTCTCTCTCTCTCTCTCTCTCTCTCTCTCTCTCTCTCTCTCTCTCTCTCTCTCTCTCTCTCTCTCTCTCTCTCTCTCTCTCTCTCTCTCTCTCTCTCCACCATTACTAAACCTGTGGTTTTCTGTTACTCGTCATCGTGTGCGTTAGATGCAGCTTATTACTGTGTATGTGTGTGTGTGCGCGCGCGCACGTATATGTGTGTGTGCGTGTGTAAATGGAGAACAAGGGGGAAGTTGTCCATTCACGGCTCCTAGGAAAGCAAAACGGAGAAATTAAAGAAGCAAACCAAAAAAAGACATAAACAGTCACTTCCATCGTGAGGACCGTTTCGATGGCTGTTTCGTTTGTTTTAAACGTCCTACCCCAGACATTAAAACGTGGAGATAAAAGGCTGGGGAAATAGCAGGCAGACATGCGCTCGTAGAACCGTGTACTGTGAGACGAAGTATCAGGTGTTGGGGACAGAGAAGACTGTGACACTTGGGCCTTTACTACTACTATACTGGCCTTCCTTCACAAAGCGCTTTCATACCTGTCCCACCCCCACCTGCCCTACCCTATTCAGTATTCACTTCCCTGTCCCCTCTTCGCCTGTCTATTATACCTACCCGATTCCCCCCCCTCCCCTCTCTCTCTCTCTCTCTCTCTCTCTCTCTCTCTTACCTGGCCTGACC
>CM065680.1:52511300-52516300 GCA_017654935.2 Phymorhynchus buccinoides
GAGAGAGAGAGAGAGGAGAGAGAGAAAGAGAGACAGAGAGAGAGAGACAGAGAAAGAAACCGAGACAGAGGCCGAGCAGACCCGAGGTTAGAGAGAGAGAGAGAGAGAGAGAGAGAGAGAGAGAGAGAGAGAGAGAGAGGAGGGGGAGCAGAGACAGAGTCAGGAGAGAGAGGAAGAGAGGGGGGGAGACAGAGGAAGACCCACAACAGAGAGAGAGAGAGAGAGAGAGAGAGAGAGAGAGAGAGAGGGAGAGAGAGAGGGGGAGACAGAGACAGAGTCAGAGAGAAGTAGAGAGGGTGAGACAGAGGCAGACCCACAGACCAGAGAAGAGAGAGAGAGAGAGAGAGAGAGAAGAGAGAGAGAGGAGAGAGGAGAGAGAGAGAGAAAGAGAGAGAAGAGATACCCAGAGAGAGAGAGACAGATAAAGAAAACAGAGACAGAGGCAAGGCAAGACCCAGAGAGTTAGAGAGGTAGAGAGAGAGAGAGAGAGAGAGAAGAGCAGAGAAGAGGAGGGGGAGACAGAGACAGAGTCACAGAGAGAGGAGTAGAGGGGGGGAGACAGAGGCAGACCCACAGAGAGAGAAAGAGAGAGGAGAGAGAGAGGAGAGAGAGAGAGAGAGAGAGAGAGAGAGAGAGAAGAGAGAGAGAGAGAGAGGAGAGGAAGGACATGGGATGACCATAGGGGTGTCGTTTTCTGGTTCCCACACCTGGTGATTGTTCCACTCTTGACCTTTTAAACAGTCGTTTGTTTCAAGGAGAACTAGATGAGGTCATAATCCTATCAAGTTTTCATTTGAATGGGAGTGGAAGATGTCGAGCATTGTGTGTGTGTGTTGTGTGGTGTGTTGTGGTGTGTGTGTGTGCGTGTGCGTGCGTGCGTGCGTGTGCGTGTGCTGCGTGCGTGCGGTGTGTGCGTGCGTGTGCGTGCGCGCGTGCGCGCGTGCGCGCGCGCACACCCACCTACCTCCTCTCATCTTCCCATGAATACTCGCCATCATGATTAGCAAAGGTACAGGTCAGCTGGAATTTCGCTGTGGTCCTACTGTGTGTTATTATTCTTATGACTGGTGTGTTCGTAGCTCTTCTAGTACCATGGGCGAATACATTCACCCAAGACATCACTCTACACTCCCACTAAATGCAAAAGCATTCACTGCCAAGTGACTCGACATGTGTTTGTTTATTTTTTAGAGCTTATGTCACCGTTTCTTCCACTGAATCAATGCATGCACACTCGAAAAAAATTAGTTACCCCCTTCTTGTCGGTTGAGATGCAACGGGAGAACCAAGAACGTCAACAAACGCATGGCGCTAGAAGAGTTAATCCCTTTCATGTGTGTTTTTAATCCATTAGTGTCGGTGACACAATCTACCCTTGCTCAACCTGCCCCAAAGAGGGGTGGGTACCGCACAACATACCTTCCTGAATCACTCAAATAGCTGTTTTAGCTTAGCATTGAATGTCAATAGACAGAAGGATTGTTACACAATGTTCCAGAGTAACTGCAGTCTTACTAAGACAAGATTATATGAAAGAAAAACAAGAACTTCTAAAAGGTCAAAATATTACTTCCCGCCCCCCCCTAAAATTGTCACTAGCCGTTCAACTTCAGTACTTTCCCAGATCAAAGGAGGGAAACGCAGTACAGGAAATGCCCTCTTGTACGATGGGATGCCGTCAACAGTACCTGGCCTGGAGGGACAGATAGTATGGCGCATCCAAAGAATACAACAACTCTATCTAACTGTTCGCTAGAGTTGCGTGAAACTGTATCTATCAGTTCGATAGAGTTTGAAAACCCTATCTAGCTGTTCGATAGAGTTTTAAAACTCTGTCGAACAGCTAGATAGGGTTTCCACAAAATAACCCTATCTGAGATATAGTTTTTCTATTTGCGATAGTTCCACAGTCAAAGATACTAGTCCTATCTACCAATGGAATGCTTCGTTTTAAAAAAGTATCAAAATGAACGCGTTCGATAGAGTTTTACGACGAGTAACTCTGTCTAGCTGCTCGACAGAGTTTTTAAAAAACTCTATGTAACTACTAGCTATAGTTTTAAAAAAAAGTTATTCAAAAAAATGGGGCGCGTGGTCTATACAGTTCGATAGGGTTTTTAAACTCTGTCGACACTTCTTTTGATAGAGGTTTTGTAAACTTTCGGCGCGCCGGGTAAAAGGAAGACCCCTGTGGGTACCAAACTCTGGATAGGGGACTGCCGGACATCCATGTTTGCGACATCACTCGGTCTGAGGTTTTGATGCGTAGCCAGTTCCGAACGCAGAAGAAGAAGAAATAGAATAAGAAAAAAAAAGAAAAAATTCCCATGTGCTTGCCTGTTTGTTTACGGGTGAAAACGTAAACACAATTAACAACTACTTCATAGACAGTTACATCATCGAAAGTAGAACCATGGAGGAAAGAGCATCCAGTCTTTTGGAACGGATGCGTCTTTGGTCAGGTGATCAGACCCTATCTCATAATCAGAGTGGTAATTGAAAAATATGTATGAAACATAATTTATGTCCTAGAAGGTATCGTCGAACAAAAATTGTGCTGACTTATTGAGGGTCTTTTGACAGCTCCACAGCTGTATCTAGGTCACATGAAAGCCTAGCCAAAGACACTGAAAAGACAAACCCTATACAGTCTTTGGCCTAGCATCGCTTTGGGGACACGAGGCCCTCTAAAGGGTCTGCTACACGCATACGATTCGGATCTGAATGCGATGCGATTTTGACGATGTGAGTCATGATTCGCGTGAAATTCGTGAGACTCTACTTGAGCATAGTGAGCGAAAATGGCGGATTATGTTTCGGCGGAAGTATTTCACGTGAATCATGACTCACATGACCCAATCGCATCGCATCCGGCCATACGAGTTTTACGCGTGTGTGGCGCCGGTTTAACAGATTCTGGCGGATAACTGCAATCCTAGTGGAGCCTGGGAAACTCTATTAGAGATCGAATATTGCAGAAATATTATATTTTCTTGCAATTCAAACCTCTCGGACATTATCAGCTTCCACATGGCCAAGCGGATCCGATTTCCCTCTTATGAACTAAATCATTGGGGGTTTTGTTTTCGTTGAATTATTTGGGTGGGAAGAACATTTCAGCTTCAGGGCGTGGCTTTATTTTCTGTTCATGTCAGAAACTGTGCAAGTGCATCCCATTTGAACATTTCACAATCATGCTGTTTCTAAAGATTTCCCAGCAATGCTTCAATAATGCTGAACAGGATATGTTTTGCACGGAGGAACCAAGGATTATGGCCGTGTGCACACATAATCGGATATTCCATGCGGAAACCCTTGCGCAATCCATAAATAAGTGAAACAAAGGAGGGGACAAGATTTGTTGCGCATGTGGTCAAATTTCCCCTATTTGCTTAGAACTTTTATCCATGATCCTTCCCTTTCTTCCCACTTTGTTAGGTTTTGCCGTACGGAACTTACGCGACTAATGTGAACCCGGCCTAAGGCTACATACCATTATGTGCCCCATAATATTGTTTACAAAGGTACCCAGTATTAAAGCATTTTAAATGGATTCAGACACGTTCGCGGTTTGGTTGTTGTTGTTGTTGTTTTTTTGGGGTGAGAGTAAGTATATTTTTGGGCCTTATCAGTTCTATTAAAATATTTTCATGTTATCGAAGATGGTCTTCCTAACCGTGTATCTCTAAGTAGTACATACGTACAGATGGAATACATTAATTAAAAAGTAATTAAGCCGTTTTTGGTAGGTAGACCCCATATAGCATTTGAAGGACAGCTGTTACTTTTTTGTCCCAAGACTTATAAAAGAATATCACAAAAGCTACTAGCTACAGAAGGGATCATAATGAATATTGGTCCATTTGCTTCATAATATCACAAGAATGATGCAATAAAGTAAGTTGAATACACTCTCTCACAAACTCTATTCCTCTCATCTCTCTCTCTCTCTCTCATGTCTCTTCTCTCTCTCTCTCTCTCTCTCTCTCTATCTCTCTCTCTCTCTCTCTCTCTCTTCTCATGTTCTCTCGGTCCTCTCTCTCTCTACTCTGTCTCCTCTACTCATGTTTCTCTCTCTGTCTCTCTCTCTCTCTCGTCGTGCGTCGGGGGATATCTCGTCTCTCTCTCTCTCTCTCTCTATCTCCTCTCCTCAGAAACTATCTCTCGGTCGTTAATTATCTCTCTCTCTTTCTCCCCCCCACTCTGATCTCTCTCTCTCTTTCTCTGTCGGGGACCTGTCTATCTTTTGTTACTCTCCCTTCCGAAAAACAGTCTCTCTCTTTCCTCTCTCTTCCCCTTGTCTCTCTCTCCCCTCTCTCGTCTTCTCCTCTCCTCTCGTCATCGCTCGCTCTTCTCTCTCTCTCTCTCTCTCTCCTCAAGACTCTCTCTCTCGCTCGTCAATCTCTCTCTCCTCTCAATCTCTCTCTCCTCTCCGCTCTCGCTCCAACTCTTCAATAACAAAAATCAGTGCCAACTACGATAGCCCCCCCCCCGCCCCTCGCACTTCCACCTCAACCACCTTCCTTTGCCTCGCACCCCCCCCCGTCTCTCGCTCTCTCATCTCTCTCTCTCTCTCTCCTTCTTGCCCCCGCTGCCCTGCTCTTGAAAATATGATTGCTGCTCTCAAAAGAATCAAAACTAGAGCTTTCCACGCTGGGTGATGGGCCGAATGGGGGCCCCTAATAAAATCCCCTCCCCTTATTATTCATCGATAAATTGACGCGAAAATTCAATGCTCACATATTTTGGTCATTTTTTTTTCTCTCCTATGCTTTTACAATCAGCCTGCACCGTTCAATTGTGTGGCGCTTGACTGGGGCGAGGGGCTGGAATCCTTTGAGTCTATAGAACACATAGGAATGGGATCAGCCCAACACAAGGAGGCTTAAAAGAAGGCCTTATTGGCAATAAATGTACATTTGGGGGGGGGATAGGAAGAGCGGCAAGAACGGAGAGAAAATTGTTGTCAAGATTTACTGCATCAAGCTCTAAGTGTTTGT
>CM065680.1:52526300-52528800 GCA_017654935.2 Phymorhynchus buccinoides
CAAGGAGATAAATTCAGACAAGACTATTTGAATATTAGTAATTGTTTGCTTTTCTAGCACGAACAAAAAGATGTAATGGACAGTTGTTTCGCGCAATCAACAAACGTTGGCAACGCATAACCTCCTCGTTGGAGGTAAACACAGAACAACAAAGAAGAGACGATTCGGTTGAAGAAGAAAACCCAAAAAATAAAACTTTTTTTTTTTTTAAGCGTTACGCCAGCCTTGGTATCGTAACTGCAATCATAAACTATATCCATGGAAACATAAAATAGTGAACTTATTATTGCCTTTAATATGAAAAGCAAAGCAACTACGAAAAGAACGAAAACAGAGACACTAGAAAATACAATCAAGAAATGCGCGTATGGATGTGTGAGAGGGAAGTGAGTTGGATAGACAGGCTTGAGGAATGAGACGAGGCACGAATGATTTTGGAGACTGCTCGACTGTGAAGAGGGGAAGTATTGTTGTGTTGTTTATGTTGCTTGAAAAATACATTTGTGACAGAGTATGGGAAAACACGGCTAAAGTCACTGAGAGACATTCTTAGCAATGCACAAAAACAGGTAGCTTAGTTATACTTGATTCTGTGTATTTTGTCAACTTTAAAAAATTATAGAAAAAAGACTATGCCAGATAGATCAATTCTGTTTTTTGCTTTTCAGTCTGTAGAATTTAAACTTTCAGATTATATAAAAACGTCAACAGGGATAATTTCCGACTTTAGCCTGGTTTTCCTATACTCTGTCACATTTGTGTTGAAATATTACACGTTCTGTTTTGTCTCGTCAATAAATTAACGTCACTCTGCACTTGTGTATTTGTTTGTGTGGTACTTTGGTCAGTGACGTTGCAGTCTGTTTCAGTTGGGCTTTTTTAAGGTATGGTTCAGTTAATCATAAAATACTGGCCGTTTTTTGGGTTTTTTTTTACTTTAGTGAACAATTATCTCTTTTCATAATAGCTCTTGAGCTAATAGCCTTGACAGTCAATGAACATTTGTTTTTAGATTTATCACTGTTTCACACAGGAGGTGCAGTAGAAGGCATAATGGTCAGCAACGGCAAACTCATTCCTTCATTATCTCTGTCTCGTCAATAAAATAACGTCACTCTGCACTTGTTGTGTGTTTGTTTGTGTGGTACTTTAGAAATTACAATGATAAGGATTATTTCAAAAAGAGAGGGCATGGGGGGGGGGGGGGGGGTCAAACATAAAGGGTGAAGAAGGCCACTTTGCGTGTGTGTACCTGTATACAATCCAACAACCAGTGGCGGAGGCCTCCGTATTGTGGCTGCCTTTGGTCTGGGAACAGGTCCATTAGGGTTCACCCCCCACGGTGACGAAGTCCATTCACAGTCCGTGGGGTGACCTGGTACACTGTTGGCCACATGGTCACTGGACTGGCTGGACACTCTTTCTTTCTCTCTTCCTTTCCTTCCTTCTTTCCTTCTTTCTCTCCTGACTGACTACATTGAACTGACTGAATGTCTACCTTTTCTGCTTTTTTTTCTTTGTGTCTGTCTTTCTATCTTTCGTTCTTTCCTTCTTTCTGTCTTTCCTTCCTTCTGTCTTTCCTTCCTTCTGTCTCTCCTTCTTTCTTTCTCTCATGACTGACTACATTGATCTGAGAGAGAGAGAAAAATAGAGATTTTACGCCTTCTGAGTCAAAAGACTATTTGGGGCATTTAAAATGATAAAGATCCTGTGACTACATTGATCTGACTGAATGTCTACCTTTTATGTCTTTGTTTCATTGTGTCTGTCTTTCTATCTTTCTTTCCTTCTTTCTTTCTTTCTTTCTTTCTTTCTTTCCTTCTTTCTTCCTTTCTTTCCATCTTTCGTTCTTTCTTTCTTTCTCTCCTGGCTGACTACATTGAACTAACTGAATGTCTACCTTTTCTGTCTTTTTTCTTCCTTTGTGTCTGTCTTTCTTTCTTTCTTTCTTTCCTTCTTTCTTTCCTGACTGACTACATTGAACTGACCGAATGTCTACCTTTTATGTCTTTTTTTCTTCCTTTGTGTCTTTCTTTCTTTCTTTCTTTCTTTCTTTCTTTCTTTCTTTCTTTCCTTCTTTCTCTCCTGACTGACTACATTGTCTGCTTGAGTGTCTGTATGTCAACAGAATAATATATATTGCTCACAAAAAGTAGGGGATATTGACTTTGCAATATCACCATGGGTTCAATAACCAGACCATAAGTTTCATTTAATGTGCAAAGGATAGTTCAGCCCTTTTTCGCTGTAAAATCGAAGACAAAAATAAATTTGTAAAATGTCACGTGACTGCCAGAGGCGATAAACACTAGTGGGTATGTTATTCGAAATCACAAAACACCTTTACACAGTTGACAGATTGTTGGGCCCCTGTTTTCTAACAGACATTGAAGGCAAGGCTTTCTCATGCTCATGAACAGTCTCCTGAAGATTTTCTGGAGGATGTTTTTTCCTGGCGTCCCTAGATCCTCTTATGACCGTTACAATGGTGAAAGCTGGA
>CM065680.1:52541300-52548800 GCA_017654935.2 Phymorhynchus buccinoides
TGCTTGTAGCTTCCTCTAATCTGTCACTCTCTTTGACTCTGCCTTTTCTCTTTGCTATCTTTCTATCTTACCGGTCCATTCTCCTGCCTTTTTTCTATAAATTCTTACAAAGATTTCTTCAGCCGAAGTCGGACATGCTGGGTCTAACTATTTCTTAGTTAGGCGCATAACGGCAGCATGCCGCATCTACGCTCATGTGACATGAAACTGTCTGAGCGAATGAAGAAGAAGAAGAAGAAGAAGAAGCAGATGCCTTTTACTGACATAGGTGCTAAATCACTGTGGCGCTAAAATGCGACTTTGGCGGTGAAAGGGTTAATGTCGATCCCAACACAGTATGAGAGGAAGGCGGATTTCATTTGATATTTATTTTCATAGTTGTCTGATTCATGAAATGTGCCAGCCATTTTTGCTTGTTTCGCAAAACAGGCAACAGGTTTGCAATGTTGTTGCTTATTTCACGAGACAAGCCACTTGAGAAGGACGTGGGCAATATGCGAGCTAGAAACATTTACCATGGAAGGAATGGTGATTGTTATAGAAAGAAGAAAGAGAATGGGACTGATACGTAGGCAATGAAACAGAAAACAGAAAACAATATAAATAGATCGTCAGATAACTGGTCACAGACAATAAATGGTGTAAGCTTAACTGTTGTTTGAAATGACTAACATCTTCAAAACTACATTTTGTTCCGAATCTATAGCCTACTGTTTAAACAGCTGTCACCGTTTCTGATCAGAAAAGCGTCAGAACTGAACACACGGATCTGTGAATTACAAACGGGTAGGAGGTGAAGGGTGTAGAGAGATTAGGAATTGTTCGGAAATAATTAAGGGGAGTAATTTCATGGTGTGTGGGAGTGATCTTGCCTAATGCAATCGGTCAAACAGGGGAAGTTACTCTACCATCAGGTAGATCCCCAGCTCTCGCCTCGTGTGTTTGAGCAGACATACAGCACTTAGAACACTGTGCGTCATTCTAAAGTGTATGTCATTTGTATTTTTACGTCACATTTTGCACGTTTTTATCAGTTTGTGGCAACAGGCCACCCCTTATTTTTCTAAAACAAAATGTTTGCAAGTCGCAGACTCCCTTTTTGCGGTTTCAAGTTTCGACGCCATTGTTGCATTGTTGCTATGGTATTTGACCGAGTAATGGACGTGAGCAACTCTAATTTTTATGAAGTGCTCTCCCCTAGTTATTTTTTCCCCCGAAAATCGTCTATTAAAAAGAGGAAAAAAAGGGGAGGGGAGGTGTATGGGTTGTGGAGGAGAAGGCTCCAAATCAAATGAAAGACAAACTCGGTCGTGTGTGACTCCAGTGAATGTGTATCAATATTGCAAACGTAATACAGGAAAGAGATACGATCGGTACGATCGATTTGTATCAGCGGCGATACGAACCAACGAAACAGATTCTGTTTTGTGGTAAGGGTCCATTCTGTTTTGTAGCAGAAACAACGCACCATGTTATAATTGTTTTCCTGCCGAGAAGTTAAGATGATTATGAGGAGGAAGAGGAGGAGGGGAGGGGGGGGGGGGGGGGGGGGGAGCGAAAAGAGAGGGGAGAGGAGGAGAGAGGATGGATGAGGGTGGTAGCAGAGGTGGTGGTGGTGGTGTGTTGATTGTGGAGTAATACTAAGCAGGATGGAAACAAAATGATGGTAGGGGAAGACGGGGTAAAAAGCGCATGGGCGGGTAAGAAGCCCACCCCAATTATCTCATGAAATGAAGCAAATTTCAGTCTCATTTTGCCCATGAGACGAGCGTTAATGTCTAGCATTCGTCTCATGGGCAAATTTGACTGAATTTTTCTTTATTTCATGAGATAATTGGGGTGGGCTTCTTACCCGCCCATGCGCTTTTTACCCCGTCTTCCCCTAATGGCGATGGTGTTGATGCCAATGATGATGATAATGATGGTGATGACAACAAAGATGATGATGATGATGCTGACGATGATGATGATGATGATGATGATGATGATGATGATGATGATGACGACGACGACGACGACGATGATGACGATGATGATGATGATGATGATGGTGATGATGACGACGACGACGACGACGACGATGATGACGACGATGATGATGATGATGATTTCATGACAGGATAATCACCAACCATTTTCGTCAAATAGCCCAATTGAACACACGAATAAAATCAACACGCGTTTGATTAACTCTCTCCAGTGAGGTGGGTTTTTTTTGTCCGTGTATCATCTCATTACATATACATGCCTGTATGCGTGTGCTTGCACTTGATTGCGTTTAGGTTCAATAATTATGATGGTCAAAGTGGGTGTACTTGAGGGTGAAGAAATGACCCCTGTCATAGCTAATGAACGCGAGAGCACGTGATATCAGTGCACACGTTATAATCATGTTCATACAATTTCATTTCCCCCCAATAACCACTTTTCATCACACCGCCCCCACCCCCCTCCACCCCCCGCCCCCTCGTGGGGACACCGGGGGGTCTTTAGTACAAATAGCTGACGTTCGACCAGAAAACGAGAGGAGGTTAGCATGGTTGAAAGTAATCCAGGCATGCTCCTAAACATTAATTAGGATTGAAAAAGCTGATAGAAAACAGTCTTCAGGATTGGTCATCTTGTCCACACCCGTGGGGATACCAGGGGGGGGGGGTTTGCACAAATAGTTCCCCCACCTTCTGGAAGTTCTGTGCTTGTAGCTTCCTCTAGCCTGTCACACTCTTTGACTCCGCCTTTGCTTACTGTCATCTTCTACATTTCTGCCTTACTGGTCCATTCTCCTGCTTTTCTTCATTAAAACTCTTGCAAAATATTTTCTTCAGCCGAAGACGGACATGCTGGGCCTGTCTATTTCTTCGTTAGTCTTTCATTTTACATTGAGAACGTATGTATCACACGAAACGTCTGTATGTTAAGCCCTCAATACAAGCACCAAAATACTACCTGAATGTCTTGTGTTTTATGTATTTCTTCCGTTAGGCGCATAACGGCAGCACGACGGATCTGCGCTCATATGACAGGATCGACCAAAAAAAAGAAACCAAAAAAAAAGAAAGAATGTTCAAAGATACCTCGATGTGCTGGGGTTATTTTTTTGGTATCGCTCTTCTCTGCTCTTATGCAATCACAGGCGTGCGTCACCATTGCCGATTTGTCATTGGAGGTAATAAAGTTACTGGAAAGCGAAGAGCTCCATCACTGTTGCTACGTGTGAGTCCTTCAAACGCCATTCCATTCAAATCACGTTCTTCCACGCCTCGTGAACCGCGAAGAACGTGTTGGGGTTGTCTGTCTGTCCTTTCCCTCTCTGTCTTTGTCTTTCTGTTCGTCTCTTTCTCTCTTCTGGTTTCACTATGCGCCCCTGTCTCTTTCTTAGTTTTCCCCCCTGATTTTCTGTCTTTTTCCCGGTCCTCATCCTACCCTGTCTGTCTGTCTGTCTGTGTTTTTATCATATTTTGTTTAAAGCTTTCAAAGTAAGGCAAGACAATTTACGTGCTGTTTTGTGATGATCTTTTTTTTATATGGTATAGTTCTTATTACTCCATTGTATGGGCATAGCCTAGCAATTAAAATATTCTTGACGTGACTTGTTTGTTTGTCTGTCTGTCTCTCCCTCTCTCTCTTTCAGCTTTTTCAGTGTTCTCTCTCTCTCTCTCTCTCTCTCTCTCTCTCTCTCTCTCTCTCTCTCTCTCTCTCTCTCTCTCTCTCTCTCTCTCTCTCTCTCTCTCTCTCTCTCTCTCTCTCTCTCTCTCTCTCTCTCTCTCTCTCTCTCTCTCTCTCTCTCTCTCTCTCTCTCTGTGCTTACGCGCACGTGCGCGGTGTGTGTGTGTGTGTGTGTGTGTGTGTGTGTGTGTGCGTGTGTGTGTGTGTGTGTGCGTGCGTGCGTGCGTGCGTGCGTGCGTGCGTGCGTGCGTGCGTGCGTGCGTGTGTGTGTGTGTGTGCAGCCAAAGAAGAAACAACAAAAATTGCGATCATCTGGCCGTTGCTAAGGGGCAGTTATGCCTGAATGATCTCCGTACGGAAGACGATGTCCTCTCTGCCTTCAATGCGTAATAACCTCAAACATTAGCATCCGTCGTTATGGTGACCCAACAGGTTTTTAAAGACACTCTGACGCACCACGATTAAGTCCCTTGGTGGGTTTTGTTCTAGGTAGCTGTTACCCTCATGCACATGTCCCCAACTTCAAATTGAGGCTGCTCTTTAAAACGATGTTTCGTTCTCAATTGGGGGACATTTGTATGAGAGTCAAACCTGTTCAAAACAAGATTTCTTACCAGCTATAAGGGTACCGCTATAAGAGGGAAAACACGGGTTTCACGTGTTTTCCCTCTTATAGCAGAAAATAAATCTTGTTTTGAACAGGTCTCACTCCCATACAAATGCCCCCAAATTCAAACCGAAACATCATTTTAAAGAGCAGCTCAATTTGAAGTTGGGGACATTTGTATGTGGGTCACAGCTACCTAGAACAAAACCCACCAAGGGACTTAAAAAAAACAAGGGACTTAATCGTGGAGCGTCAGTGTATCTTTAAAGCCACCATTTTCTTCAACTCTAGGATGAAGCTGGGGGGGGGGGGGGGGGGGGGGGGGGGGGGGGGGGGGGGGGGGGGGGGGAGGAAGGGAGGGGGAGGTGGCAATGAGGATGGGGCAGAACAGAAATGAAAGGACGGAGGGGGAGGAGGGGAGGCACAGCCCAGAAGGGTCAGGGGAGAGATGGTGTCCCTTACTAACTTTTAATGTCAACACTTTACGACGACCCACGCGGTATTTTCTCACAACCATTCGGAGATATTTTTAAAAAAATAAAAAAAAAAAAAAACTTGAAGGGAAGTTAGAGTAGTCTTCTGGTTTTCGAAAGGAACGAAAAAGTTAGTTTTGTTGATGTTCCTGTAATTATGCTGTTTTAATTTGTTTTTCAAGGAAAGGGGTTGTGTCTTGAAAAGAAAGCAATACATGCACAACCACTTGTTAGGCATTGCTTTTTTGTCTTATTGTTTTGTTATCCTCTGAAGGTTATGAACGGTGTGGTCTATATTGCAACCAGACGTGTTGTAGATGATGGTCAGTAATAGACCTGTACGGCTCTCAATGGTTTTCGGGGGGTTTTCTGTTTTCTAATTAGTGATAAATGCTCCTTCCTTCCTTCCTTCCTTCCTTCCTTCCTTCCTTCCTTCCTTCCTTCCGTATAGCGACCACAGTCACTGTTGACTATTTATATAAATATATTCTATCGCTACGTGTCGCTCCACCCCTCCCCTCTCCATAATATATATGTTATTTTAAAATTCAAATTGACAGTTTATTCGCCTCATCACCAAGACAAATTACACACACACACACACACACACACACACACACACACACACACACACACACAC
This sequence comes from Phymorhynchus buccinoides, assembly GCA_017654935.2. NCBI lineage: Eukaryota > Metazoa > Mollusca > Gastropoda > Neogastropoda > Raphitomidae > Phymorhynchus > Phymorhynchus buccinoides. Next base: position 52,546,687 of record CM065680.1, read on the forward strand.
ACACACACACACACACACACGCACGCACACGCACGCGCGCGCGCACGCACACACGCACACACACACACACACACACACACACACACACACACACGCATACACACACACATACACACACATACACACACACACGCACGCACGCACACGCACACACACACAGACACACACACACACACACACACACACATACAAACACACACACACACAAACACACACACACACACACATACAAACACACACACACACACACACACACACACACACACACACACACACACACATTCAAACACACACACACAAACAAACACACACACACAAAAACAAACACACACACACACACACACACACACACACACACACACACACACACACACACACACACACACACACACACACACACACACACACACACACACACACACACACACTTGGGTGAGCACATGCGTTAACAGAACCAAGCGCAAACACGAGATAATTATACTTGTTAAGGAAGACCATACTAACGCGTCTTGAGGGCAAGAAAGAAACCATTCCATCGTAACTTAAAGGAAAGAATGAAGATTGTAATCAAATTTTGGGGGGAAAAGCAACGAACTGCTATTTTTTTTTCTACTTTAGATTAATACAGAACTTCTCATTAGTTTTCCTTTTTAAAAAAAAAAGAAGAAAAAATACTTTCCTTTTTTGACGCCTAAATGTTTCTATAGGAAATTAGAGGAGGTGTCTTCTTCCCAGGCTCTCGTGGTCAAAGTTTTAACTGCCCAGCAAAGTCGATGAAGGGGAAGGGTGAGGGGGGGAGGCGTGATCAGGCCAGGTAGTCATGAGTGCGTCTTAGATACTCAAAACGGGGATTAGTATGTAAATTAGGCTAAACAGCCAATCGTTTTCAGGAGCTTAGTCTAATTTACATTCTATTCCCCGTGTTGACTGTCTAGTTCGCACTCATGACCAGGTGTTTAAAGACACACTGACCCACCACGATTAATTCCTTTGGGATTTTTTGGGGTAGCCGTGACCCACATACAAATGCCCCCAACTTCAAATTGAGGCTGCTCTTTAAAATGATGTTTTGTTTTGAATTGGGGGGCATTTGCATGGGAGTCAAACCTGGTCAACACAAGATTACTTACCAGCTGTAAGAGGGGAAAACACGTGAAACCCGTGATTTTGACACGTGGTCTGGTGGGTCTTTTAAGACCCAGTGACGCACCACGATTAAGTCCCTTGATTTTTTTCTAGGTTGCAGTGACCCACATACGAATTTCCCCATATTCAAATTAAGGCTGCTCTTTAAACTGATGTGTCGGTTTGAATTTGGGGGCATTTGTATGGGGGTCAAACCTGGTCAAAAGCAAGACTTCTTACCAGCTATAAGAGGGGAAACACGGGAAACCCGTGATTTGGACACGTGATCTGGTGGGTGTTTAAACGACTTCTGGAAGGAGGTAGAGAGAACAGAGACTAACTACACAAGGGTGAGAAGCGTTACAAGAAAGGGGAGTGGGAGAGGGGGAGGGGGTGCAGAGGCAGAGCGTGAGTTATGGATGTAGGGCTGGGGTCTCGCGGCCGCTGCTTTGACTTGGTTCTATTCATCTTCTAGGAACTTTTGATGGTGTTGTCGGCACACCCACCTGTGGAGTGGACCCTCATTTCATTGACCCCGCCTCTCTTTTGCAGTCCCTTAAAAGTGCTGACCGCTGTTGGCTTTTAGAAGCCGATCCGTCCACAGGTCATAAACACCTCACTTGCCTAAGACCCCCAGCTCCCCAGCTCCATCCCTCTTCCTTGCCTCCCCCCCTCTCTCTCTCTCTCTCTCTCTCTCTCTCTCTCTCTCTCTCTCTCTCTCATCTCTCTCTCTCTCTCTCTCTCCTCTCTCTCTCTCTCTCTCTCTCTCTCTCTCTCTCTCTCTCTCTCTCTCTCTCTCTCTCTCTCTCTCTCTCTCTCTCTCTCTCTCTCTCTCTCTCTCTCTCTCTCTCTCAATGAGCGTGATCTGTTGTGTCGTCTGTGTAAATTGTTTAAAGAAGATGAGGTACATTGGGTTTTCTGCTTGCCAAAATTTGAAGGAAATCAGATAAATGTTTTATTGAACCCAAATACTTGAGAATATGTGTGTG
>CM065680.1:52556300-52558800 GCA_017654935.2 Phymorhynchus buccinoides
GGTGGGGGTGGGAGTGGGGGGGTGGATGGGAAAGAGACGTAATGTGTGTGAGGGGGTCGTGTGGTGGTGGGGGTGGGTGGGAGAATTAGGGGGGGGGGGGGGACGGACAAAAAACACTAACGACTTGTATGAGACAAGAATGCAGCAACGGCTTGAACTGGCAAGAGAGAGAGAGAGAGAGAGAGAGAGAGAGAGAGAGAGAGAGAGAGAGAGAGAGAGAGAGAGAGAGAGAGAGAGAGATGAGATAGAGAGAGAACGAGAGAGAGAGAGAGGGGGAGGGGGGGGGGAGAGAGAGAGAGAGAGAGAGAGAGAGAGAGAGAGGGGGGGGAAGAGAGAGAGAGAGAGAGAGAGAGAGAGAGAGAGAGAGAGAGAGAGAGAGCGAGAGAGAAGAGAGAGAGAGAGAGAGAGAGAGAGCGAGAGAGAGAGAGAGAGAGAGAGAGAGAGAGACGAGAGAGAGAGAGAGATGAGAGAGAGAGAGAGTTGTGGGAAAAACACGGCCTGGTCAATTTGCATTCATTTGTCAAGGCGCCAGTGTTTGTCCTTCTGTCACCCTAATTTCATGAAGCCTCCCCATCGACCACACGGCAAATATGACTTGGGGAGGGGGGACGGTGGGGGGCATTCTTTCCCTCCTCTCTGTCTCTCCCTTCCTTGTCTCTTCCTTCCTTCCTTCCTTGTCTGTTCCTCCTAGTCAGTTTGTTCTTTGCTTCTGTCGCTTTGTGTGGGATTGTGATCAGTGTTGTGACGGCTCCAAGATGTTCCTTGAGGGCTGTTTGTGGGTTGTTGTTTTTGGGGGGGTTCTTTTTTCTGGGTTGTTGAGGATGATAATAATGAAAGGCGAGCGGACAATAAACGCGAATGAATAACGAAGAATGAAGAGGACAAAAAAAAGAGCCGAAACATAAACAAACACATGCATGAAGGGATAAATACACACGAATAAATATTATTAATTGTTTGAAAACACAAGTCCACCCGCCCCCTGTTTATGTGCTTCATGTCCAAGTCTCCGTTTATTTTTTTGTTTATTTTTTTTTGTCCTTTGTATTTAATGTGTCTTTCTCTCTGTTTCTATCTTTGTTTTCTCTCTGTTTCTATCTTTGTTTACTCTCTGTTTCTATCTTTGTTTTCTCTCTGTTTCTATCTTTGTTTTCTCTCTGTTTCTATCTTTGTTTTCTCTCTGTTTCTATCTTTGTTTTCTCTCTGTTTCTATCTTTGTTTTCTCTCTGTTTTATATCTTTGTTTTCTCTCTGTTTCTATCTTTGTTTTCTCTCTGTTTCTATCTTTGTTTTCTCTCTGTTTTATATCTTTGTTTTCTCTCTGTTTCTATCTTTGTTTTCTCTCTGTTTCTATCTTTGTTTTCTCTCTCTTTGTTTCTATCTTTGTTTTCTCTCTGTTTCTATCTTTGTTTTCTCTCTGTTTCTATCTTTGTTTTCTCTCTGTTTCTATCTTTGTTTTCTCTCTGTTTCTATCTTTGTTTTCTCTCTGTTTCTATCTTTGTTTTCTCTCTGTTTCTCTTCATCGTGTCCATCTTCTTCCCCACCGCCCCCCCTCTCTCTCTCTCTCTCTCCTCTCTCTCTCTAGCCCTATCCCCCCTCTCTCTCTCTCTCTCTCTGGAAGTTTTAATTATGGGGGTTTTCTTTTGTGTAGAGGGCAAGATGTAAACAAGCCCATTCGTTTCCCTCAATAAAGAAATGTTTCAAATGTTTCTCTCTTACCTAACATGCGCTTGAACAAGTCCAAATCTTACAGAAAGAATGATTCGCCACATACAGTACTGGTTTATACTTCTTCTTCTTTTTAAATTCCTTTGTCTGTATTCCGCCATTTTCTTACAAGACCGTTTTCTAAAACGTTTCTTCAGCAAGCAGCTTGACCTGCCTGTCCTTGGATTTTGATGCACTGTAAGAGAAACAATTCGTGAAAAGCGTTCTTCCCCACCTTTCTCTCTCCTTCCTTCTCTCCTTCACCACCGCCTCTCCCCCAAAATCTGCCACCCCCACCCACCAAATGCTACCCTAACCTCACTCCCCCTTTCATACACCGCTATTATCAAGTAACACCTATCTCTTTTTTTTAATGTTGTTTTGTTGTTGTCTCAACCTCGTCCATCTTCCCATTGTACAAGTCGCTGATGGTGTTCTTTTCGTGAACATAACACCCCTCCATTGTGGCGAACCAGCACCCCCACCCCCCACCCCCCAACGTGAACCCGGCTTTTCTCTGTGCACAGATAACGCACCACGCTTAATATTTACTATCAGCTCAGCGGGTCTTTGCTTTTTTAGTCCCCGAGCCGAAGGTTCGGGGAACTATTGTTTCTGTCTGGTCCGTCCGTGCCTCCGTCCGTCCGTCCGTCCACTCCGGCGTGCCTCCGGCGTGCCTCCGCGTCGCCTCCGGCGTGCTCCGGGCGTGCCTCCAACGTGCCTCCGTCCGTCCAGTCCGAGGCCGGCTATTCGTCCGTTTTTCTCAAAAACTTATTCAGTCTATCATCATCAAA
>CM065680.1:52561300-52563800 GCA_017654935.2 Phymorhynchus buccinoides
AGAGAGAGAGAGAGAGAGAGATGACAGAGAGAGAGAGATGAGAGAGGACGAGAGGAGCGAGAGGAGGAGAGGAGAGAGAGAGAGAGAGAGCATACATAAAGCTGTATTTTAGGAACATTTTTAGCTAATTACCTTTTTGGAATACTAACCCTAACCCTATTCCTACCCCTAAACCTAACCCTACCCCCCACTGCAGTACACCGCGATTTGTCACAGTTGTGGTTCTTTGCGTTTTTCCGTCTTATACGGTGGGGGGTTAGGGTTAGGGTTAGGGTTAGTATTCCAAAAAGGTTATTAGCTAAAAATGTTCCTAAAATACAGCTTTATGTATGGTAAGAAAGGCAATAACGGAAAAATACAATTAACCGAGATAGGTAGGGGGGGTGGCACAAGCGAAAATACAAGCAAAACAATCACCAGGAAAAAAATAGACAACACCAACTGGTTTTCTTATGACAATAAAAATGTTGTTCTTGTTCTTGTTCTTGTTCTTGTTCTTGTTCCAACAGAAATAAAAAAATAAAAATAATAATGTAGATAAAAAAAAATGGACAATGTCCATGAACGCCGCAATCTCTCTCTCTCTCTCTCTCTCTCTCTCTCTCTCTCTCTCTCTCTCTCTCTCTCTCTCTCTCTCTCTCTCTCTCTCTCTCTCTTGAGATAGTGTTGTGTGTGTGTGTGTGTGTGCGTGCGTGTGCGTGTGCGTGCGCGTGCGTGCGTGCGTGCGTGCGTGCGTGCGTGCGTGTGTGTGTGTGTGTGTGTGTATGCGCGTGTGTGTGTGTATATGTTTCCTGTATTATCCCCCTTAGCCTGTCAAATTCCCTCCCTTGCCCCTCTGGTACCCATGGCGGTGCCATCCCCTAAATACCCCACTGTCTGTCACACTGCGTGCCGTAGGCTGGCAGCCACGCTGACACTAGGACAGTAGGGGTCAAGAAACGAAATAGAAGGGGAAGAGTTCCTTTACTTGGGGGGTGGGACCAGGGTACGGTCTTACTTTTAAAACTTTCATAACTTTAATGCTAACTTTTGCAGCGAATTCTTAAAGACCCACCAGATCACGTGTCAAAATCACGGATTTCATGTGTTTGCCCTCTTACAGCTGGTAAGAAATCTTGTTTTTATCAGGTTTGACTCCCATACTAATGCCCCCAATTTCTAAACGAAACATCATTTTAAAGAGCAGCCTTAATTCTAAGTTGGGGGAATTTGTATGTGGGTCACAGCTACCCAGAAAATAATCGAGGGACTTAATCGTGGTGGGTCCGTTTGTTTTTAAGTAAGTGGGTGAAGATTAGTGATAACAAATGTTTAAAAAATTAAAAATAAAGGAAAGGTTCAACGCTTATTCCACATACGTCTGGCACGCTCGTGCGTACAGACAGACACACACACACACACACACACACACACACACACACACACACACACACACACACACACACACACACACACACACACACACACACACTAAAAGCAGTGACTCACACAGAAGCTTTTTCAATGACTAACTAAAGGCAGGTAGGCCTACTGAGTCACGTCTAGGTAATGAATGCATCAGCTTAACTCACAGAATGCAATTCTTGATAACAGAAATCCGTTGGTCGCTTTACTTTGATATCAAAGTAGGAGCGAAGATAAGAATGGAAAATGAACAAAAATCGTGTTCAACGTACTCCAATATTGTCAGATATCAGTTAAGTGGAAAGACGATAAACTGACCATTAATTTAACAGAAAACTAATTAAAGGAAGACGGGGGGGGGGGGGGGGGGGTTGCAGTTGACTCATTGCTATTTCAGTTTATGAAGTCGTTTGAGTAGCGAAATACATCTGCCATGAAAAGATCATAGGGTGAGATGTGTAGAGACGGGATAAAAAAAACCGAGAGATTATAATACTGCTAACAGCACTATGCACGACGTTTTAAGACTTTCAAGATGCATAATCCTGTTAGAAAAATCAATTGATATAAGCAATTCGTAGTTTACAAGAGCAAGGATAGGCCTATTGGCCACTGCAATGACCACCATTTGCAAGAGTGAATGCCCTTGGTGGGTGGGGGAAGAGGCTTCAGTACTGACCAAACAAAGGAATAACCTCTTGTCTTTCCTTGCACTTGCCTCATACATTCATACCGTTTTGTCTCACTCCCACAATCTTCTACAAACATCCACAGCGCATTCCTGTTTCTGATGGACAAACTGCCATACCAAGAGATAAAGGGAAAGGTTAAGAGTGATTCAATATAATAATAATGTATAATACAAAATTTATCATAATGGACGCTGTTTGAAAATTATTCATTTTTGGAACTTCTCTTTCTTCAATAAAAGAACTTCAAACACAAACTTTTTAACAAGAAAACACACTAAATTTCACGGGAGAACAGCGCCCACTGATGACTATCAGATTTACATCACGAAAACTCCCAACCAGCAATAATATATAGCCTGATGACAGTGACTGGCTTGTTCCTCACACACTTCTACAAGTTGTTG
>CM065680.1:52573800-52578800 GCA_017654935.2 Phymorhynchus buccinoides
AAAAAATGTTATTCCTCTAAAACTGCTCTCTCTCTCTCTCTCTCTCTCTCTCTCTCTCTCTCTCTCTCTCTCTCTCTCTCTCTCTCTCTCTCTCTCTCTCTCTCTCTCTCTCTCTCTCTCTCTCTCTCTCTCTCTCTCTCTCTCTCTCTCTCTCTCTCTCTGCCTCTCTCTCTGCTCTTGTTTTCAATGGTTTGTATCATTCATTTTGAATCAGTATAATATGTGCGTCTACATACACCTATAATCATTTTGCCTTTTAAATTAACTCTCCAAATAACCAAACAAACACACCAACTTTCAGGTCTGAAAGGTCTCTGTCTGCAGAGAAATCAATAAACAGACACAGAAAGAAAGACAGAAATGCATGCATCCGAATTGCAACATAGATGTAGCATCAGACTATGACTGATTACTCTTCCCAAGATTGTTTCCCTAGTCCTTAACCCTTTCACCCCAGCCATATTTCTGCCAAAACATGTTAAATTTACAAAATCATCTGCAGTATTGGGGATTCTTCTGTGACATATTTAAGGTCTATCCTTACTTCCCAAAACTAAGACAATATAGTCTTTGGATAATAGGTTTTGACTCCCAGTGACAAATGTTAAATCAAATTGCTAAAATGAACTTTGGCATTTTAAAGACCCACCAGGTGACGTGTCCAAATCACGGGTTTCACGTGTTTTCCCTCTTAGAGCTGGTAAGAAATCTTGTTTTGTCCAGGTTTGACTCCCATACAAATGTCCCCAAATTGAAAAACGAAACATCATTTTAAAGAGTAGCCTCAATTTGAAGTTGGGGACATTTGTATGTGGGTCACAGCTACCTAGAAAAACCAAGGGACTTAATCGTGGTGCGTCAGTGCGTCTTAAAAAACTCCTCAATTCTGTTGCCTCTTCCTGTTCATTGACAAACAAACAAACAAGGGCAATGCAAGGCAACGCAAAGCAAAGGCTTTTAATGGACATAGGCCAACAGCCCCAATCAACGGGGAGTGAGACATACAAAAGTCATGTGACATTAAGGCATACATAAGCACAAAATTACTATCAAGAAATTATTACTGAACATAAACAATTACGAATAGATTTTTGAATTTCGTAACTTCATAGCATACGCAATATAGTTAGCTAAGCAAACAATATGATCATCATTTTGTGGATTCAGTGCAATAGCAACTTGAGGGTGAGGTACCTGTTCTATATGAGGAAGGAATTGTCTTCTAAGTGTTGACTATTTTGGACAGACAAACAAAGAAAAGGAGAGAGTAAAACATACGAACAGTCAGGACAGACAGGCTGACCGTTGTTGTTGTCTTGGGGCTTTAGGTCCCTACCACGCACTGCGCATCTGGGGATCAGCGTTAAAAAGGTTACAACTGTTGCCATTGGAATAATAAAGGCAGACAGACAATTGGTACAAAACGTGTCGTGTGTTAAGTCCTCTCACGCACTTTTTGTCCTTATGTGCACATTAGTCTAAAATGACCCTGTTTCTGCTTTTTGTGTGTTTATTGCAAGTATTTATTTCATTACTCGCCATGTTACATTACCACACAACATGTGAAGCCACTCCACCCACTGGTTCATGAGATACAGCTCGGACATGAAGGGGAAAAAATTCGGTTTGTGAATCTTCCTTGTCGGAGGTTTGCACTGGCGGTTCAAAATTCAGGATCTGAAAAGGTTGTGACATGCTGATCAAGAATATATTGTATGGCTATGGGAGACCCTAGGCTTATGGTAGGTCATGGTATCCGTGAGAGGACAAAATTAATGTTTGCGAAAGGACTTAACAGTCGTGCATATGTATTAATGGAAATTATTATTCTTCGTCCATCGCTCAGACAGTTTCCTGTCATTGTGAGCGCAGATGACTCATGCTGGCTTTATGCGCCTAACTTATTATTTAAACTAAGAAATAGTTGTTGTGGTATTTTGTTTTCGGACACTAAAAATGTTTAAACCAAATAGTTAGGCCCAGCATGTCCGTCTTCGGCTGGAGAAAATCTGTGTAAGAATGCATAGCACAAATGCAGGAGAATGGACCAGTAAGGCCGGGTTCACATTAGACGCGTAAGTTCCGTACGGAAAACCCTAAATAAGTGGAAGAAAGAAGAATAAAAGTTTACGCATATCGGACACGTGCGCAAATCGTTTCCCTTCTTTGTTTCACTTATTTATGGACTGCGCACGGGTTTCCGCATGGAATATCCGCTTATGTGTGTACACGGCCTAAGGCAGAAAGATAGTAGATGGCAGTAAGCAATGGGAAAAGGAGAGTGATCAATTAGAGGAAGTTACAAGCACATCATTTCCAGAAGGTGGGGGCACTGTTTGTACAGAAGACATGCCTCCACCCCCGCTATTCCCACAGGGGGTAAATGGAAATGAAATTTCTAATAAGCAAATAGAAAATTGATGGTATTGTAATTGATAAATCCTCCTTTGTCTTCACCATCCCTGAAAAACCTTCTAAGATTTCTAACTATCCGTGCCCCCACCCCACCACACACACCCCTTCCAATCCACCCCCTCCCCCTCTTCCTTTCATTTATCATCACCCACACCCACCCTCTCCTTTCCCCCACCCCCTCCATCGTCAACAAATCGTGACGGTTCTTGATTTTTTGCAGGGACTGAAAACAAAAGCAGCCCCCCCCCCCCCCCCTCCCCTAGGAAATAAAACGTCACCACACAAAGTCTCACGTGTAATTAATCAAAACAATCACTTGTAGTGACAGGGGGGAAAAAACACAACAAGAAAAGTTCCAGCAAATTTGATCAACAGCGTCCTATCTTTCCCTTGTCTGCTTCAATGTGTGCATTTCTGTCAGAACTTTCCCAGCTGATTGTTTCCAAGCAAAACCAATGTTCGTGGTGGATCAGCATCTTCATAGTTACAGCGGCAGCTGCAGAAAAAAAAACCCGCACAAGAGGCCAAGAGGGTGAGAAGAGAGGGGAGGATAGTAGCTTTTTTTTTCTCTTATCGTTTTCGTTGCCCCCCCTTCCCCTCCCCCTCCCTCCTCCCCTCTCCTCTCCCACCCTCCCACCCCCTCTCTTCCTTCGCGCACCATGTACAACACGATCACGACTTTGAAGCAGGAGGGGTTAAAGGGGAAAACCAATCAAAGGGTCAGGTACTCATTCATTCAACGCAAGGAAGGCAAGCCAAAATGAAACCAAAAAAAGCAACCGCCTTGTTGCGGGTAATCACGTTTGGCGAGGATTTCCCCCAGCAAAGCCTGGGCATCGGTTTCTTTTTCCAGGTAATTGCGTCTGGGCCGCGAACCCAGCTTTGGCTAACGGTTCAAAAGTCCATGTTATGTTCCTGTTGAGCTGCCCCACTACCCCCCATCCGATCCCGCTCCACCCTACAACAGTACAATCCCCTCTTCTTTCCTGCCTTGTTGTCTTCTCTATTCCCTCCTCTTGTTCTTTCCTAACCACCCGTAATGCCTGGAAACCAAAAAGACGCGTCCAATCAAGGCTTCCCACGAGTGTTCGTGACACCTTTGTGTCCGGGAAGGTATGGTTTAGTTAGGACAAAGACTGTACAGGGGAAGATAAGCATCCGGTCTCTTTTCCCTATATGAGTAGTGAGGACAGAAACACTGGTTATGTCCCTTTTAAACAGGACACATTTTACACGTCAATAGGCCAGTTGAATTCTCCGTTCAAGTTCCAGTCTGAGTTTTTGGATAGCCTCCACTGTGAATAATGTACTGTCCCCACTAACGATAACTCTATCAGCCCGGTTCGCCGAGCTCTTAAGTAATCCATCTTCCCTTTTATAATATCTTTGGTTAGGAGCGGAAAATGAGCAGCAGGGTTACCACTACTAGTGTTCAAACCCTCAGCGTCGCACGTGTGATAATCAGGAATCACTAAAGGCTTAACGTGAAAACGAGAAAGTCAAATCAACAGCAAGCGGACAGAAATGAAGGTGTTGATGACTTGCCCCGTTTAAACCAGTCAATGTGCTATTGTGGATGCCCTCGGGAAAACTCCATGCCACTCTCCGGGAAGAATTTAACATCGACATCCTCTTTTGTCTCTAGACAGCTGCTTTCGGGGTCGTAAAGTCACGTGCGAAATGAAATCGTGTCTCTTTTATATCTTACAGGGGACATCGAGTCAAGCATGCAACTTGATCTCTATAGTAAGGTTATCAATGCATAAGCCTGTATCCACGATTTATAAATTCGATTTTAGTTACGATTAGCGTAAAAACGATGTCGAATAGTGCCAGATCGCGCGCGCATGCACATGCGCACATGCACACACACATGCACACACGCACGCATGCACGCACGCATGCACACACACACACACATACACCACACACACACACACACACACACACACACACACACACACACACACACACACACACACACACACACACACACACACACACACACACACACACACACACACACACTTACGCGTGCTCAAGACAGAAAGGGCAACGGGTGGACAATATTATGCGCATATAAATGCTAGCAATAAATTGCAATATAGTGGAAGAGTAAAAGGCCAAGAAGTGGTCCGAGGCAAAGAGATGGCCGGTGGTGGTCAGTGTCCAGAGAAGCCTTAAGTGGCTAAGTGGCTAATGTCCACTGATGGTCCGGCACTGACCACACGGCTCTAATGGGAACGATGGACACGGGGTAGGGAGTGAGATGGAAGAGGGAGATGGAGGGATGGGGCAGGCAAAAATGGTCACTTATCGAGATCCTTAATAATGACTTCAGGCTTCTTCCACTTGGCTACTACATCGTTCTTGTCTTGTCTTGGTCGTAGGTGTGTGTGTGTGTGTGTGTGTGTGTGTGTGTGTGTGTGTGTGTGTGTGTGTGTGTGTGTGTGTGTGTGTGTGTGTGTGTGTGTGTGTGTGTGTGCGTGCATGTGTGTGTCATTCTTTTTAACGTCTGTCCACTAATCGTGATATTAGACGTGGGGGGGGGGGGGGGGGGGTGTGGGGTTGTGTGTGTGTGGTGT
>CM065680.1:52583800-52591300 GCA_017654935.2 Phymorhynchus buccinoides
TCTCCATTTCTATCTGTTGGTCTAAATCAACCGTGATATGAAACTTCCTGCTCACGTCATCAACAGAGTTTATGCCATAGGTTACGAAAATAGTCTGGCTACAACCCCCCCATTCTATTTTGGCATTTGGAAAATCAGCGATACATACTAAACTGAATGGGTTTGGTCGATGCACTTTTTCCAATTTTGCATTTTAAAGCTCTCCTGAACGAACTGTCCTGTGAGCAGACCCAAAACGGGATAATATGGTAAATAAATAGCTCTTTAAATGCAGGTCAAAGTCAAAGTCAAAAATACTTTATTATCACGTTAGGTGAAATTACAGTGTTGTCTCGTACAAGCACAATACAAGCAAGGAAACACATTTGCATGCATTAAAAATGCAAACAAAACTAAGGAAAAATGGACAACAAATCATGCTTCGCAAGAAGTTGGACATAGTTAGGGACGATACAAGGTGTAAGCAGACTGAAGTTTCAAGACCTAAAGCCTCAAGAAGCGGAAGTTCCAAAATGGCGAATCAGTAGCGGCAATACAAAACTTAGGTTTTAAAGCTAAAATTAGTAACTTGAAAAGAAGCATTGAGGTTTTAAAGGCCACATTCAATAGCTGCAGTACGAAGGCCGAAGATTTATAGGCTAAAAGCAGTCGCTGCATTATAAAAAAAATCGCAATAAGGATTTTTTTTGCCACTCCAATCATCCACAACTTTTATATCTTTTGCATTTAAAAATATGCCTAATACATCAAAGAACTGCATACTCGTCGTGTCTGTTTGTAGTGTCTGTATTACGTATGTTTATTATTTTGTTTTTTTTTTTTTAAAATACATCATTTTAAAGGCGGCCTCAATTAATTTTGAAGTGTAGCTCGATTTGAAGTGCGAGTCAAAATGACTTAGACAGACGCTCTTTTGTGGCTTGAGCCACAAACAAAAATTAAGGAAAATTCCGCAGCTGCAATACAAAGAAAAGCAAGTTTTGTTAGGATCGCTTCAGTGACTTAGGCGCTCTAAAGTGGAATATAGAAACGTTTCACATACAGGCAGTCAGACACACAGACAGAAAAGCGCAGAGCCCTCGTTCCCATCTCAATGCACGCATGTTCTCTTAGGGGAAAAGAAGGCAAGGGAATTGGCCAGTGCAGTAACATAGTAAGCTTAAAGGTGGACCCTGACGGATGAGTCTTTGCAAGAAACACGTCGAGATCACCAGAAAGACAGCCTTTTGAAGGATCGGAACACTCACTTTGCTCTGGTTTCCTAGAAATCAAACGGTCAAAGCGGGGATTTCTCCTTGGCGGAGATGCCGGAGAGAGTAGCCATTTTGGATGGGGTGGGTGGAGGTCACTCATTGTGGTTGAAGCGTTTTTTTTTTTTGTAGTGCAGTAAAAAAAAAAATTGGATCTATTTCCTTTGTTGTGAGCGAAATTCCTTTAGATAAACTGCATAAAATTTAAAAAAGAAAAAGAAAAAAAGGCTTGTATATTGCGAAATTTTCGTGCAAACGATTTGGCGGCCATTACAAAAGAGACGGCACAGGCCTTCTCTTTGGGTGAAAGAGTTTGACTTCCAGCACCTCCGCCAAGGAGGCATCGCCGATGTGACGGTTTGATTTATAGGAAACCAGAGCAACGTGAGTGTTGCAATCTCTGTAAAGGGTGTTTTCCTGGTTATCTCGACGTGTTTCTTACAAAAACGTATCCGTCAGGGTGCCCCTTTAATATTCTATGACAGTAATTAAAGGAAAATGCAGAATCAAAGAGACTAATGGATTTGAGAAAGTTTCTTACACAAAATTCCAGAAATAAATATTTATGCTGAAAGACCCCTGTCTCCATCCCATGAGGGAACAATGTTCCAAAGCAAAATTTGTGATGATCGCCTTCACGAGAGAGAGAGAGAGAGAGAGAGAGAGAGAGAGAGAGAGAGAGAGAGAGAGAGAGGAGGAGAGAGAGAGATAGAGAGAGAGAGAGAGAGAGAGAGAGAGAGAGGAGAGAGAGAGAGAGAGAGAGAGAGAGAGAGAGAGAGAGAGAGAGAGGGAGCAGGAGGGAAGGAGAGAGATAGACTGAGAAACTAAGATACAGAAATGCAGATAGACAGTCAGAAACCGAAACAGAGACAGACAGACAGACAGACAGATGGACAGAGATGCAAACAGACGGACAGGCGGAGAAGGACGGACGTTCAGACAGGCAGAGAGACAGAAGGCACACGGAGAGAGCGAGAGAGAGAGAGAGAGATGAGGAGAGAGAGAGCAGAGAGAGAGAGGAGAGAGAGAGGAGAGAGCAGAGAGAGAGAGAGAGAGAGGAGAGAGAGACGAGGAGAGAGAGAGAGAGAGAGAGAACGAAAGGGGGGGGGGAGGGAGGGGGGGGGGAGAGCGAGAGAGAGAGAAACAGACACACAGACAGACAGAGAGAGAGAGAGAGGAGAGGGAGGGAGAGAGAGAGAGAGAGAGAGAGAGAAGACGAGAGAGAGAGAGGGAGAGAGAGAGAGAGAGAGAGAGAGCGAGAGAGAGCGAGCGAGAGAGAGAGAGAGAGACGAGCGAGCGAGGGAGAGAGAGAGAGAAGAGAGAGGGGGAGAGAGAGAGAGAGAGAGAGAGAGACGAGAGGGATGAAGAGAGAGAGAGAGAGGAGACGAGAGAAGAATGCCAGGAGAGAGATAGAGGAACGTGAGCCTGGAGAGAGAGAAGAGACACCGGAGAAACGTATTTAGTGAGAGACGCGCGAGAGACTCGGAGACGAGACTTCTCGTCGTACATTTGAGGGAGATTTGAGAGAGAGACCGATGTTTGAGAGAGAGAGGAGAGAGATGAGAGAGATGAGGACCAGGTGGAGGACTCGCTGAGAGACCGGGCAGAGAGCAGACTTGCAGACGAGAGAGAGAGCGAGAAGCGTTAGAGAGGAGAGAGAGAAGAGAGACAGGAAAGAAGAGAAGAAGACGAGAGAGAGAGAGTGTGAGGAGAGAGGAGAGAGGAATGAGATGAGAGAGAGAGAGAGAGAAGACAGAGAGCGATGTGGAGAGAGAGAGAGAGAGTAGACCAGAGAAGACAGAGGGAGAGAGAGAGAGAGAGGATGAGGAGAGAGAGAGAGTGGGAGGGAGAGGGGACGCAGAGAGAGTAGCTGACTAGAGAGAGAGGAGTCAGGAGAGAGAGAGACGAGAGACGAGGGATGAACGAGAGACGAGAGAGAGAGAGGACGAAAGAGACGAGAGACGAGAGAGCGAGAGAGATGTTCTGCGAACGAGCGAAGAGATTGAAGAGAGAGAGATGACAGGGAGATTTTAGTCTGGTGATGAGGAGAGAGGACACAGAGGATTGACTCTAGAGATAGAGAGATTGAGAGGAGGGCGAGCACTCTTGAGAAGAGCGAGAGACAATTATGCTTAGTGGGAGCGGGATGAGAGCGAGAGAGACGGGAGAGAGGACTAGGAGAGAAGAGAAGAGAGAGAGAGAGAGTGAGGTAACAGAGAGAGAGAGAGACGGTGATTAGAGAGGGAGAGCGAGAGAGAGAGAGAGAGAGGCGAGACTGAGAGAGCCGAGAGAGAGGAGAGAGTGAGAGAGAGAAGAGAGAGGGGAGAGAGGAGAGAGACAGGAGGAGAGAGAGGAGAGAGAGACAGACAGAGAGAGAGAGACAGACTGGATCAGAAGAACACTGACTCTTTCTGAGATGAGAGAGAGAGGGGAGAGAGAGGGAGAGAGAGAGAGGAGAGAGATCGGAGAGCGAAAGAGGTTGAAAGAGAGAGAGAGGCTTGAAAGACGAGAGGGAGAGAGACGAGAGACTGAGAAGAGATGAGAGAGGCGAGAGAGAGGGATAGAGGAAGAGAGAGGGAGACGGATGAGAGAGAGAGAGGAGGGAGAGGAAGAGAGAAGAGAGAGAGAGAGGAGAGAGGGAGATGGAGGGTAGAGAGAAGAGAGGAGAGAGGAGCCTAGACAGAGAAGAGCGAGGAGAGAAGATGACGAGAGAGAGAGAGAGAGAGAGAAAGATGAAAGAGGAGACGGAGAGAGAGAGAGAGAGAGATGAGAGAGAGAGAGAGGAGACCGAGAGAGAGAGAGACGAGAGAGATAGAGAGAGAGAGGAGAGGAGATTGAGGAGAGAGAGAGAGAGAGGAGTAGACCAGAGAGAGGAGAGAGAGGAGAGGAGATCAGAGACTAGAGAGAGAGAGAAAGAGCGAGAGAGGGACGAGAAGAGAGAGCGAGAGAGAAGATGCGAGGAAATGAGAGATGAGAAGAGATAGTTTGAGAGAGGAGAGAGAGAAGCGTTATGAGAGAGAGAATGGGAGAGGTGAGTGAGACGATAGAGAGAGAGAGAGAAGAGAAGAGAGGAAGAGTCTGAGGAGAGACGTGAGGAGAGTGAGAGGACGAGAGAGAGAGAGAGTGAGAGAGAGAGAGAGAAAGAGAGAGGAGGAGGACAGAGAGAGAGACGAGAGAGAACAGAGAGAAGAGAAGATTTTGAGAGTAGAGAGAGAGGCGAGAGAGGGAGAGAGTGTGAAGAGGATGAGAGGACAGGAGCGAGAGAGAGAGAGGAGATTGAGAGAGAGCGGAGAGATTGAAGAGAGAGAGAGAGAAAGAGAAGAGAGAGAGAGAGAGAGAGAGGAGAGAGAGAGAGAGACGGAGATGGAGGAGAAGTGAGACAGAGAGGAGAGAAAGAGAGGAGAGAGAGCGAGGTGGAGAGAGAGAGAGAGAGGATTCGAGAGAGAGAGAAGACGGAGGGCGAGGGTAGAGGCAGATGAGAGAGAGAGAGAAGATGGAAGGGAGAGAAAGAGAGAGTGAGAGAGAGAGAGAGAGGAAGAAAGGAGAAAGAGAGAGCATAGAGAGAGAGAAGAAATAGAGACGAGAGCAGAGACGTAGAGAGGAAGTGTGTAGTGAGAGAGTGAGAGAGGAGAGATGGGAGTCGAGTGATAGAGAGTTAGAATAGTGAAGAGAGAGCGAGAGAACAGTGATTGTAGGAGGGAGCGACGAAGAGAGAGAGAGAAAGAGAGAGTAGAAGGGAGAGAGAAGTGAGAGAGACAGAGGAACGAGAGAGAGATGCGAGTTTACTAGGGAGTTCAACAGAGGTATGAGGGAGGAGTAGAGACCAAAGAGATGAGAGAGAGAGAAGATAGATCGAGAGAGATGAGTAGATGAGAGAGGTTTTTTAGAGATAGAGACGAGAGAAGAGTAGAGAGAGAGAGAGAGGCCCGAGTGAGAGAGATGAGAGACGAGAGAGAGGAGAAGAGGTAGTAGTGAGAGGAGAGAGGGAGCTGAGAGAGAGAGCGACCCTCGAGAGAGAGAGGGACGGAGCGAGAGACATTGAGAGATGGCGAGAGTAGATGAGAGTGTGAGAGAGTATGCGGGAGAAGCAAGCGACATGTGATTCCTAGAGACGAGATAAGAGAATGGAGTAGGAGAGAGGAGAGAGAGAGTGAGAGAGAGTTGAGGAGGAGGGAGAGAGAAGATGAAGAGAGAGAGTAGAAAGGGAGAGAGAGAGAGGAGAAGGAAAGAGAGAGAGAGAGAGGGAGAGGGGGGAGAGAGAGAGAGATAGATTTTATGAGACGTATTCGGAGGAAGAGAGAGACGCGAAGATGACGAGAGAGCAGTGAGACAGAGGGGAGAGAGAACGAGAGAGGGGAGGAGAGAGGAGCGAGGAGAGAGAGAGATCTGGATGAAAGACAGAGCTTCCAGAGAGGAGATCCGGAGAGAGAGAGAGAGGAGGTACAGTGAGATGAGTAGAGAGAGAAAGGTTCGAGAAGAAAGAGAGAGAGAGAGAGGCAGAGAGAGAGAGAGACGGAGAGAGGAGAGAGAGTAGAGATTGAGAGAGGTCTGCACGAGGAAGAGAAAGAGTAGAGAGAGAGGACGAGAGCGTGAGAGCGAGTAGAGAGTAAGAGAGAGTAAGAGAGAGAGAGGAGAGACAGCCAGAGAGAGGAGCTGATGAGAGAGGGAGAGAGAACCTGACGAGAGAAGGAGAGAGAGAAGGTCCTTTCTGAGTGAGAGGAAAGAGATGAGAGAGAGAGAGATGAGGGAGAGAGAGAACGTACCGTGCTCCTCGTGTAGCTTCTCGTTTCTTGCTGTCCGCCAAGCAGCGAAGCCACGGAGTTTTTTGTGTATTTCGTTTTTGACTGTTTAATCAGAAATTCCAGAGACTCCCACTACCAAAAAGCCCAAACAAACCCACCCAAATGCCCCTCCCCCCTTCTCCACCACTTTAATATCTTTACTTCAAGTGGGATCTCCTAAACTCTGTCTCCCTCTGGTACTCGTCTCCTCTCCTCCATATTGAGGTGGGATGTGTTAATGACGGTACTTAGTAGCACTTAAGTGCTATTGTTTCTGCTGATTCTTCTGTTGCTGTGCTGCTGCATCACCACCTCCGTTACCACCTCGTCCATAGTCTGACTACTGTCAGCGGCCGACGGAAAGAACGAAGAGACCGGAGGGACGGAGTGAACGAAAGAGAGCACCACTAGAATGAGTGAGAGAGATGAACCCGCTCCCGGTGCAGTCTATCAGCAGGTAGTTTGCTCAAACTATGCACTTATTGGTTGTCGCACTGATGCAGCGGCGCTCGCTTCTCTCAATCTCTCTATATCCGCTCTGGGACATTATTTATAGGGAAGAAGGGGGGGGGGGGGAAGAAGCGCAGGGTCGGGGGGATGAAAATCTATCCACTTGATGCTGGCCGACTGTGGGCGTAAATGATGCTGGGGAGCAGGAAGAAAGGAAAGACTACTAATGGGGATCTTACTACCTCTGTATTCTCTTCTAGCCTACCGGCACCACATTCTCTCCCCATAATAGTAGTCGTTAGTACCAGCCAGGCTGGGGAGGTCGGTTCGCGAGTACGGCCGCCAAGAGTTTTTTGCTAATTTTTCGGGAGGAAATGGGGCTTGCTCTTCGTGCTCCGCCCTGAAACATACGCTAAATGCACGCAGTTGTGGGCGAAAAAACCTCCGGCTTTTTCGGTTAGTCGGTAGAGGGCGAGCGGTTATACTGGTTCGGAGTCTCTCTGATTTCTGAGTATTGTCGCTAGCACGGAACGGAGAGGCTTTGCTTTAATCGTTCTGCGGCACGAGTTGTACACGACGAGTCAATACACGCTGACAGTAACCTCTACTCATGTATACTCACCACAACTATAAAAGCATCGCACTCAAGAATACAGTTACACAGTCCTGATTCCCTGAGGCTTCGCTTCCTGCTGAGAGCTGGTTTCAAAGGCGTGGTGAGCGTTTCCTGTGGCTTGCGTAGACAATTGCTCCCGGCGCGCTTTTGGTAGGAGCAGCTACTTTGTCGACTCGTTCTTTTAAGGTGAGTCAGATTGTTAGCTTGTGAAAAGGGATCCTGCATTACAGAACGAAACGTATAAGAACATTGACTCTTCCATTATGTTATGTATATAATCCTACCTTTTTTTATTTCAATATGTTGACCATTGAAAACACATCGATGAAAGAGACCTTTACTAGAGATGTAAGAGACTGACACAGAACCCTGAAGATTAAATAAACTAAGGCCGACCAAGGAA
>CM065680.1:52608800-52628800 GCA_017654935.2 Phymorhynchus buccinoides
GCGGAACGATTTTCCCCCGAAGTCGGAGTGTTGGCTGCCCACGTGGCGGGGTAATCAAACAACGGTCACACACGTAATGTTCTCATCCCCTAGCTGATGCGTTTGTACCGTAGTGTTCAAGCGCTTTCGGCTGTTGGGGTGATCCCTGGAGGTTGGGTTTTTTTAGTCAGGGTACAGAACAAACAACACTAACAGCAAACAAACAGTGTGGAATGATGAAAAGGATTCCGGATAATCTTCTCGCACATGAACCCACGCACGAGCGATTTGCACGCACGCACGCAACAAACACGCGCGTGTACACACGCACGAATGCACGCGCATAGACTGATAGAGACACCACCAAACCGCGCCCGCCAAAACAGGAGGCACAATGCGGCAAGGACAAGCGCACGTGCACCTTTGCTTGCGATTCTGGGGCACTCTTTTGAGAGGCCGGGACATAAAGACTGTAGTAACCGACGCGTGAGAGACAGACAGACAGACGGAGAGAAACAGAGAGAGACAAGGCAAGGCAAGGCAAGGCAAGGCAAATGTTTTATTTCATACCCACTTGACAAACAGAGAGAATTTGAATTAAAAAAACCATCCGGTAGTTCTAGTTTTCACGTTTGAAGTTCGACCCCAAACTCCCTTATCAACAGTGTCTTGATGATCATGTTTCATTATTAATGACTAATATTGTCTTTGATTCTGTGGAAAGCCACGGGTGCTTTTTTTCCCCTAAACAACTTAAAGGCCTATCAACCGATCCCAAGAATCGGGTAACGCTAGTCCGATACCGGCGGTCCGACACATGTGATGCGGCGTGCCAAGCCTGCTTCCTCGCACAATAGAGGGAAAAGAGGGGAAACCCCGCTTCTGTGGCCTGCAGTGATTCAAATGCTGAGTGCGACTCTCTCTCTCTCTCTCTTTCTGGTTGGTTTAATGTCTAGTTAGGCGTAGCCTCTTATGGTTGCGCCTCGCGCCTACCCTCCTTTTATACTCCTGGTGCGGCTTTAAACCCAGAGCCGGCATATATAAAGCGTTCACGCGAGGCGTGCTACACATATCTGTATTATTAAAAAATCGGGACTTTACTGGCTTAGCACTGCCTCCGCGCATTGCCTCCAGTATTGTTCCCACCATCTTTGTATTTACAAATGCCCCACATGGCCAAAAGGCCGAAGAGGGCGTAAAACCCTATTTTCACGCGAGAGGCATCATTCTATCGCGGCAGGCGAGAGAGACGGTTCAACCGTTCTTTTTTTCTGTTGCTCGAGCCACTGTGAGTCAGAACTTCGCAACGACTAGGCTAGCAGTCTACACCCGATCCCTGGGATCGGTAGATTTCCCTTTAAGGATGCTATTGTTACCCTTATTCTAAATAATTATGTAACCTCAAAAAACACCGACACGCTTGATCATTCCATCCTTCTAAGGCGCTTAGAAGTAACGTTCGGTATCCGTGCCGTACCACCCCACTCCACCCCACCCCACATGTTACCCTTAAAATTGGAATGTTGTTACAAAGAACAAAAACAACTGGAAGACTTATGTTTGCCCTGGAGCAAACATAGAAAGATTCCCCCTCCACCCTCCACCACCTTCCCCACACTTTGCTGTGCTACTTCTGGTTTGTATTTTAGTAATTTTATATGCCAAATGCCTTGTAAAAATATGGTTAAATAAATTACTGAAATATAAGGACATTCTGTAATACAGTTACATTCTGTTGGTGGCTTCTAAAACAAACACAACAGAATGTGTGTGGGCGTGAAAAGGGGTGGGGTGGGGGTGGAGGGCAACAAGAGCTTAGCTGATTATTCCAAGCTTTTGTGCGTTCTATTTCTGTCTCTTTCTGTCTCGCTATGTGAGATAGTCGCGCAAATTGTATACTTCATGTTCGCGCAAATTGCATAGAGCAAAAGTAGCGCAAATTGACCTATTCACGCTTTTTGACAACTCCCTTCAAACTTCCGCCTGTGGGTGCAACCAAAAGGCCTGAATATACAAAGAGCTCGCACTCCGCAGCTGACTGATGCCGGATTGTTTTACTCCCAGCCTTTCATCTACATTACAGGTAGGGATCATTGTGAACTCACTCACTGCCTACAACAACACTAACACTTCCCACCTTCCACCTTTTCACCTTCCAGGCGGGAAGTGAGAAAGTTGGCTTCATTCTTTGCAAGGTTCGTAGACTGCGAAGTTATCTCTCTTTGTAATATTTAGGCTTTTTGGTGCAACTCAGAGTTGGTATAATTATTAAAACCCCATTTCATGAAGCTCGGCTAGGATTTTTTTTAAACTAAAGTAATACAGAGACAACTAAGAACCAAGTTGCAAGCCTTTGCTTGTTTTTTTCTAAGAATATGAACATTATTTGTAGGGAACACTCCACGTGTCCTTGAACTTTCATGATAATTAGTCCATAACGTTCACAGCAAATCTTCTTTATGTCCCCCAAAAGCGACAACAAGAGCAAATCTACAAAATGATAAACGAAACACAAATGGGTTTTTTATGTTAGCAAAAGTTAGATTATATTCTTGTGGCAGTACCATAGCCAATGAGGTTTAACCGAGGCGTGGTTACTCCTACACATATCTGTATTATTAAAAAATCGGGACTTTACTGGTTTGGCACTGCCTCCGGGTATTGCCTCCAGTATTGTTCCCACCATCTTTGTATTTACAAATGCCCCACATGGCCGAAAGGCCGAAGAGGGCGTAAAACCATATTTTCGCAAATGTTTTTTTTTAATAAACAACAAAAACTGACGAAGCAGCAGAATTATTTCCCAAAAAAATTCAAAACTAAATTCCTTTAGGTGATAAGTAAGCATCCTTCCCCACAAAATTAAATATAATTTATTTTAAATTATTACTAACGTAAATAGAGGGGGGAAAACCTAAGCTAAGTGATTCTGAAAGCAAGAACAACAACAGCAAAGGCAAGAACAACAACAATAATGACTAACAACAACAACAAAAGTAACAGCAAGAGCAGAAGCAAATTTTCTTATACTGAGCACGCCATAAGCCTAGCTTGTTGTTGCTTCAGTTTTGTTGCTTTGTATGTTTGTTACGTAAAGATAATAAAAACGTATAAACCAGCAGAAGCAAATTATTGTTGTTGTGTTGTTGTTGTTGTTGTTGTTGTTGTTGTTGTTGTTGTTGTTGTTGTTGTTGCTGGGTTTTTTAACTGACGGTTCAAGTTAGGTGCGAATTTGAATTTAAAAAAATAACATCCCCGTGTGGATACCGGGGGTTCTTTTGTAAAGAAAATAGTTCCCCCACCTTGGTTTAAACAAGAATTTATTCAAGAATAGAAAATCATAACAAAGCAGCAATACATTTATGAACTTCGAGTACAACAAGCTAAGAGCTTATAAAGCGTACTCTAATATTTAAGTTGCACAGTAAGGACTGCACACGCAAAACTAATTTAACATTGAAAAAATAATAACATAAAAGCAACAACAGTAGTAAACACTTATATACAAAAAGGAAAAAAAAGAACAGAAAAAAAGAAAATACACAACAAAATTAAGTAAATCCAAACTACATGAATTGTAGGGGCAATATAAAACATTATGTCAGCTTGCATTGAATCAGAGTCATCACAAAGCTAAAAAACCCAAAAACAACAACAAAAACAAATGGGATTGTAAAGTCATGTCAAGAGCAGAATAAATATTTGTTTATGCAAGCTTGCGCCCCTTATCAAAGGGAAACGACGAATCATGTTACAGTCAGAATTGATCATGTTATTGAGAATTTGTTTGACAGTTGAATAAAATTATAATGAGTAGTATTCTCAATAATTTAGTTTAGGAAATGGACAAAATATGCATGGAAAAATAATTTGACATATGCATCATTGCACGCCTAGCCGACCACAAACCTGTTAGACCTTTGAATGAACTCGCAAACTGCAAGGAATATTCTAGAGTTCTCTGAGACATTTTTATATTTACTGCCAAACAATAACACTGCACAGTCAGTTTTAACATCATCTGGCAGTAATGCAATGGTTTCTGCACGAGCTTGTTGGAAGAGAGGACAATACAAAAGGAAATGTTCAGCATCTTCAGCATCAAATCCGCAAGCACATATTGTACTATTGGAGAGATGTCGAAGGAATAAATCATCTTTTAAGTCACTCATTTGTAGTCTCAGTTTGCAAATTATTACTTCAGGAGCTCTGTCAGGTAAATAATAATATTGTGGTACAACGTTATCTGTTTCTCGGAGAAAACGCTTAAGCATGCTAATGGAATCACATTGCTTAATATGATCAGGAAGAATGTTCCAAAGTACAGTTGCAGAGGGAAAGAATGAGGATCTGTATAACTCTAGTCTACTCCTTGGCACAAGTCTTTCAATGTAATTACGTCTGTGGTACGGGTTTACTGAGGCAACCAGGGGTGGAAGACGCTCTATTAAGTACAAGGGCACAATACCATGAACAATTTTAAAATACAAGATAATTTTATGACGACGTCTGGAAGTTCTGGAAGTTCTTTGCTTGTAACTTCCACTAATCTGCCACTCTCTTTGACTCTGCCTTTTCCCTTTGCTTTCTGTCATTTACTATCTTTCTGACTTATTGGCCCATTCTCCTGTCCTTTTTTTTAAAATCTTCCAAATAACTTTTTTTTTTGAGTTCTTCCGAAATGGGAATGTGTCGGCTGTACGCAGCGGGGAGACCAGTGAAAACTGAAAACCGGACACATACGTACCTATCCCATTACGGCCATATGGCCTGGGAACGCAAAGAAGAAGAAGAAGAAGAAGAAGAAGAAGAAGAAGAAGAAGAAGAAGAAGAAGAAGAAGAAGAAGAAGAAGAAGAAGAAGAAGAAGAAGAAGAAGAAGAAGAAGAAGAAGAAGAAGAAAAAAAAAGAAGAAGAAGAAGAAGAAGAAGAAGAAGAAGAAGAAGAAGAAGAAGAAGAAGAAGAAGAAGAAGAAAGAGACAAGAAGAAGAAGAAGAAGAAGAAGAAGAAGAAGAAGAAGAAGAAGAAGAAGAAGAAGAAGAAGAAGAAGAAGAAGAAGAAGAAGAAGAAGAAGAAGAAGAAGAAGAAGAAGAAGAAGAAGAAGAAGAAGAAGAAGAAGAAAACAACAACAAGCAAACAAAGACACAAAAAACCTGCCCTGTAAATACATATCTTCATGTCTAATAGACAACTTATGATGAAAGAGCGCAAACGTTATCATTTCCGACAGATATGACACGGACAAAGAAACAGTTGTTCTGTTCAAGCCAGTGTAGGTGAAAGGCTAATGTGTGTGAGTGGGTGAGTGGGTGGGTGGGTGAGTGGGTGAGTGGGTGAGTGGGTGAGTGGGTGAGTGGGTGAGTGGGTGGGCAGCAAAAGGTGAGAAACAAAACAAATGTAAGGGTGGGGTGGGGAGGGGGGTGGGGGGGGCGAAAGCGGGTTTGAGGATGGTAATTTTCTACTGAGGGAGACACATAGGGTTTTTTTCCTTCAAAATAGTATTGTCGTTTGTCTTGTCTGTTTGCATAATTGTTTGTGTGCCCCCCCCCCCCCCCCCCCCAAAGGCATTGCTTTTGTCAGTGTATGCGTTGTTCCTCGTCGTCTGGTATTCAAATAGCACACGTGTTCACCAAAATAAAACAGAGAGAGTCAGAGAGGGAGGGAGAAGGAGAGAGTAAAATGGAGATGATATCTATTTATAGAGTACTGATGAGGTGACAGAAAACTACCACCTTGATTTATTAATGTCCATTAAAGAAGGTTATTTTAATGTAACGCAATAAAAAACATCGACTCGACAGCAAGTGCCTTACTTGCAGTACTTACTATACAACGGCTTGTGGTCAATTTATGTGCCGTCTTTAATTACATATGATTACATGCAGCTACTGACTGTGATTATTTCCGCTGTCAAGTATTAAAACTTGTGAAATAGCCGGTGTCACTGCAGCAGATTTTCATAAGGCTTTTCATATTATAACAGATATCCTGGTGCAGTGTGTCTCTGTTTATGTGTGTCGCGTGCGCACACACTTGTGCGTGTGTTTGTTTGTGTGTTTGTGTATGTTCGTTTAGCACGCAAGTACATGTGCGTGATCGTGTGCACAATGCTTACCAGCCGCGAACGAAGAGAGCGAAGCTGGTAATGTTTACAGTGCATTCTGAAGCCGACTGACTATCTGTGTTAACACGATAACGTTTGAACGAAGGGTCCCATGACGCTCATATTTTGCATGCGGATAGGTACTAACAATATCTAGGCCAAGATCGAACATGGAGGTCATAGGTCAAAGGTCAAGGTCACTGGAGCCGAAAATGCTGCCGAGTACCTGGCACGATAACGATTGAACGGCCTTCTTTATCACTCCATGGACTGATCATGACACTAGAGTGAGGTCATGTGCATTACTTTGATGACATCACTTAGTAGCTTAACAATCATTCAACATTCCATAAACCTCGCTGGCTACACACAAATAAACTCTTCTTACGAATGACAGCGCAACGGTTTTTGAAGCATAGACTCCCCCTGTTTTTGACAGAGTGGAAAAACAAACAACTAAAGTACTAATGACACCCTGTGGCCTCTACTCCTGGGAAGGGCCAACAAGGAGGCGGTCTGTTGGGGGAGAAGACCCCAACAAGCCTAAGTGTTACATGTATATTCAGGCTTTTTGGTGGTAGACCTCAAAGTGCTGGGTGTACACACACCTCCCCTGCCTGCCCTCTAATCTCTGTCAACAACCCATCACTGCTCTTTTGTAGCACGAGGAGACTGAGAGGACCGGGAAGTCGGCGGATGGTGGACGGAACAGAAGAGGGAGGGGGGGGGGGGGGTCGGGTACAGGACGTCTTGGCTAGGTATCGGTAGTAGGCCTTTCCTAGGCAAAGATGGTGGAGAGGTAGTGGACAAAACCATCTTTGGTTCCAGGCCTATTGCGGATTTACTTAACCTTCGGAGGACCTTCCCATCACCAACCATCTGTCCTGAGATCCATGATGTTCAAAGATGTTTGGCTATGCTCGTGCAAGTTGCTACATATTTGATACATATAATTATATAACACTGTGGGGTCGAATTTATTGGTTAATCGAAGTTGACTAAAGTAAGTGTGGGACACATAATCATCATTTGTTCGTGACTTTTATGAACACTACATTTTCGGAAGAAAACAAAATATTGTAACTGTTACCATTATCAACATGAGAATATAGAAAACAATTAACCCTTTCGCCGCCAGCCATTTTCAGCCAAAAAATACCACCAAGCTTAACTCGTTAGAGAACAAAATGTATCTGAAATATTGGGAATTCCTCTGTGACAATTATAACATTAGGGCTATCCTTACCTCACAGAATGAAGGAAATGATTGGGTCTTCAGATAACAGGCCCTGATTTGATGCCTTTTAGTGACATGAGTATTAAACCATTGTGGTGCATAAATGCGACATTGGCAGTGAAAGGGTTAATCAAGGCATCGATGAGGAGAGGCAACAAAAATAGCCACATTTCGGTGTTGGTATGATACAAGGAATTGGAAACAGTGCAAAGTGAGGGAAGATTAAGAAATAAGCTACAGAATGTGTCAGGGGTGAATAACTAGAGCTTCCAACAATCAACACTCTTCTGCCCTAAACGGTTTCTATTCGATGCTGATTGTGCCACTATTCCAAAGCGCACTGTTAGAGTTAAGGGCCACCACACGTCCACTAAAATCGTACGACTGTACGATACGATTCGATGCTGATTGTGCCACTATTCCAAAGCGCACTGTTAGAGCCTTATGGGCCACCACACGTCCACTAAAAGCGTACGACTGTACGATACGATTCGATGCTGATTGTGCCACTATTCCAAAGCGCACTGTTAGAGCCTTATGGGCCACCACACGTCCACTAAAAGCGTACGACTGTACGATACGATTCGATGCTGATTGTGCCACTATTCCAAAGCGCACTGTTAGAGCCTTATGGGCCACCACACGTCCACCAAAATCGTACGACTGTACGATACGATTCGATGCTGATTGTGCCACTATTCCAAAGCGCACTGTTAGAGCCTTATGGGCCACCACACGTCCACTAAAAGCGTACGACTGTACGATACGATTCGATGCTGATTGTGCCACTATTCCAAAGCGCACTGTTATAGCCTTATGGGCCACCACACGTCCACCAAAATCGTACGACTGTACGATACGATTCGATGCTGATTGTGCCACTATTCCAAAGCGCACTGTTAGAGCCTTATGGGCCACCATACGTCCACTAAAATCGTACGACTGTACGATACGATCGATCACGCGGTCTCCTAGAACAATTGTGATTGGCGCATAGAGATCACGTGATCGAATCGTATCGAACGAATGTCAATGTTTTACGTCCTCTCGGCCGAAGGCCATAATATGGGACATTGGTATTACTTTAATCAAAGAAAAAACAAGAATCGTATCGCACAGTCGTACGATTTTAGTGGACGAGTGGCTGGCCCTGTACGGCATGTTTCGTCACAGGGGGATACTGAGTAACAAGGTAGAGGCCTTCGGTGGTTCGTTGTATTATGTTCCATTTGTTGACAAAAGATGGTGATATCGGATCTTGTGACAGCTGGTGGTTATTGTCGCGAATGGCATTGTCTTCTCTATTATTATGGTCGGATGTGTAACTTTTCTTTTCCTCTGTATTAAAGCTTGGGGTGCATAGCTGGCAGACGCGCCAGTTGTTTTAGTTCCAAAACCAGCCCTTTTTTTGGCCTGTAAGTTTATGGTTTTGTATTCCGTGTGCATGGAGTGTGCGCGCGTTTGTTTCTCTCTCTTGACACACATTACAGGCAGATTTTAACCCTTTCACCGCCAAAGTCGCATTTAGCACCACAGTGATTCAACACCCATGTCACTAAAAGGCATCAAATTGGGGTATATTATCCAAAGACCCTTTTGTCTTAGTATTGGGAAGTAAGGATAGACCTTATTTTATATATTTTACAGAAGAATCCCCAATACTGCAGATGGATTTTGTTCTCTACCCAGGTAAATTTAATGGACATATTTGGCTGAAATATGGCTGGCGGTGAAAGGGCTAAAGATATGTTATGGTTGGTAAGTCTAATTGCCTCTTTCTATTTATACCTCACGATGTTTGTTCGCTGTTTAGCATATTTGGTGTACACTTATGAACAGTTGCGGTTTTTAAAAATTCAAATCCGTGAACCGTTAAAACAACACGTGAAGGTTTTGCGTTAACAGCATTTTGTTATCTGTTCATTGGCATGGGGGTGAGGGGGTTGTGGGGTTGTGGAGGTAATTCTTCCCTTTCGCTGATGCCGTTTAACCCCATAAGCCTATTAGAAGCTCATGTAAGACCTTTGTTGTTCCTTTGTACATAAATCTAGCCTAAGTTACTTAACGTTTTTTGTTTCCTTGTTTTGTGCTCAAGGCCTCCGGTCCGCCCCGTTAAATTGACTCGGTTTAAGTAAATGTTATTACCTGGCCAGTGGACGGCAATTGTTTTGGGTCTGTTTGTGTGTCGATTTTCTATTTTAAGAACAACAACTACTGGACAGATTTTAATCAAATTTGGTAGAAGGGTAGGCATCTTAAAAAGGAAGGTTCCTTTGGATATTCATAACCGAGTTGACCTTCACCCTGAAGTTTGACCTTGAAAACCGAAATTTTCTTCTTTGCGCTATATATTTTACGTCCCAGCTGTATCTCGTAAACCAGAGAACAGAATCATTTGAAATTTTGCATAATCGTATATCAAGGTGTGGGAATGGTCCCGCAAATTAAAAAAAAGTATAACCGTGCTGTGCTTGACCTTGAAGTTTGACCTTGAAAACAGAACATTCTTCTTGTGGCCATAACTTTCACATAATTAAACTTACGATGTTCAAGTTTCGTATGTAGACTCATTGGCTTATGGTAAATCTGAATATTGGGTACCAATGAAGGTCAAGGTCAAGGACGTAGGCCTTTGATGCGTGAAATTGGTGTTTTGGCTATGTCGTTTACAATTTTGAAGTTACATGCTTCAAATTTGGCAGGTTGGTAGACTGGGCCACGGTCACGTGGGGCGCGAAATATTGTTAACACGTACCTCTGTTCTATATGGAAACCATCCTTTAGCCAGTGTTGTCATTTTGCCGAGTCACCGTGTTGGTCAGCCACTGACTGGACAGCGAGACAGGGAAAGATGGAGGAAGCTCAGGGGAAGTGGGGGAGGGGGGAGAAGAACTACTCGGGCAGGTTTCGAGGTTAGCACATGTGTCGGTCAGTGCATTTGTCATGCGTCCGCCTGGCCGGGTACCATTGTCACGGTGCATTTCTAGTTTATATTGGTGAGGGTTTTCACTGCGGGTTGTTGTTGTTGCTGTTGTTAGTCCCTGAGCCGAAGGTTCGGGAACTATTGTTTCTGTCTGGTCCGTCCGTCCGGCGTCCGTCCGTCCGTCCGGCGTCCGTCCGTCCGTCCGGCGTCCGTCCGTCCGGCATCCGTCCGTCCGGCGTCCATCCGTCCGGCTATTCGTCCGTTTTTCTCAAAAACTATTCAGTCTATCATCATCAAATTTGTTATACTAGTTTGCCAAGATGCAAGCTATCCACTGATGTATTTAGTTTTACATTAAGGTCAAGGTCGCGACAGTTACGGGGTTCAAACCCCAAAACACATAATCGCGATTATCTCGCGAAGTTTTGCATGTATTTCAATGCAGTTTTTTTCACAACATTTCTTGATGAATGGTCTATAACACAGTTGTCATGAATTTTTCTGTGCGCTCGTGTGCGCATGATCGCGCGCGCTCAAATCACGGGTCCGAACCCCAAGGCTATGACTTGAACATTTCACAAAGCATTGTTGGAAACTTCATGGTTTGAAACTCTATCTGTTGACTGATGATTTGATGTAAATACTACAAGTGAACCCGTAAGCCTAGACTCCACCAACACGGCTGGAAACACCCAGAGACAGAGACAGAGAAAGAGACAGAGAGAGAAAGAGAGCGGTGAGGGAGAGAGAGACAGAGACAGAGAGAGAGAGAGAGAGAGAGAGAGAGAGAGAGAGAGCGGTGAGAGAGAGAGAGAGAGAGAGAGAGAGTAGAGAGAGAGAGGAGAGAGAGAGAGAGGGGGGGGGGTAGCAAACAGTTGGCTGTAGCACTGTGGCTCACACTTACTACTGAGTTCCTGCGTGGGTGTGCTAGCTTGCTGGCATCGCCGAGTCTTACTTGCCTCAGTGACTGGCTGGATGGGGGAAGGAGATGCATTAGGCGAGGAGGTGAGTGGGTTTCACGATAGTGCATAGGTGGAAACTAAATTATCCCAATTGAACGGCCGTGCCTAGGCCCTTCGTGTCACAGGCCCGATATGTCCCACTTCTTTCCGGCCGTCCATCCGTCCGTGCGTGCGTCCTGTTTTCAGTTCTCAATGATCTCCCCGCTGTGTGTACAGCCGACACATTCCGATTCCGGAGTAGCTCGTGGATGCTGCGAGGGGACTTTGCAGCCGCTCGGCGTTGCACTTGTTGTTGTTGTTGTTCTTCTTCTTCTTCTTCTTCTTTTCTTCTTCTTCTTCTTCTTCTTCTTCTTTCTTCTTCTTCTTCTTCTTCTTCTTCTTCTCTTCTTCTTCTTTTCTTACTTCTTCTTCTTCTCGCTGCAGCATTATTATTATCGTGTTTTGTTTTTGTGTGTGTGATGCTCTTTTGTTTCACAACTGGTCTCTGAAGGTGATGCTTTTCTTCTCACTAGGCCTAAACGATATGAAAAAACAGCATGGTAGGGTGGGGAAGGATGGCACTGGACAGAAAAGAGGGACGCGGTTGGATCTTGGATGGATATAATAATGATGGTAGAAGGAGTACTGGAGGGGAGAGGGTACAGATGCTGGTAGCTTTGTAGGGGTCTTGGGCTTGGAATGACTCAGGAGCAAAAGGTCCGTGGACTGTCAGTCCAGTTGATGCTTGTGCCGTGCTTATCATACACTCCACTATCTGCCGCTAATTCTTCTTCTTCTCCTGTTCCATTTTTCTTCTTCTTCTTCTTCTTCTTCTTCTTCTTCTTTCCATTTTTTTTTCTTCTTCTTCTTCTTCTTCTTCTTCTTCTTCTTCTTCTTCTTCTTCTTCTTCTCCTGTTCCATTTTTCTTCTTCTCTTCTTCTTCTTCTTGTTCTTCTTCTTCTTCTTCTTCTTCTTCTTCCCTCCTCCTCCTTCTCCTCCTTCTTCCTTCTTCTTCTTCCTTTCTCCCTTCCTTCTTTCTCTTTCTTCTTTACCTCATTCCTTACTCTTCCCGACGTCCACCCGACGTCCACTGGCACCGTCCCCAACCCCGCCATCCCTACTCCCCTCCACCCCCCCCCCCCCCCCCCCCCCCTGCCCCCCCAGCTCCTTGGTCCTTCTCCCTTGTGACAGACTGTCTCTGTTTTTCTTCAAACCTCCTTCTACATTGGGGGCGCCTTCTGACAGTGATAGGCGATAAAAACACCGTGTAACAACCCCCCCCTCCCCGCCCCTCCCCCCTCTCTCTCTCTCTCTCTCTCTCTCTCTCCCCTCCTTCGTCCTCCCCCCCCCCCCCCTTGTCGTGGGCACACAGACACGCACGCGCGCACACACACATGCACGCGCGCGCGCGCATGCACACACACACACACACACACACACACTAAATCATCCATACAACCACTGCTCACATCAACGTCATCTTCATCACTATCACCATCATCGTCATTATCATCATTCATCATCATCATCATCATCATCATCACCATCTGTATCAAATCATCATCATCATCTGTACGTCTTCATGTGATAAAAAAAAAACAATAGAAAGAAAATTACACCCGCCTCTTTGTCTGTGTTTTTTTCCCCTATCTGTCTCCCTGCCTGAATCTGTCTGTCTCATTGTTCTTCCTGCATAGCTCTCTCTCTCTCTCTCTCTCGCTCTCTCTCTCTCTCTCTCTCTCTCTCTCTCTCTCTCTCTCTCTCTCTCTCTCTCTCTCTCTCTCTCCTCTCTCTCTCTCTCTCTCTCTCTCTCTCTCTCCTCTCTCTCTCTCTCTCTCTCTCTCTCTCTCTCTCTCTCTCTCTGAGGTAGAATGACGAGGAGGGAGGAGAAGCAATCGTGTCATGCAGAATGTTATGGGTATGTAAATCTCAGTAATAGTTATGCGTACAAGTTAGTGCGTGTGTGTGTGTGTGTGTGTGTGTGTGTGTGTGTGTGTGTGTGTGTGTGTGTGTGTGTGTGTGTGTGTGTGTGTGTGTGTGTGTGTGTGTGCGTGCGTGCGTGTGCGTGCGTGCTTGTGTGCGTGCGAACGAGCATGTGCGTGTGTGTGTGCATGCATAAGGATAGAGAAAGTGGGAGAAAGGGAGAGAGAGAAAGAAAGAGAGAGAGAGAGAGAGAGAGAGAGAGAGAGAGAGAGAGAGAGAGAGAGAGAGAGAGAGAGAGAGAGAGGATAGAGAGAGAGAGAGAGAGAGAGAGAGAGAGAGAGAGAGAGAGAGAGAGAGAGAGAGAGAGAGACTGCGTGAGAGTATGAATGTAAGTGTCTGTGTGTAAGGCCTATGCGTGCCCGCTCGGTGTGCACATGGTTATCGATATGCCGGGTGTGTGTGTGTGTGTGTGTGTGTGTGTGTGTGTGTGTGTGTGTGTGTGTGTGTGACGTGTGTGCGTGCGTGCGCGTGCGTGCGTGCGCGCGTGCATGCGTGCGTGCGTGCGTGTGTGTCTGTCTGTCTCTCTGTCTGTCTGTCTGTGTCTGTGTGACTACGTGTAGACTAAAATGTACGCGCGTGCGCACGCGCGAGTATGTGTGTCTGCGTGCGTACGTACGTTGAATACGCGTATGTTGAATGGAAGTTAGGTTTTACGTCCACTCGGCTGCAAAACAGCACATACGGGACGAACCATCAACCAACCATCATTCAATGTTCGGAGCAGATCAGGGATCTTATTATACGCGTATGTTGTAACCCCCTCTATAATATCATGCATAGTTGTCTTACCCTATTACTCGGGTGGGTTAAGCCCATGGACTCTGGTCTTTGACTCCTTATAGGCCACTGGGACTCGTACTACTTGACTGTAAGGGGGGTGCTTGTCCTTAGGGAATCAAGGATCACATCGCCCGTTTGCTACTAACTGTTACTGCTACTGGGGCCCAGCCAGCCCTCTGGGGTCTGACAACCACGTAACGTGACAGACACGAGCCAGACGTCTTTTGGATTCTTCGTTACAGTTATAAACAGTTCTTTTCGATGATTTGTATGGACAAAATGTCATATGTTTTGGGGTTTTGTAATATGGTATAGGTATATTTGTCATATATATCTACTTGTCGTTTTTCATAATATAGACATCACTCTGTTTTGATGTTCGATTGTTTAACTATGTGTGTGCTTTGTTGTATATTTATGTGCCCCAAGTACGTATGAAATAAAATATTTGCCTTGCCTTGCCTTGGTAGTACTACCCAAAAAAGCTGAATATACAAAGAGCTCGCACTCCGCAGCTGACTAAAGTTGGTTTGTTTGTTTTTGTTTTTACTCCCACCCTTTCACCTACACTACAGCTGGGGATCATTAGTGAACTCACTCACTGCCCACAGCAACATTTACACTTCCCACCTTTTCACCTTCCAGGTGGGAAGTGAGAAAGATGGCTTCATTCTTGGTAAGGTTTGTAGGCTGCGAAGTTATCACTCTTTGTAACATGTACTGATTTAGGCTTTTTGGTACAACTACTACTAATCCTGTGTAGTGGTTGTACTGTTGCAGTTAATGCAAGATGGCGGCGTGTCATATCAATGTATGTCCAGACCTTTTGTGAATCTGTAGGAGTACTGTTTGAATAGTTTTCCGGGGTTGTTTTTTTGGGGGGAAACTGAGTTTGTGGGCATCCTCGTTGGTTGGAATTTGGTGCGCCGGCGCGGCATTTCTACCCGTTTTCATTATGTGATTACCCCCGTGGGGATACCGGGGGGGGGGGTCTTTTGCATAAATAGTTCCCCCACCTTCTGGAAGTTCTGTGCTTGTAACTTCCTCTAATCTGTCACTCTTTGACTCTGCCTTTTCCCTTTACTTGCTGTCATCTAGTATCTTTCTGCCTTATCGGTCCATTCTCCTGCCTTTTATTTCCCCCAAAACACTTTCCAGAACATTTCCTCCAGCCGAAGTCGAACATACCGGGCCTAATTATTTCCTACTTAGGCGCATAACGACAGCATGACGCATCTGCGCTCATAATTGACAGGAAACTGTCTGAGCGATCGAAGAAAAAGAAGAATTATGTGATCGGTTCAGTATGTTTAACAAGACCGGTTATTATTAAAACCCGAACTCGCTTGGAGTGAGATATATGGCTTACCATTTCGGTGAATTCACGTAGTAAACGCGTGTATTGCATGGGGAAGGTTGGAAGACGCATGTCATGTGACAGGGCAATTGAACGACTGTACATCACGTAAAATGGCAGCCATTAGAGACTGCAGCATGTCACAGTCAGCTGGTTGCCATATGGCAGCCACTTATTCAACCGGTTGCCTTGCTGCAACTAGTTCAACTTGTCCTGCAGCCACTTATTCAACCGATTGTCTTGCATCAGCTTGTTCAACGTTTTGTCCTGTAGCCACTTAGTCAACCGGTTGTCTTGCAGCCACTTACGCAACCGGTTGTTTTGCAGCAATGGGAATAACGTATCCAGCCGGTTGTCTCACGATGGCCATGATCCACTTCGTTCGTTGTATCTTTCCACTGCCCCAGAGCATAACAAACGCAAATTTTACCCACCCCCCTTGTATCCACCCTCTCCTCTCTCTCGCTTTTTTTTTTTGCTGGCATGATGGTGTCATCCATCTTGTAGCATGTCACGGCTGTAACGACATAGCCTCTCTTTGGCTGTCCTAGCACACGTCGGGCGTGGGGCGTGTTTTCACGAGACGTAGCCCCTTAAAAGCGCTCTTGTTTGTCGTGCTTGCGCTTTAGGATTAAAGCGTTTGTGTGGCTTGTTTTCCCCCGACTTAGCGAGGTGTAGAGTGCCCCCTTTTCCTCCCCGCTGGATCTTTGACCTACTCAGCAATCCCGCCCCAAAAAGCCACACGGAACGAAGCCTTTCAAAAATCCCCAGCCAGTACAATCCCAGGAAAGGGGTATCGAAAAAAGCAGGAGAGGGAGCTTGAAAGGCGGTCCAGGCATGCCGGGGTAGGGTTACCCGGCAGTGATCTTCTGCGGCACAGCGTCGAGTTGTATGTCTCAGCCACAGCGATACCCGAGCAGGCCAGATCGGGGTACGGGTGGGCTTGGAATGGCGGGTTTGTGGGGCTGGATGGTCGCCACTGGAGTGACAGGCCCTGTATCGGATGTCGTCTACCCGCCAGAGATACTTATTGGTGTGAGTCGCGGGTTTTTTCCCCAAAGGCATTCAGCACAACCCACCACACCGGTGTACAACGCATTGCGTTCCAGGCCCGGAGAAAAGACATTCTGTCCAAAGTAATTGTGTTAAAAAAAAAGCCTGTAGGCCTGACAATAACCGCATCTGCGTTTTTCCACCGGTCTGCAATGACAGCACGCCGCAAAAAGCACAACCCTTTAATCACCGAGAGAAAGAAGGCCAGGCGCTAGAAATTGAAGGGAGAAAATGATGAAATAAAAAAGTAAAGACACCCACATAAAGCGCGTTGCTACGCCCTCTAGGGACAGAGGGGGATCAAGGGTAATCTGCCGGGGGCTGTTGAACAGGCCAGGTCCGACAGAGGTCCAACAAGCTACCGCCAGGGCTGGGGCCATCATGTGGACTAGTGATAATTTGGACCAGTCTGATCCCATTAGTCTGAGGACCTGCCCTCCCGCCTTGCTTTTGGCCCAGCTCCACATCGCTGGAAAACAATACAGATCAGCAGCCAGTGGATTTAGCCCGTCGTCTCAAAGGTCTTACGATACAGGTCCTCTCGTTATTATCTCCACGCGGCAAACGCTTTCTCTTTAGTCACAGGCGCTTCCCTTTCGCCGTTACATTGCGCAGACTGAAAATAATAGATTTAGTCTAGATTCTTTTATTGACAGTTCACTTATAAGCTTATCAGCAAACTAAACATTTACATATTTAAGCGTTTCATTTGGTGAACACTTAAGAAGAATTATTATAGAAGGAGAGGTGATAGACTCTCCTTTCGTCTTTGTTTTGACAGATATTTCCGATCAACCCTTAAACTTAATCACGCAAACAAACATGCATAGAATCCTTGCTCGCCTTTGGAGCCTGTGAGAAATCACAGAAACTGGCCGAGGGGAAGGAAGGCAAAATGCTGATAAGTTGATTTTCGTGCTCCACAAACGAAAAGCCATAGGCGTTGTTTGCTATGTAGGGGCGACGGGCCAGAGACTTGAAGTCTTGAGGGGATTAGCCCTAATGTGTGCAAATGACCGTTCGGAGGAGAGCAGAGGACTGGCACACATCCTTCTTCTGGCTTCTCTGGTCAGATCCCAATCATTGATCTGGCCATGCTAAGTGCCCCCCACACCCGCCGCCTGCCCAACAGTGTCCATGTGCTCGAGATGGACCTAGCACGTGCAATCAGCCACATTACTGCGCCTGTTATGGACAACTACACGCGTGTTCTGTATGCATTGTCTACAGCTTGTTAGCCATGCAGAAACAGAAGAAGACGATTACGTCGATGACAACGACGACGACAACAACGACAACACAGAAGAAGAAGAAGAAGAAGAAGAAGAAGAAGAAGAAGAAGAAGAAGAAGAAGAAGAAGAAGAAGAAGAAGAAGAAGAAGAAGAAGAAGAAGAAGAAGAAGAAGAAGAAGAAGAAGAAGAAGAAGAAGAACAAGAACAAGAAGAAGAAGAACAAGAACAAGAAGAACAAAAACAAGAAGAACAAGAACAAGAAGAACAAGAACAAGAACAAGAACAAGAAGAAGAAGAAGAAGAAGAAGAAGAAGAAGAAGAAGAAGAAGAAGAAGAAGAAGAAGAACAAGAAGAAGAACAAGAACAAGAAGAACAAAAACAAGAAGAACAAGAACAAGAAGAACAAGAACAAGAACAAGAACAAGAACAAGAAGAAGAAGAAGAAGAAAAAACAAAACAAAACAACAACAAGAAATAAAGTGGAGGAGATATAAAAAAAAAAAAGAAGAAATGGAAAAAGAAGAAGATATTTTTCTTTTAGGAGAAGAAGGAGAGACGAAAAGAATAAAATGGTGGATAAAGTAAACGAGGAAGGAAGAACGAATGCATTGGCGATTTATGAACAAACAGTGATAATAGATGCTGTAATTCTTTACCTTAGTGATGAATCGGTCTGGTCCTTTAAATGGCAATGTGCTTTCATGTGTTAAAAGAAGTAAATGAAGAAGCAGAAGCTGCAGCAGAAGAAGAAGAAGAAGAAGAAGAAGAAGAAGAAGAAGAAGAAGAAGAACAAGAAGAACAAGAAGAACAAGAGGAAGAAGAAGAAGAAGAAGAACAAGAAGAACAAGAAGAACAAGAAGAACAAGAGGAAGAAGAAGAAGAAGAAGAAGAAGAAGAAGAAGAAGAAGAAGAAGAAGAAGAACAAGAAGAACAAGAAGAACAAGAAGAGAAAGAACGAAAAAGAAATAGAGGAAGGAATACAATGTGACATGTCTACAACAGCTTCTCTGTCCATCATCATGAGCGCAATCATAAAAGTCTATTACGGTAACATAATACACAAAGCCGGGGACTTGTCTTTTGCCACGGAAAGAAAAAAAAGTGGATTTCTGTTAAAAACGAAACAGACAGGCAGAGAGAACGGTGCACCTCAATTACACCTATTTTAATTACCCCTATGCTCAATTTGTTCAGAAATAATTAAGGGGAGTAATTTCATGGTGTGTGGGAGTGATCTTGCCTAATTCAATCGGTCAAACAGGGGAAGTTACTCGACCATCAGGTAGATCCCCAGCTCTCGCCTCGTGTGTTTGAGCAGACATACAGCACTTAGAACACCCGTGCGTCATTCTGAAATTGATGTCATTTATATCCTTACGTCACATTTTGCAAGTTTTAAGAGTTTGTGGATACTGACCGCCCCTCATTTTTCTAAAAAAAAATGTTTGCAAGTCGCTGGCTCGAATCCTGCGGTTTCAAGTTTCGACGCCATTGTTGTATTGTTGCTATGGTATTTGACCGAGTAAACACCTCTAATTTTCACGAAGTGCTCTCCCCTAGTTTGTTTCTTCCAAAAATCGTTCATTGCGCCTGTGTCAATTGCGCCCGTTGTAGTCATCATTGGGCCCATTGACTGATTAGTTGAAACGGTTCTTGAGAAAAATGGACATAATTTCAGAAGTTGTCTATAAATTTAGAATTTTGTTTCGGAAGTAGAACTATCATTCCTTATAAACAAACAGAAAACAGAATTAAAATAGCTTTTCTAGTGGGTTTGTTTTTAATTTTTTATAGTCACCTGAAATGTAACTTCTAAGATACACCAATAGCCAATTGCGGAAACCAGGCGCAATTGACGCACATAACTGCAGATGCGCAATGGAGTCATTTTCAAACAGGCGCAACTGAGTGGTAGCCAGAGAAGAGAGAGACAGAGACAGTGCCACAGAGAGAGCCTTTAAAGACACACTGACCCACCACGATTAAGTCCCTTGGTGTTTTTTCTGGGTAGCTGTGACCCACATACAAATGCCCCCAACTTAATTAATTGATGCTGCTCTTTAGATTGATGTTTCGTTTTCAATTTGGGAGCATTTGTATGGGAGTCAAACCTGGTCAAAACAAGATTTACTACCAGCTATAAGAGGAAAACACGTGAAACCCGTGATTTTGACACGTGATCTGGTGGGTCTATAACCCTTTCACCGCCAAAGTCACATTTTAGCACCACAATGATGTAACTTCTATGTCACTAAAAGGCATGAAATTGGGGTCTATTATCCCAAGACCCTATTGTCTTAGTTTTGGGAAGTAAGGATAGACCTTATTTTATATCTGTCACAGAAGAATCTGAAATACTGCAGATGGATTTTGTTCTCTACCCAGGTACATTTAATGGAAATGTTTGGCTGAAA
>CM065680.1:52643800-52653800 GCA_017654935.2 Phymorhynchus buccinoides
TGAATCTAGAGAGTTGAATTAGAAAGGTCAGCGTAACTCGGGCAGAACGAGCGCGGGCAAATTAGTAGTCTAGTATTGGGGT
Source organism: Phymorhynchus buccinoides (assembly GCA_017654935.2). NCBI lineage: Eukaryota > Metazoa > Mollusca > Gastropoda > Neogastropoda > Raphitomidae > Phymorhynchus > Phymorhynchus buccinoides. Next base: position 52,643,883 of record CM065680.1, read on the forward strand.
CTGCAACGAACACCTTTTGCAAGAGTGAATGCCCTTGGTGGGTGGGGGAAGATGGTTCAATACTGACCAAACAGGGGGATAACTCTCGCCAATAACCCTATTTGATGCCTTTCGCAAGAGTGAAGCCCTTGTCAGTACTGACCAGCAAGGGAATCACTCTCACTGTCAAGGGAGTTAATAACCCTAGTTGCAGAGGCCTATAGAGAACGAACACTCGTGGCAAATGCCCTATTCTACACACATTTGCAAGATGGCGCTATCGTCGAGTTATGCCGTGCTTCTGCGTGTACCGTACTCATGAGCGCGTCTTAAACAGTTAACGCGCGTAGTAACATGTAAATTAGACTAAACTCGGAACAAACGATTGGCAGTTTAGTCTAATTTATATTTACTACCCGTATTAACTGTTTATGGCGCAATGATGATCATGGTACCTGATATTTCTCTCTCTCTCTCTCTCTCTCTCTCTCTCTCTCTCTCTCTCTCTCTCTCTCTCTCTCTCTCTCTCTCTCTCTCTCTCTCATGCTTCTGGCAACTGAAAACAAATCTATGATTATTCGTTTGGCATTCTATCTAGAAACAGCCTTTAAAGGTATACCCTGACGGATGAGTTTTTGCAAGAAACACGTCGAGATCACCAGAAAGACAGCCTTTTTTTTTTTAAGGATAAGAACACTCACTTTGCTCTGGTTTCCTAGAAATTAAACCGTCAAAACGGCGATTCCTCCTTGGCGGAGATGCCGGAGAGAGTAGCCATTTTGGATGGGGTGGGTGGAGGTCACTCATTGTGGTGGAAGCGTTTTCTTTTTTTTGTAGTGCAGTAAAAACTAAAGGAGCTATTTCCTTTGTAGTGAGCGAAAATCCTTTGGATAAACTGTATAAAATATTTTTTTTAAAGAAAAAAAAAGGCTTGTATTGCGAAAATTTCGTGCAAACGATTTGGCGGCCATTAGAAAATAGGAGCATAACATAAAAAATAATGATTATACGTGGTACTCTTTAAATATTCAGAATTACGCAGAATTAACTGTTACACAAATTACACTCAAAGACGAAAAGCAGCAACGATGAAAAAAAAGTTGAACACAAGAGGGGGAAATCCCATAGAGTTCTGGTTCTGATGCCATGCCCTGTAAGTCTGACTCCATGCCTTGTAAGTCTAAGAAAGTCTGATTCCATTCCCTGTAAGTCTGACTCCATTCCCTGTAAATCTGACTCCATTTCCTGTAAGTCTGATTCCATTCCCTGTAAGTCTGATTCCATTCCATGTAAGTCTGATTCCATTCCTTGTAAGCCTGATTCCATTCTCTGTCAATCAGATTCTATTCCCTGTAAGTCTAAGAAAGCCTGACTCCATCCCTTGTAATTCTGATTCAATTCCCTGTAAGTCTGACTCAATTCCCTCTAAGTCTGACTCCATTCCCTGTAAGTCTGATTCAATTCCCTCTAAGTCTGACTCCATTCCCTGTAAGTCTGACTCAATTCCCTCTAAGTCTGACTCAATTCCCTGTAAGTCTGACTCAATTCCCTCTAAGTCTGACTCCATTCCCTGTAAGTCTGACTCAATTCCCTCTAAGTCTGACTCCATTCCCTGTAAGTCTGATTCCATTCCCTGTAAGTCTGATTCCATTCCTTGTAAGTCTGATTCCATTCCCTGTAAGTCTGACTCCATTCCCTGTAAGTCTGACTCCGTTCCCTGTAAGTCTGATTCCATTCCATGTAAGTCTGATTCCATTCCCTGTAAGTCTGATTCCATTCCCTGTAAGTCTGATTCCATTCCATGTAAGTCTGATTCCATTCCATGTAAGTCTGATTCCATTCCATGTAAGTCTGATTCCATTCCATGTAAGTCTGATTCCGTTCCCTGTAAGTCTGATTCTGTTCCCTGTAAGTCTGACTCCATTCCATGTAAGTCTGATTCCATTCCCTGTAAGTCTGATTCCATTCCCTGTAAGTCTGACTCCATTCCCTGTAAGTCTGATTCCATTCCCTGTAAGTCTGATTCTGCTCCCTTCAAGTCGTCCAAACTGAGACTTTAAACTGGGGTTTCGTTCGAAATGCTACGTGTTAAATATGAGTTCACCTTTCGTAAGATGTTATCTGCCGGTATCTGCGTTTAAACTTCATTTGAACGAAAGTTGAGATGGGAAAATAGGACGAACTAATGAATAAGATGATATCGCAGGTGAATGCATGCAAATAGCTTATTGAGCAGGACACATTTACAGCTCTAATTTAGACTCTGCCTGGATAGCCCGCTGTAGGTCTTCATAGTTGTAAAGCGCTTAGAAATAGGTCTGAGAATATGAATTGAGTGTCCATACCTTACAGATAAAGGAAGCGATGTGGGTAAAGGTGACTAACCTTTCATGCTCCTCTATCACCTAATTAGAACCCAACCAAGTAAACCAGTATGACGTATTGTTAGTTGTCTCCTCTCCCTCTTCAAGTTTCCACCCCGTAACCCGCAATCACACACGCACGCCCGCACGCACGCACGAGCACACACACACACACACACACACACACAACACACACACACACACACACACGTGCGCACGCACACGTACGCACACGCACGCACGCACGCGCACGCACACGCACACGCACACACACACACACACGCACACGCACGCACGCACACGCACACACACACACACACACACACACACACACACACACACACACACACACACACACACACCAGCACACAGTTAGGTGAGAAGGACCCGCGCCATGGAACCGGCGATAACGGCTGGACGAGGTGCGAAATCAGGCAGGCCGTCTTGAAGGGCTCTTCAGCTAATTACTGACCACTGGTCAGCCTAAGGGTGGCCCATTGTCTGGCCTGAAGTGCGTTGATGTCACCTGCCGACACTGTGCGTAATTACGGAGTCTTGGCTCTGCTTGGTGTCGTATTGCTCGAGTGGAAGACAAAAATAAAACATTACATTTCATTGGAGTACAGAAAAGGTTATTTTTTTCTTAAAGACCCACCAGATCCATAAGGGAAAATCACGGGTTTCACGTGTTTCCCTCTCTCGCTGGTACGAAATCGTATTTTGTCCAGGTTTAACTCCCATTCAAATGCCCCCAAATTGAAAACGAGACAGACTTTGAAGAGCAGCCTCAATTTGAAGTTGGGGGCATTTGTATGTGGGTCACACCCACCCAGAAAAAACAAGGGACCTAATCTTGCCGGGTCAGTGGGTCTTTAACATAGAGACAACTCTTTGCCGTGTCGTGAGTAAGATTATAGGTAACCTTCTCCGATTACCAAAAGACAGAAATTCTTCAGCATTAAAAGTTGTCAAGTCTCTCTCTCTCTCTCTCTCTCTCTCTCTCTCTCTCTCTCTCTCTCTCTCTCTCTCTCTCTCTCTCTCTCTCTCTCTCTCTCTCTCTCTCTCTCTCTCTAGCTCTCTCTCTCTCTCTCTCTCTCTCTCTCTCTGTCTCTCTCTCTACTCTCTTAGTACTGTTATAAATAATTAGATTACAAGAATATGTAGAATTTCATTATTTAACTGGTGACAATCAAGCAGGGTTTAACAAGGGATACTCGACGATCGAGCACATGTACACACTAATGGCTTTGATTCATAAACAATTTTCATGTAGCCGTAAACTGTATGTCGCCTTTATTGATTTTGAAGAGGCATTTGATTCTATAAACAGAAATTTGTTATGGCCTATCTTAATACGAAGTAGAATATCAGGAAAATTATTTATCAGTTTAAAAAGCATTGCACTTGTGCTTTGCCCGTTGAAGGTTTAAAGCATAAACCGAAATATCGCGATTTTATCAGTTTTGTGTGTGTTGTTATATTGATTTAAAAAGCATGTATGATATTATTAAAACAAAATTTTACTGATCATATTTGAATTGAGGTAATTGTGAAGTTGTTTATTGTGATTAATTTGTTATTGCCCTTCATTCATATGGGTCTTTGGCCTTTCATGAATAAACCATTCTCTCTCTCTCTCTCTCTCTCTCTCTCTCTCTCTCTCTCTCTCTCTCTCTCTCTCTCTCTCTCTCCTCTCTCTCTCTCTATCTCTCTCTCTCTCTCTCTCTCTCTCTCTCTCTCTCTCTCTCTCTCTCTCTCTCTCTCTCTCTCTCTCTCTCTCTCTCTCTCTCTCTCTCTCTGTGGAGGGGGGTCCACAGCTATCACTGACTTTCATAAGAGTCGCTGGGTGACGGTTTCATTGTCGTCACCTTTACCCGCACGTCAAGCTTAAAGAGCTGTGAGATTTTAGTGTGCGTATTGTCTACCCTTACCTCCCTTACTTCCCTCTCCTTTGCTCTACAGTATACAGAACAAGGTCGCTGACTCAGGCTGTAACAATCCAGTTGAATAAAGAACATGGTGCTGGTGGTCGTCCCGTGTGGAATGGCCATGGGATAATAAAGAGGGTCAACGTCGTGGAGCTATGTTTCCCACTCAGCTGTGTTGTTATCACGGGTCAATGGTAACAGCCCCTTGGCCATCAGTAGTAACAGGGATTCGAGGCCACGTATATGAATGTCGCCCCCAAAACACTAGTTGTAACACTAGTAGGCCTAGTGGTTGTTGCTGCAAAGCTGTAATCGGCATCTGTCAAAAGACCTGCCCTTGTAGACTCAAAATGTATTGCACACTGCAGCTATTGAGACATAATAATTGTAGGTATGTTAAATCTGGGCAAGCTCCAGCAATGCTCAGTTATCATATGTAATGAGCAATCACAATTTACACATATTGACATTTTATCATCATTCTCAAAAGTCATGTTGGTGTGCCAAGAAGTCCACAGGTCACATTAAATTTGTCCTACGCTTATATATACCCTTTAGTATGGACGGACTATTCGTCAAAGTCAAATTCCAAGACAAAGCCTTATCAAGTTTAAAAAAAAGCGTCTATTACAAAATTTGCGGAACGATTTACATTTTCCAGTTATCACGCGACCTTTCATCATCTCCAAATTGTGCCCACAGCGTGGTGTGGTTGTATTGTGGTCCCAGTGAATTGAACACGAACAATGGTGCATTTATTGAATGGGTCTTCGTCTTCCCTTTCCTGTATGATTAAAAAGTCAGAGAGTGTTGAGGGTGGTGTGGGTGTCGTCGGTGGGAAGGTGTAAACGAGACGAATGGCATTGAATGTGAGCTAGCCTAGGATATAAGAAAGATAGAAAGAACGAAACCAGTAGCCGTGTAGACAGGTTTAGACAGAGATAAGGGACGTTAGCCACCATAGCTGTCCAATAATGTCTAGGGACACTGGATGACTAGCGGGGGCCTGAACACCTTGCCCTTGTATATCAGCTGGGCTGATAATGCTCCCCTTCTCAAGACTTTCTTCAGTCGGTTTGACAGCGGTAATGAAAACTCCCAATTTCAGATCTGACAAATCCTCGCTTCACAACTCATCTCTTACCTACACCCGGCCACCCCCACCGACAAGCCATGCTCTAGCCAGGACAACGTAGGAATGTCTGGGTTTTTTGTGTTCGCATCGCCAATTGGTGTCTGGCCAATTTTGGCCAGACTTTAATCTTGAATAACTCGAAAACGGCTGCATGGAATACTTTCATATTTTAATGAACGAGTTACATTGCAATACGTTCGTTATTAAATGCCAACCGGAAGTGGGGACAAAAATGGCCAAATTGGGCGACATTTTAATATTGAATAACTTGCAAACGGCTGTTTGAGGGGATAACCCTATCATGTTTGCTCTCAAAGGCAAACATAAGCCGTCTAGTTATTTTTCTTTCCATAAGTTTGATGTTAAGGAATTGTGTGTCTAAAAACGAGTGAAGACAGACAAACTACATACGGTTTTGCTTAGGCTTTTGTTTGTTTGGTTGGTTGGTGGGTTGGTTGGTTGGTTGGTTGGTTGGTGGGTTGGTTGACTGGCTGGTTGGTGGGTTGGTTTCTTTTGTTTGTTTGTGTTTTGTTTGTTTGGTACCATGCGATTTCTAGTATATTCTCGAAACCACAAAAAAAGAATATTCTTCGACGACTCTAAAACGTTTTTTACGAGTGTGAAAAAAAGTGTTGTACGAACATCACATAATAATAATAATAATAATAATAATAATAATAATAATAATAATATTAATAATAATCAAATAAAATTAAAATAATAATAATAGCAATGACAATAATAATAATTATGTTAATGTTGTGAGGTGGAAGAGAGTAGGGTCAGATCAGGTGGGGGGAGGGTGGGGATGGTCGTCGCTTAGAATGCCCGTACACCACCGTACCACATAAGCTGACCATTAAAGGAGGATTCAATGGGTAAACACATGGCCCATTCACCCAGTTCTGACAGGGAAAATAAGAACAGAAATCCATTCATATCTTTTTTATGACTCGTTAAGGTTATAAACGTAAAAGCGTCAAAAGACTCGGTCATAAATGGGGGGGAAAGCGTGAAAAGCCTCGGTTTTAAACGACAAAAAGCGTGAAAGAAAGGCTTTTCTTGCGCTTATCTGTCGTCGTTTATAGACATATCCCTTGGATTTTGCATTAAACACGTCCTTTATGATGCGAAAACATAATGGAAAGATGTTCTCTATCCATAATAGACTCCGGGGCATTTGATGTATTTCCTGACGTTTTTGTCTGGCATATACCGTTTGTGGCCTGGCAACACCAATGACGCAGAAAGCGTGCAAGTTGCGAACAATGATTATTATTCAAATGTGTATTTCTTTGCACAGTGACTGGGCATGAAGAAAGAGGGGTTGTCGCTGAACTATGACAAGCACACTTATGCAGAAAAAAAGACTAATAGAGAGTTATCTACTAGTCTACTGTAGAGATTGATCTACTAACAGAGGTTATTGATTGATTTATTCAATTGTAAAGCATTGCAATATTACACATCACAACACATACACACACACACACACACACACACACACACACACACACACACACACACACACACGCGCGCGCGCGCACACGCGTGCGCACGCGCACGCGCACGCACACGCACGCACGCACACGCACGCACGCACACGCACACACACACACACACACACACACACACACACACACACACACACACAAGCGCGCTCACACACTTACACATACACTCAGAGAGAGAGAGAGAGAGAGAGAGAGAGAGAGAGAGAGAGAGAGAGAGAGAGAGAGAGAGAGACGAGAGAGAGAGAGAGAGAGAGAGAGAGAGAGAGAGAGAGAGAGAGAGAGAGATGCAGAGAGAGAGAGAGAGAGAGAGAGAGAGAGAGAAAGAGAGAGAGAGAGAGATGTTTATTGTCATTACAAATAAAGTTTTAAGATAGAAAGAAAACTTGAAACTTGAAGACTTAAACTTTGAAGATATAGATTTTAGGCAACGAGAGAGAGAGAGGGGGGGAGGGAGGGGGAGAGAGAGAGAGAGAGAGGAGAGAAAGAGAGAGAGAGAGAGAGAGAGAGAGAGAGAGAGAGAGAGAGAGAGAGAGAGAGAGAGAGAGAGAGAGAGAGAGAGAGAGTTTTTGATGTTTATTGTCATTACAAATAAAGGTTTTAAAAGAGAAAGAAAACTTGAAACTTGAAAACTTAAACTTTATTTCCCAAGGATATAGATTTTAGGCAACGACTATTCTTCCAGAGAGAGAGAGGGGGGGGGGGGGTGGAGGGAGGGAGAGAGAGATAGAGAGGGGGGGGGAGGGGAGAGAGAGAAACGACACACGAGCAGAACGCATCCCCACTAATGCATAAACTAGACAGTAACTAACCAAAAACACATAGGCCTACAATTTAGACTAAACTCTTCAACAGAGACAATGCATTCATTAATAAAGACTACAAGTATTACATTGAAATTTAACTTAGATTACCATTAATGTGTTAATAAAGAGACTTAAATATTTACAGAATACAACCAACTTAGAATAGAGACTGAGGCCTGTGAGTCAGTGCATGGGTAAAACAGTGTGTGTGTGTGTGTGTGTGTGTGTGTGTGTGTTGTGTGTGTGTGTGTGTGTGTGTGTGTGTGTGTGTGTGTGTGTGTGTGAGTGGCTTTGTATATGCGTTGTTGCTGGTTGTGTCATTCTTAAACACTATTTTTGTTGTCTACTTGTTGATGAATATTCGATTGTAAAGCGCTTTTGGCTCATTTGAGGTAAAAGCGCTATATAAATGTACTCTTTATTATTATTATTATAGACATTATTATTATTATTATTATTATTATTATTATTGTTATTATTATTATTATTATTATATATTATTATTATTATTCTTATTATTATTATTATTATTATTAAACAGACATAATAGAATGTTGGCATAAATTGAGGTTGCATGATGCAATTTTGCATGATGGCGCAAAGACTCATTGTTAATACGCAGAAAACTGAATTGAGTTATCTTATCTAGTTTGTATTTTATAATTATTTGAAGTTTGGCTTCAAATAGATCATTTGCAGAAATCGAACATAGAAGACAGAAGTTTGCCTCTTTCTTTCTATTGACTTGATTAAATAATAAAAATAAAAGTTTTTTAAAAACCAATCAAATAACCAAAGAGATCATTCAAATTGTCTTACATGTTGTGTATACTGGTAGAATACCTAAAAAATAGACATAAATATGCCCTAAATAGAAAATTGATATTTTGGGGGTTGTGACTATTTTTGGCTTTTGCTCAGAAATATTCTGAGCAACTTATGTTGGTGGGTTTTTTCCCCAAGCGCCATCACTGCTACTATCGATTAAGTGTAAAACATGTCAAATGAACTGCACAGAGCATCTGCAAACCAATCTGGAACGGAAACCAATTTGGTACGAAAGATAACATCATACTCTTAGACAGGAAGGAGCTAGTTTACCTAGAGATTTCCACGTGTGGGCTGAACTAAATGTGGAAGAAACATAATTAGTGAGTGGGAATTAGTGTGATCGGGTCCGTGTGTCTGTTGTGTGTGTGTGTGTGTGTGTGTATATATATGTGTGTGTGTGTGTGTGTGTGTGTGTGTGTGTGTGTGTGTGTGTGTGTGTGTGTGTGTGTGTGTGTGTGTGTGTGTGTGTGTGTGTGTGTGTCTGTCTGTCTGTCTGTCTGTCTGTAAGTCGATTTTCTCAAAAACTATTGGACGGATTTTAATCAAATTTGGTAGAGGGGTAGGCATCTTGAAAAGGAAGGTTCCTGTCCATATTCATGACTGTGCTGACCTTGACCTTGACGTTTGACCTTGCAAAACGACATTCCCTTCTTTGGGCCATATATTTCATTTCCTAGCTATATCTCATGAACCAGTTTGTAATCGCTTCAAATTGTGTGTGGTGGTGTATCACAGCGCAGGGATGGTTCCGTAAAGACAATATAATCATGCTGACCTTGACCTTGAGGCTTGACCTTGAAAACCGAAATTCCTTCTTGTTTTTATTACGATGGATAAGAGTCAAAATTGTCCATTGATGGTCCATTGACTTATCATGGAACATATTGCGAAAACTAATGACTTGTATTTTAAAAGACTGACAACAATATAACACGCGGATTCTCCTATTTATATTTTATCAGTATTTTTGCAAATAAAAGTTGTTAGTTTTCGCAATAAGTTCCAAAATAAGTCAACGGATCATCAATAGTCCATTTCGATGCTAAGCCACCGAGTGGGAAAGAAAGACTTAACCAAATTAGCATACTAAGAATACTGGCGTAAACTTTAACAAAAATCAAGATGAAAGAAAAAAGCCTGTAAATGAAAGAGAAATCCCCAGTGAAAGGAAAACAAACTGTGAAGAGCCCATGGAAGAGAAATGGAAGAAACGTGGAATCTTGGAAGGGACAGAGTGAAATATAAGCTCTTAGCTTGTTGTACTCGAAGTCTATAAATGTATTGCTGCTTTGTTATGATTTTCTATTCGTGAATACATTCTTGTTTAAAGACCCCCCACGTCACGTGTCGCATTTCCTCTTATGC
>CM065680.1:52658800-52663800 GCA_017654935.2 Phymorhynchus buccinoides
TCAATTCAGACCCATAGGGACTTCCCCAGCACCAGCTGTCCAAGTCCTTTTGGCCGAGAGAGGAGCCTGGACAAGGCATTTGTCCACTGTAAACATTTTCTGCCCAGCCACCCAGAATAGCAGTTGCTCCCTCTCCTATCAGGGAGTCCTAGTCGAAAACGAATGCATCGAATGTATTGATTTCAAAATACAGTCTATATCTGATAATTTCCCACTTGTTTTCTTAAAATGAAATTATGTACTCAAAACGCCACCAGAGTAACAAACAAAATGAAGAAAAAGATGTACAACGAAATCATATAAACATTGACATATTATGCGAAGCTACCTGAACATTTGTTTTAAATAAAAATCCCTATTGTGCCTCATATGTCTTCAAAAGGAAAAGTATATGCATATTAAACATTTTTTATGTACATCACTCAAATAACTCTCTGCTTTTCCGCATATTTTGTATAGGGTTTCCACCGTGGTCAATCATTATTGTTGTTCCTTTTCCACACTTAGTGTAATTTGTGTTGCAGCTATTTCTGTGTAACTTAAATATTTAGTGAGTACCATGACTTTGTATGAGCATTTTTACTTGCTGTACTCTTATTTAAATGTTGTTGCTGCTTTATTGTGTAATTTGGAATAAATTTGTTTAATCAAAATAATTATCTCTCTCTCTCTCTCTCTCTCTCTCTCTCTCTCTCTCTCTCTCTCTCTCTCTCTCTCTCTCTCTCTCTCTCTCTCTCTCTCTCTCTCTCTCTCTCTCTCTCTCTCTCCACACACACACACACACACACTTTCGTGCGATGCTTGCAGTCTTGAGAAACCGGCCAGAAGCCCTTTCATTTCTCAGTTCCACCACACCTTAGTCCGCTAATCACTGTTCCGTGTTGACTCTTCTCCATTCTCACAACAGCTCGGGATGGTCAATCTATCTATCGGCCCATCTCTTTGAGAAGGGCTAAGTGCAATCACGTCAGACTAGAGGGAGGGGGAACTGTGAACGAGAAAGAGACAATCGAGAGAGAGAAAGCAAACAGCGAGAGATTGTCAAGTAAGGAACGGGAGCCAGGGTCGAGTTTCTCTAGATAATGGTCGCCGCGCGAATAACTGTTAAGCCAAAAGGGGTCTAAGAAACAATCTTAGACGTTTGCTAAGGTCAGATAACCATTTAAGCTTACTCTTCACTTTTGGGAGAGAGAAAGGGGTTGCTATCAAAAGAGAGATAGATATATACCTCTCTGTCAGTTTCTACAAAGATTTCAATTTCATCCACGTCTATTTGTGTGCAGAAAATTATATTTGCAGTATATCATGCCATCTAACATGATGAACAATTTAGAAAGAGCACTCAAAAACACTTTCGTTCGTTTAATTTGCTAAAATCATCCCGTATTGTTTCATGATAGACTAAAGAATAATTGCTGTAACGAGCTTGTTGTTTTGGTCTTCCATTGATAAAGTTTAATGTCGCGTTCACGCGAAATTTTAAAAAAAAAGCCGGAAGCATTGATATTTTCCATGATCCTTGAAATAGTTTGTCGCTTGTTACCTCACAAAACGTTTGTGGCAAACGTCGGCAAAAGATGTGTTTCTTAGTACCGTTTTTGCCGATTTGCGCTCACGCTATGTAACGTTTAGCCCTTGTGAAACGGACCCCAGGTTAGACAGGAAGGCAAGCTACTCCTCCTACTAACAGTAGTTGGCTAAGTGCTACTACCGCTTACAGCAGCGGGATGTGATCAAGCCCAGGGTACACACAACACCCAGGTGACAAGATGGCAATTGCGATGACGACCAGGAAAGGGGTGAAGTACCGTTGCCCGCTTCCCAATTGCAATCGGGGCGTCTGAGCGCTCCTAGCCTACTCTGTGGTCGGGCCGGTAGCCCGATCGGTCAACATACATTCCGGGGGGGCCATTGCTCCGCCCCCAAGTGTCCCCCCCTGCCCGTCCTCCCCCCCCACCCTCATTTCTCCAACCTGTCCCCGTTCGTCCTTTTTAACTTTTCAGCATTCCTTCCCCTTTACCTTGAATGTATTAGTCCGCGTTACCTATGAGCTATCGCGGGGGACAAACACGGATGGCAGGAAAACGGACTAGGTAGAGGGAGTGAGAGAATGACTAAAGAAGGGGTGGGGTGGGGGGTGGGGGGTTAAAGTTATAATATTCAAGACATAAAAACTGGGATTGTGAGAAGTGGGAATGGGGAGTGAGTGGGAGGAAGGATCAATTTCCAGTTTTCGCCCCTCCCCCCCCCCCCCCCCCCCCCTAGTTCTAACAGAACGGGAGTACATTGCGACGGGAACGAGGGCTGTACGTTTCTCTGTCCGTGTGTGTGTGTGTGTGTGTGTGTGTGTGTGTGTGCGTGTGCGTGCGTGTGTGTGTGTGTGTGTGTGTGTGTGTGTGTGTGTGTGTGTGTGTGTGTGTGTTTGTGTGTGTGTGTGTCCGAAATGTGTTCCAGTTCATAGCATCGAAGCCACTGAACCGATTGTAATGAAACTTGGTACAATGGTTCCTTTAATTAGACCTTGCACTTGCAGTACGCGATGTCGGATTCACAAAATGGCAAGCCATATTAAAGTATTCCCAGTGATAAAATTATGAAACTTACAAAGACACTGATTATTTCGACGAAAATGGTGTTTTACGTCCTCTTGGTCTGAATCAGACACATATGGGACATTTGTAAATACAAATATGTTGGGAACAATACTGGAGGCAATGCCCGGAGGCAGTACGAAACCAGTAAAGTCCCGATTTTTTTTTTTATTAATACAGATAGGTGTAGCGGTAACCACGCCTCGGTTCAACCTCATCGGCTATGGCACCGCTACAAGTATTTAATTATTATTTCAAAGTTAACAGATGGAATTAAACCAAAGTAGGTAATGAGTAAACGTGTCACCTAACAACGCTTTTTTTTAAATATTTAATTTTTCAGTATTGGTAAAGGTCAAGATGTGCCCCCCCCCCCCCCCCCCATGCATTTCTCGGTTAATTCCATTTTCCCGTTTTTGCCTTTCCGATACAGGAACTTTTTTTAACACAAAAACAAAATGACCCTATAAGAATCAAAAAGTAACTCCCTTGACAAGGGAGATAATTTGTAGTTATCTTTACCTTGAACAGGGAGTACAGTTTGTATGGCCCTGCCATACTGTTATGTTTTGGTGGCCCCCTCTTCAAGTGTGCGGCATACTCTGGACAGTTTGCTTGGGGATCACTTCTCATACTTGAAGGGAGTCGCCAAAAGGAAAATGTATGAAATTCTGCTTAACGTCCTCCGGTCTGGAACAGACACACATGGGGACATTAGTAGATATAAAGATGGTGGGAAACGATCCTGGAGGCAGTGCAACACCAAGAAAAGCATAGAAAGGGGAAGTAAAGATTCAACAGTTAAAACGACAAACAGTGTGGCATTTGACTGTTATTTCTTTCGAGTTTCATTGGTGTTGTTGTCTTTCTTATCTTCCTTATCTTTATTGTTGTTGTTGTCGTTGTTGTTGTTGTTGATGATGATGATGATGTTGCTTGTGGTGGTGGTGGTAGTGTGTTCACCCCAGCTCAGTTTCAAGAGTGTGTGTGTGAGTGAAAATGATGTTTTACGTCCTCTCGGTCATAGACACATATGGGACATTTGTAAATACAAAGATGGTGGGGACAATACTGGGTGCAATGCCCGGAGGCAGTGCAACACCAGTAAAGTCCCGAGTTTTTAACAATATAGATAGGTGTAGCGGTAACCACGCCTCAGTTAAACCTCATCGGCTATGGTACCGCCACAGCTAAATATATATTAAGATAGTTATCTAGAGTTCAGTTTCAAGAGTAACATTGTTGCTCTAATTGTCTTTTTGTTTGATCGTTTCCGAGTGAGTGAATAAAGATTTGTTTAAACCAAGAGTAACATGGTAATACTTTTATTTAAAATATAGGAAAGGGGAAATAATTGGGCAAAATGAATAGGCTAACCCCGGTGCGTACGTGAGAGACAGGCAATGGTGGTATATGTGGTGATTATTACGACCGTTATGACTAAAGAAGAATATAAACGAATTCATGTCTACATTTACCATTTCGTATAATTATACAAACGGGTAGAGGTCAATTTTGATAATAATAATAATAATAATAATAATAATAATAATAATAATGCTGTCGTTGACATAGTTGTATTTTAATCAATGTTATGGTTAACAAAATATAAAAACAAAAACAATTTAGTAATGTAGTGTGAAAGTGTGAGCGTGTACGATTTTTTAAAATATTTATATATATATAATTTAATGCCAATGCATTGTATTGTAAGTGCCTATGGTTTGTGTGTGGAAAAGGTGGGGTAGGGTGGGGGTGGGGGGGTAGATGAAAGACAGGCATGTTCTTCTTGCTTTTTTTCGCTTTTAGTTTGTTTTCGGTCTGTTCATGCCTTGAATGTTTTATTTTTGTTTTATTTTATTTTGTTCCTGATGCGATGATTTTGTCCCTGAGTGTTTAAAAAGTGTGTGTGGAAAAAAGAGGAAAAAAAAAGAGGAGGGGCATGGGGGGATGTTGGGGAGGGCCGGCGTGGGCTTTTTTATTTGTACTTTAAATTGTTAAATTGTTGCTAAGTTATTATTGTTATGCTTCTTAATGTTTCGTAATAATGCTTTGTTCTACTTTTTTTTCTTTTCTTTTTTATTTGTAAAGCGCTCTGAGGATGACTTTTTCATCGAAGAGCGCTATGTAAGTTTTATTGGTAAAGGTTATTATTAGTATGTAAATTGTACACTAGCGAGGTATCCTCTTCTTGTTAGATCACCCAGGATCGCACAGAGAACAACCCAACTTTCACCACTACAAATGAAAGCATGAAATATATGGAATGAAACACAATGGAATATCCGAAATGTTCCCTGAGTATGCAAAAAGAACAGTGACAGTTACAATGCTGATGTCCAGTGCTTAAATGGGGCAGTAGAAAAGAAGTTGAACTTTGTAGCCCCTTTAGCGACCGTTTTCAACGTA
>CM065680.1:52666300-52671300 GCA_017654935.2 Phymorhynchus buccinoides
AGGGGGGTTGTCAATGCCACAACAAGATCTGATAGAAGAAATTAGACAAGGGGGTTGGCAAAAGTATCAACTTCACAATAACAAATAGCATATAGAAAACAAACAAAATCATCATATTATTAATGCAGCAAAAAGAAAGAAATAACAACAGGGTGTAAGAGACGAAGAGAGATAGCAAGAGGGAGAAGAGGAGAATGATAAAAACAAACAAAATATCATATTTATTAATGCAAGAGGTCTGAAAAAGGAAGACGAGAGAGAGAGATAGAGAGAGAGAGAGAGAGAGAGAGCGAGAGAGAGAGAGAGAGAGAGAGAGAGAGAGAGAGAGAGAGAGAGAGAGAGAGAGAGAGAGAGAGAGAGAGGAGAGAGAGAGAGAGAGGGGAGAGAGGGAGAGAGAGAGAGAGAGGGAGAGAGAGGAGAGAGAGAGAGAGAGAGAGAGAGAGAGAGAGAGAGAGAGGAGAGAGAGAGAGAGAGAGAGTGTGTGTTAAACAGACTGAATGTACCAATCATCCAAAATGCAGGACATGGGCAAAAACGGACATGAGACTTCTAGAAGACAATATTACATATTTTGGTGTGTGTTTTCCCTCAAGGTAGTTCTACACATACGCGTAGAACCTGAAAGAGAAACAGACCTAAAACCTGTGAAACTGAAAGAGAAACAGACCTAAGACTTGTGAACATTAGTTTAGAAAGGCCACAATGCCCCATTTCAAGGGGAAATTAAACGATAAGCCAAATAGGACATAATAAATAGTAAACCGCGTATTTGCAATGAATATGACAACGGTCACATTCTGTGACTATTCTGAAGTTATGGAATTCTGATCGCTTCTCGGCCTTTTGGCTAAGACAGTGATTCAGGAACATAAATTTTTGTTTATACCCTGGTTGCTTTGTTCAGCCCGTCGTACATGGCGAAAGCCGATACCCGACGTTAATCTGAACTTCCATCTGTGACTGATATCAGTGTTGTTTTTATTTATTGTATTTTGAGAATATTCAAACACAGATAAAAGTTCTCGAAGTTTCTTGTCTGTTGGGGCTTACAAGAATGCACAATGCAAACTTCCCTGGTTGTATAGTACTTTTATAAGAATAAATCATCATTAGAATGACAGGAAGATAAAAGGTCTAAGGAAAATCTGCGGGCTTTTTTGTGTTCTTTTGGGGTTTTCTTTATTTTTTGTACAACTGGGCAGCAAATCGATTAAGATTGTAATTGTTTTCCTCATACTCCTGAGGCCTGACATTGAATACATGAAATCATGTTCACCCTAAGTTGTTCATATCTTAGCTTGATTAGTGCTCCGCTGGTGTGAGAGCGTCACATCGCACGGCGCAGGCTTACTCCGCCCGCGGCCACTCTTCTGCTTCCTGGATTGTGGCCCAGACAAACACACATAGAAACAGACACAGAGGCTGACTTGTATAACTCTGTTTCATAATTCGGTCTTTTGGGGTTATCTTTCCCTACTGTCTCGTCTTGAAGTCGGTTTGGGGTAGTTCCGGTTCAAAATTAGATTTAAAAAATGGAAGTTACTTTCCTTCAACAACAACTATATTTTGTTCTTGTCTTCAAGTCTTGGGGTATTAATGTGGTCGTATCAAGTAAACAAATAAGAACTTAACTGTTTATAGTCAACGAATGTAAACACTTTAAGAAAGAAACATGAAACAGGACTTAATATTATTAAATCTGCAAACTGATAACTGAGCAATTAAACACCCCTCTATTTCAATTACGGAGCAGCCATGCCGTGCTTACAGCATTTCCTAACCGGAACTAAGTGTCCTAACGGGCACACAACTCGTCTGTTACTTCCGTTTTCATTTCGAAACAGTGCTATAACTGTTGAGATTATCCCTCTCCAACTAAGATATCTATGTTCCTATTGCCACAACTACTCCCCTTCTCTTTCGAGTCCTTCTCTTTTCAGCTCTTTTGTGCGCGGCAGTTATCCTTCTGCACGCTCGCACGCGGACCGGACAGACAGACACACACACGCACATATATACACACAATGTTATGAGAGTCATACAGATACCTTTAGTCTGACAGTTTCAGTCTTTTCAAAAAACATGTAATCAAGGTAAACATCAATGTTCTTCTAAGCGAGAAAAGGCATTTGTCTGATTGTCAAAATACACGTTGCTATTTTTTCATTCTTTCCCCATAGCAACACAGTTGTTAGTTGTTACTAATTATATTGCCAGCGTGTGTCTGTGTTGCCATGGAGATAGAGTAAAAAATAACAAATTGTATTTTGACCATTATACCACCGCCTGAAGTTTCCCAACAATGACGTCACAAGAGACAGTCTCTCGCCCGCCCAACCCGCCCTGCCTCCACAAAAGATTGATACCCTCTTGATTATTACCTGCTCTAACCCACCCACCCGACTCTGCTTTCGCAAGCCTCCAGGAGTTAGCAGCTAAGCTGTACAAGGACCAAGGAGCATCGAGGAGATGAAGAGCTCATCCTCTCCAATCCGCCCCAGATGAACGGCTCATCTGTCCGGATCCTGCTGGATTTGTCCCGCTTAGCGCCCCTCTAGCCACCAGCCACCAGGTATTTATTGGCAGCATGCTACACCCCTCGGCAGACGCCGCGAGGCTGTAGAGTTGAGTAGACAGAAAATGGGGAGGGGTGGGATAGTCGAGGAGGGGGTGGTTAGGAGGGGACAGCCGACATAACGGATCACTGATATGTGGCTGATTATATTGTGCAAAGTGTGTCATTCTGGCAACCAGTTCCTTCTTCCTTGCTAAACAAAATGGCGACATGCTGTCCCTACAAAGGGTAGCCCGAGTTTGTTTGTGTGTTGTAGGTCCATTGCAAACACAGTCGATTTTAAAAAAATCGATTTTAAAGCGCTTAGAGCTTAAAGCTGGAGCGCTATATACATTTTCTTAAATAGATAAAAAAAACATCAACTGCAGTGTGTGTTGTCGTTTGTTTGCTTGTTGTCGTACCCTGGCTTAAAGACTCCAGGGATCATCCCAACAGCCCGAAACACCTGAACACTATAGTACTAAATGCAACAGCTAGGGATGAGAACACTACGTGTGTGTCCGTTTTCGATTACCCCGCCACGTGGGCAGCCACACTCCGACTTCTGGAGGATGCAGTGTGTGTGACTTGCCACAATAGCAATGACATAGACAATGCCCTTTTGCGTGACTACCGTAATCCTCTTCAGCACCCTGTCCCCCTTCTTCGATCATCTACCTTATGGCATTCCAAACGTCGAACAATTATTGGCACGATGTTTAGTGATAAAATGAGGCACTTTCCTCATTATGTGCACACAATTAATTCTGTGGTGCACACAATTCATTCTGTGGCAAACACAATTCACTCTGTAGGACAGAATTCATTCTGTAGGACAGAATTCATTCTGTGGGATAACATAATTCATTCTGTGCACAAACTTAATTCTGTGGGACACAGACTTCATTATGCGCACAAAATGAAATGTGTATCCCACAGAATACATTTTGTGCACAGAATGAATTCTGTCCTACAGAATGAATTCTGTCCTACAGAATGAATTGTGTGTGCCACAGAATGAATTCTGTCCTACAAAATGAATTCTGTCCTACAGAATGAATTGTGTGTGCCACAGAATGAATTCTGTCCTGCAAAATGAATTCTGTCCTACAGAATGAATTGTGTGCACCACAGAATGAATTGTGTGCACAGAATGAGGAAAGTGCCTCATTTTACCACTAAACATCGTGTAAATAATTGTTTGACGTTTGGAATGCCATACTACCTCCCCTTCTATCGTACCCTTCAGGCTCTTCTCTCCAAAGCCGTCATGAGTTAGCAAGCTAACCTTTATAAGGAGCAGTTAAGAGATGAAGAGCTTATCCTCTCCGATCCAGCATAGACGAAAATGTCATTCTGCTGCGCACACAACAGCACCAACGATAACAACATCAGCAACAACAATGTTCAACACTTTAACAGTTCAAAACACGATAGCGAATGTGTTTTTCTCTCATGTCATAAACCACTAGCAACTACACTTCGCGGCAGCTTTTCTCCGGCACAGGTCTTTAGAATAGCGGTTGCCAGAATAGCACTTCGAAATGTCTCCCACTGCATTCCCCGGTGATGTTGATCACGGATGTACATGGTAATAAGGATCTATAACCAAGGGTTTTCAAACTGTAATTGTTTGCTTTATTCAATCGGCCCGGGTTTTCAGAATAACAGTCACCAGCACAGCACTTCAAAATGTCTCCCACTTGCATTCTTCCAGTGATGCTGATTGCAAATATGGCTGATGGCTAAAGGGGTTTGCAACCAATAGTTTTCATATTACAATTGTTTGTTTTATGCAAATGGCCCGGGTCTTCATAATAGCAGTCAGTAGCACTTCAAAATGTTTCCCATTGTATCCGCCCAGTGATGCTGATCGTGAATATATATGGTTTAAAGTGGTCTACACCCGACTGTTTTCAAGTTATGGCTATTTGCTTTTGGGTTACATTCTGTTTTCACAATTGTAACGGCTTCAATGTCAAATATCAAGGTCAAGGTCAAGTGGCTATTAAATGTCTCCAACTGCATTTCTTAAGTCATGCTAATCAAGAATATATGTTTTGAGGGCGTAAGCCTAATGTTGTCCAAACTACAGCCACAGGTAAAAAAGAGAAGTTCAAAAGTCACGGTCAATGTCATTAGGATAATCAATGCTTTGCACCACACATGACTTTCAGTTAGTCTGCCCACCTTCCAACTTTGAAGCCGGTAACAGAAAAAAAGAGTGAAACACCAATTTGACATCTTCAAAGTCTATGTCCTTGACCTTGACCTTAATTGGTACTCAATATTCTAAATTACCATCAACCAGTGCTCACCCATCCCAAGTTTGAAAATTGTAAGTCCAATGATGTGAAAGATATGACCTCAAGAAGAAACTTCGGTTTTCAAGATCAAACTTCAAGGTCAAGGTCAGCACTTTTATATTTTTTTCTATGGAACCATT
>CM065680.1:52676300-52681300 GCA_017654935.2 Phymorhynchus buccinoides
TGCAAAAAATGCGACATTAGCGGTGAAAGGGTTAAACGGATATACCTACATATTGATCAGGACATAAGTGGCGATGTTTTACCATAATACTTCTTAAACATCGTACTACTAATACCAGTTGATGTTTTTTAGCCATCTAAAAAAAACCACTTTTAAATGAAAAAGATCGTTTTTTAGGCGATTTAGAGACGGTTTCCTTCTGGACTAATTCTAGATTAACGTTTTGGATGCAGGTACGGCAGTTTTTGTTTTGTTGTGGGTTTTTTAAAACTCCACTCTATTAGTCTTGGGCCCTACACCCTAACACTACACCTAAGCCAATATCCTATCCCTAAACCTAACTCTGACCCCACTAAATTTAGCCTAAATCTAATTATGTAACATGTTCTCATTTTACAGCGAAGTTACACGAAACCTAATGTATTCTACCTCTTCGTGTACCCCTAATTTGAATGTTACGGTGACACTATAAAACCTTCATAAATAACACCGTTACATCCTTCCACACCACCTTTTTTTTTTTTTTTTTTTTTTTTTTGTTGCCGGCAACATTATTACTAATATTAGCTGCTCGTAGTCTTCTTCATCGCCAATACGTTCACTTGGAAGATAATGTTTCCTGCTTTCTCTTTTCTTTTTTAGAAATCATAAAAAAAGAGGGATTCTGGCAAGTGTTACCTGGCTATGATTTAAAGGTCGTTTATATGCCCGTGTCCACGCTCCGCCGAGCAAAAGACCCGTAAATCCAGGGGACGGTCTAAAGCTGACGCTTGACGTGTGCTCGCGGCCCGAGAGGAGACACTTGGGCCGGCCGAGTCGTGTTAAAGTTATTTTGTGCCAGACGAACACGTAAAGCGTTCTTGCGGCCTTGTAGGCTATCCGTCTTTTTCATTGTTTCCCGCCTCTTTATTTATGTACGGTGTCGTAGGGCTGATGGACAAGGTGGGATGTTCGGGGAGAGAGTGGGACTAGACTGGGAGAGGGGTGTTTAGGTTCTGTAATATTGGACTTCTTCGCAATAATGATGCATGTGGGCATGTAGATACCGGGGGGGGGTCTTCCGGGTACAAATAGTTCCCCCACCTTCTGGAAGTTCTGTGCTTGCAACTTCCTCTAATCTGTTCTCTCTCTCTTGCACTCTTTGACTTGCCTTTTCCCTTGCTTAGGGTTTAGGTTCTGTAATAATTATTGGACTTCTTCACAATAATGCGATGGCTTGGAGTCAAAACGGACTATCTTTAGAGAGTCCATTGACATATTATTGAACTTAGTACGAAAACTAATAACTTGTATCAAAAAAAGACTGCAGAAATATAAAAAGCATAACTCCCTTTATAACTATATTTCTGCAGTCATTGTTTGATACAAGTTATTAGTTTTTGTAATAGGTTCAATAATACGTCAATGGACTATCTAAAGATAGTCCGTTTTGACTCCAAAGCCATCGAATGATGTATGTGGGCCCCCCCCGTGGTGGGGACACCGGGGGGTCTTCCGTGCAAATAGTTCCCCCACCTTCTGGAAGTTCTGTGCTTGTAACTTCCTCTAATCTGTCTCTCTCTCTCTCTCTTTGACTCTGCCTTTTCCCTTGCTTCGTGTCATCTACTATCTTTCTGACTTTTTTAGTCCCACTCTCCTGCCTTTTTTTTCTCAAAAAAAAAAAATTCTCAAAAAAACAAATCTTCCATATACTTTTCTCCTTTGAGCTCCTCCGAAATCGGAAAAGGTGTCGGCTGAATGCAGCGGGGAGGGGGAGACCAGTGAAAAGTGGAAAACTGACACATACGTACCCATTGTGTGCCTTTTGGCCTGGGAACGCAGTTGACGAAATGTATGTGGGTGGGTATGGTGGTCGTGTTAATTATTATTCAGTGTGTAGGTTGTTGTTCAGTCTAATGGCTTTTGTGTTGCCTGTATGTATGTCTTCATCATGCATACACCTGTGGGAAGACGGGATCAGGGGGGGGGGGGGGGGGGGGGTGGGAGGGGTGGGGGGATGGGAAACAGAGACGAAGGGCAATGTAATTATATAAGAAAAGAGGGCAGGAGGAGGAGGAGGAGGAGGATGTGGATGTAATTATGCTGAATAGTTTACAAGTCTTTTTTTGGGGGGGGGTCGTTTTATTGTTTCTTCTTTGCTGGTTCCTTCTGTGTGTGTGTGTGTGTGTGTGTGGCGTGCGTGTGTGTGCGTGTGCGTGTGCGTGTGTGCGTGTGTGTGTGTGGCGTGCGTGCGTGTGTGGTGTGTGTGTGTGTGTGTGCGTGTGCGTGTGCGTGTGTGTGTCGTGGTGGCTGTGTGTGTGTGTGTGTGTGTGTTGTGTCGTGCGTGTGCGTGTGCGTGTGCAGTGTGCGTGTGTGCGTGTGCGTGCGTGGTGTGTGTGTGTGTGTGTGTGCGTGTGTCGTGCGCTGTGTGTGGTGTGTGTTACGTGTGCGTGTGTGTGTGTGTGTGTGTGTGTGTGCGTGTGCTGTGGTGTGTGTGCGTGTGCGTGTGCGCGTGTGTGTGTGTGTGTGTGTGGGTGTGTGTGTGTGTTGTTGCGTGTGTGTGTGTGTGTGTGCGCGCGCGCGCGCGTGTGTGTGTGTGTGTGTGTGTGTGTGTGTGTGTGTGTGTGTGTGTGTGTAGTGTGTGTGTGTGTGTGTGGTTCTGTGTGTGTCTGTCCGGATTAATCAGCTAATCTAATGTTCAGTGTATGTTTTAGTAACATTGTCAAAATTATGGTTATTGTTTTTGTTTTTTCTTTCTTTAAAAAAAAATCAAAATGTATGAACGATATATCTGGGATATTCCATGAAAGTTCCAAGTTTTTCTTAGTTGTTCTATTATTAGGTATTATTAGGTACTTTATAGTCACACAAACACAAGGGCGTCTCTGTGAAATTCGGGCTGCCTCCACCTGAAGAGCGCGTCGCAGCCAGAGGCGCGCCACCCAATATTTTTTTATTTTTTTTTCCGTGCGACTGATGAGGAAGGAAAGTAGTGAGGGGGGGGAGGTGGAAGGGGGGTGGTGGGTATGGTGTGGTAAATTTTAACCAAATGACAACGTTTTCGTTGCCACTGGGTCTAACGTGTGCTAAGTGCGTGGGCACACGGGACCTCGGTTTTATCGTCTCATCCGAAAGACTCCACGTTCAGACCGTAAGGCCTAGTGCAAAGTGAGAGGAAAAATCCCCTGTACCCAGGTTCGAACTCGGGTTTACTTGACACGAGGCGAACGCGCTACCACTGGGCCACTCGACACCACAATGCGGAACATTGCCGTGCTAGGAGTACGTTGGAGCGCAGCAATTCTTATGACTTATTTGCCTGACAGTAGCCACGTGTTCTCCCGAGTTGACTCTCTCATTTGCTGTGTGGGCGGAAGTTTGCGCTGTTTCAATGCATTAGGATTCCTCCTAGTTGGGTGGTCTTCGTTTCGTAAGTGTCGAGGACAGGCATGTTTATATTTATATGGCCAGGGCCCTGCTTTCTTTTGACGGATTAAATGACACAACAAGAGAGGACTTTATGTTGCAATATTGTGACACTCTCTCTCTCTCTGTTTGTCTCTCTCTCTCTCTCTCTGTCTGTTTGTCTCTCTCTCTCTCTCTCTCTGTCTCATCGTTCTGATCTGTCTCTGTCTCTCTCTCTCTCTCTCTCTCTCTCTCTCTCTCTCTCTCTCTCTCTCTCTCTCTCTCCTCTCTCTCTCTCTCTCTCTCTCTCTCTCTCTCTCTCTCTCTAGCAGTCTAGATCTATCTATCTCGCGCTCAGGGCTCCTCGTTCTCTTCTCTCCCTTCATTCGAAAGGTCGTCCTGTGCTGCGTCTGATAACAGCTCTCCATTTCTTCCTCTTTTCTAAACGTAAGTCTATTGTGCGTGTTATAATCATAGTAAGTGAAAGGTTAACGCGTCATGTCTGTAGTATTGTGGTGCGGTTATGCTCCTGTCCTTTATCTGATATTGTAAAATTGCCAATGCTCCTCTCTCTCGTCTCTCTCTCTCTCTCTCTCAAAAGCTTAGTATTGTGTCTATCCGAGTGAAATCGCGTATGTGGCTCCCATCAACGTGGCCTGTCTGTTTGTCTGTCCGTCTGTGCGTCTCATCTGCCCTCCCTCCGCAATTCCGCAGAGCCAGACACACGTCACTAAAATCGCACACGACTGTACGATGCGATTCGATTCACACATGGTCTCCAAGAACAAAAATGTGATAGGTGGCGCCATGCATCTGAGAACCCATCGTGATCGAACATCTGCGCAATCGCATCGTACAGTCGTGTGCGATTTTAGTTTTTTAGTGGGCGTGTGGCTGGCCCTTATGTTTGTGGCGTGCGCGCGTTCAATCTCAATCACGTTAACACTTTCAACGCTGTTGTTGTGTTTTCCCTGCTTCCCAGACAATGCATCATCCCGTGTTTTTCTCCACCCTATCCTCCCTTCCCTTTCCTCTACAGGGCACACACACACACACACACACACACACACACACGAGCGCGCGCGCGCGCGCGCGCACACGCACACACCACACACACACACATGCGCACACACACACACATACACACACACACACACACACACACACACACACACACACACACACACTCACACAAAACACACACACACAACACACACATATATATACACACACACACACACACACACACACACACACACACACACACCACACACACACACACACACACACACACACACACACACACACACACCACACACACAACACACCATTCGCATTTTATAACGCCCTAATGCTTCCGACAAAGTCCCTTTCGTTTTCGGGACAACCGCTAGATGGAAAAAAAAAGAATTGAAATTGGAAGACATCTTTGCATAATCTTTGGTATAATTCTCATAAAGTTAAACAAGCTGTATCCTCCGAAGTCGGAGCGTGGCTGCCCACGTGGCGGGGTCATCAAAAACGGTCACACACGTAATGTTCTCATCCCTAGCTGGTGCATTTGTACCATGGTGTTCAAGTGCTTCGGCTGTTGGGATGATCCCTGGAGTTTTTAA
>CM065680.1:52698800-52723800 GCA_017654935.2 Phymorhynchus buccinoides
TGGCCCTTTCCCACTTGGCCCTTTCCTACTTGGCCCTTTCCCACTTGGCCCTTTCCCATTTGGCCCTTTCCTACTTGGCCCTTTCCCACTTTGCCCATTTCCCACTTGCTCCTTTACCACTTGCCCCTTTCCCATTTGGCCCTTTCCCATTTGGCCCTTTCCCACTTGGCCCTTTCCCATTTGGTCCTTTCCCACTTGGCCCCTTTCGCACTTGGCCCTTTCCCATTTGGCCCTTTCCCACTTTGACATTTTCCATTTGGCCCTATATGTACTGCCAAAACAAAAATGGGAGTGCCATTTCGCTCTTTCATTTCTTTTGCAAAGACAGTTCTCTTTTTGTCTCTCGGGCTCCTGTCTCCTCTCTCCTTAATTGTACGTACCTGTGTCTCTGTTTTTGTTGTGTTGTATGTGCGTGGGTTGTTTTTTCTCGCGCTCGCTCCCCCCCAAAAAGGACTAATGTACACACACACACACACACACACACACACAACACACACAAACGCGCACACACACGCGCGCGCGCGCGCGCGCGCGCGCGCACACGCACACGCACACACGCACACGCACACGCACACGCACACGCACACGCACACGCACACACACACACACACACACACACTCACACTTACAGATACACATAGGGCCTACATGCTCCCAAACACCCAAGGACAGGTCGATTATGATCTTGAGTGTGAAAAGGGCAAAATGGAACGTTCTGTTCATCATTTCACTACTTGGTTTAAATGCAGTCTCCATCTGTTCAATCAATTGTGCAATGTAAATTTAAGGAGCACGACATAAGCTTCGAGCTTGTTGTTGCTCTAATTGTCTTTCTGTTTGACTATGTATTCAAATGAATAAAGATTTGTTTAAACCAAATGGAACTCCTTGAAAGGGCGAAATGACGCTCCTCGCCAAAGGGAACTCACGTGAGGAGGCATGCGTGAGGAGATCAAAGAAAGGGCGAGACGGGAAAGGGCGAATCGGGACCTACACAGGGTCAGCAGTCCTCTGTTGGCTGCAGCCCCCCACTACAGACTACAGATCCGTTAGTGCGTTTTAAGGGGATCACACCCGTGAAGACCCGCCTAATCCCCGGGGATTTGCCTCTCTGGACTCTTCTCTCACTCCTTTTGCCAGCGGCGTTGAAGCGTGTGTGGAGTTTTCGGCTTTGCTTAACAGTCTCTAAGGACATGTCGAGGGACACGACTGGAGGACTTTGCCCAAACCGTCTATCAACAATTCAAATGGTAACATAGATAGTCACATAGGAAACAAACATGATTCTATGAAAACATTACCAGCTACGCTCAGCTGTGCTTCGCGGTTGGTCATAAAATAGAAAGAGATACTGTTTAGCATAGGGTGACTAAAAAGAAGGTAAACCACAAAATCGTTACTAAAATGGTGCCAACAGCGAAAGGGGCCCAGAAAACAGCAGAGTTTTGTAGGAAGAACTGAAGTTAAAGACCCACCAGATCCATGAGTGAAAATCACGGGTTTCACGTGTTTCCCTCTCTCGCTGGTAAGAAATCTTATTTTGACCAGGTCTGACTCCCATACAAATGCCCCCAAATTGAAAACGAGACAGAGACGTTGATGAACAGCCTCAATTTGAAGTTGGGGGTCTTTGTATGTGGGTCACAGCTACCCCAGGGAAAAAAGCACGGGACTTAATCTTGCTGGGTCAGTGTCTTTAAGGTTTCGAGTGAGAAGATGTGCAAAGGGATTGATAGGCGATGTAACGTGGGTGGGCGAATGGAAGGGGAGTGATTAAAAGAAGGGCCGTCAGAGCACGTGCATTCAACGGGAAGACTCCGTCTTCAGGAATATCGTCCTTAAGAGGAAACGCCTAATAGGACGCTAAACTCACCATCATCTTCATCAGCAGCACGTGCGTGGAAAAGCTTATGGAGAAGAACCACTGTAATACTATGTGACGCCTCGTCTTTGACCACACAGCACTGACCAAGCGGGTGTAATGAACAGGGCCAAGCTGGCTGGACAGAAAGGCCAAACAAGGGAAAGCCCTTGGATCTTCAGTGGGCTGCAAAGGTTAACCACCACTTCGTTAACACACCCTTCGTTGCACCAACAAACCAGCACCACTGTCCAACTTTAGGACCAACGCCAAGAGGATGGAAGTGAGGATGGGGTGGTTTTAGGGAGGGAGATGGTGGGAAAGGATAAAACAAGCTAAGTGACCCGCAGAACGGGAGAGGAGAACTGTCATGATGACGCACAATTCTATTGGCTATGATGATGTCACCTAACGTGACAACGTTTTAAACAATAAGGCTTTTATACTACTCCTTGCCAACACAGAAGGGCAATCATTTTAGACCCGAACTGCTCATGCCACCTAGCGACAAGTCAGGGGCAGATCATTTTATGTGGTTACTACTTCATGACAGGCAAGGGCGATAATCCTATAGTAGGTGGCGTTAGCATCTCAGGACACAATACAGGAGCAGAGAATTTTCAGTATAAAGCCTCATTGAACCACCAACCTTAATGAAATTGGCATAGTTGGTTCACTATGTCCCAGGAAATGTGTCTGTTATGTCAGCTCACCCAAGCATCCAATATAGACCGTTTGAACGGTCTATTGTGGGATCTTCGTTGCTGTATAATCATGTCACTATTTTTGTTTTTTAAACTGGCAGCACAGAGGTATACGAGAATTTGATTGCAGCATCCTTGTTACAATTGTTTCAAAAAGACACTTGCTGGGCTTCGTTTTATGATGCTGGCAGAAATGTCACGGGATTGTTTTGCAGATATCTAATCTCATATTCGAAAAGAACCTCCCTAAATGTATTTATGTAACATTTCATCAAGTAAAGAAGGTTGGGTTTTGTTCTGTCTTTCCGAGATTCCACATTGTAATGGTGTCGAAGAATCTCACATTTATGACGTGGTTCCATTCTGCACGCATTTAGTCCTATTTCAACTGTTTCTTTGACACTACGTGAAATATCTCTGTAAAGCCACATCAGAATGTATGCTTGGTATATTTCAAGCCTGTTTTTAACTCTTATTTTGATGTAAGTAACAAAACTATGCACAACCCATTGTCCCTTCTCAGCATGCTTTAAAACTTCCAATTTCAGTCACACGGCAGGTCGGCAAACAGTTTTCAACGATATGCTAAACCAAACAAAAACATTTCAGGTATGTGGACTGATTGCTGGCTGTTATCTCCAAGACGATCGGTCTGGATCAACAGAAATAGGATTCTGCTCGGAGAGAAAATGGCTCCAGCGATGGTCAACACAGATAAACGGTGCCTTCCTTCAGTAAGCCACGGCCAAACATTTGAAAGCTTTCTGGTCAACAACTCTTCGTCTCTTTTCGATCTACCACCCCCCATCTCGGTCCTTCAATTTCAAACGTTTTCGGAGAAGCGTTACTGGCATAGCAAGATAATCTGTGTGTTCACACTCTCACATACACCGGAATCAATGTCAGGTAAGCAGGGGTCTCTAGAAGGACTAAACATATCAGTCTGAGAAGCATGGCCGTTGGTATCTTTACGTTGAGGCCCACAGTTGTCCATTGTCACATCGCCATGCTTCCGTGACCCAGCCAATGCAGAAAGCCTGAAGTTTGGCCACGCTGTCAATCTGTTGGGGATGGCTCGTGCAACGCAAAACAAGCACAAAACTAGAGTGTCGCCGAGCGGCAGACATTTCACCCGTCACTTTTCCCTACACTCAAGTATTCTTCCTTGATTCTTTCCATACCTCTCAACCCTAACCCCCTATCGTCTTAAAGTATTTTACCAACTTACCACATTTGAAGACTGTAAAGGTAATAAATGTGAAAGATATGGTCAAGATAACAAAATTACATGTCCAAGGTAAAAAATAAAAAAATAAAGTGATACCTGCTCGGTATCCCGTATCACAATCAGTCAATATACCCACTTACCACGTTTTGGGATTGTAATTACAAACGTATGAAAGATATGTCCCCAAGAAAAACAAATATGTGTTCAAGTATAACCACTTCATGTAGGCTGCTTCGTCTACGCCGTTTTGTTAGTAATATGACATAAAACAAAATGGTTGTTTTCAGGAGGTAAAGCAACCCTTCTGTTTTGCCTTATTTCTTTAATACATAGGCTATAACAGAAACTTATCTCCCCCACCCCCCACCCCCTTTCGTTTTAAGGGAAGCAGACGTCGTGTATGTAGCTATCTAACACCGTGGGTTTTTTTAAAAAGATAACTGTCACTTATCACTTGGACGCTCTCAGTGATTGCTATTTGCGGCCCATTGCCGTCTCAGCCGTAACAAAAAGCTGGGGATGAATAATTCATGGACGTTTGGCGCCGTGGACTATCAACACTCGGCTTGCTAACCTGTCGCATTTCACACGTGGATTGTCCTTCCCAGCTTCCCCGGCTCTCAACCTACCCCTACCCCACGCCTCCCCCACCTTTCTTCAACTCTCCTATAGTCATTCTCCACTTCACCCCTTCCCCATATATCTATCTTCAAAAGAATACACTCGCAGGCCTGTGGCAGTGCTATAGTGCATATTATGTCAAGGAAACGCATGTCTTTATCATAATCAGTGTCAGAATGGGGGGGGGGGGGGGATTTGATGGGTTTGGGGGGGGGGGGGGGGGATAGGAGAGTTATGCCTTTTATTTGATATAAACGCTGCATTACCTTTGCAAATATGTTGATCCGGACATTCACAGTGCACAGCAGAAGAAGGTTTAAAGTATTATAGATGCATGTTTTGTGTGTGTGTGTGTGGTGTGTGCGCGCGCGCCGCGCGCGCGCGCCGCTCGCGTGTAGTGTGTGTGTGTGTGTGTGTGTGTGTGTGTGTGTGTGTGTGGTGTGTGTGTGTGTGTGTGTGTGTGTGTGTGTGTGTGTGCGTGCATGTGTGCGTTTAAGCGTGTGCGTGCGCGCGCGTGCGAAAGATAGAGAGAGGAGATCGTTTTGTTATAAATAAAACCACTTGAAGTGCTTAAGCATTAAACCAAAATGTATGCCTTTCTCTGTAGCTGTTTGATAACACACAAATGCCATCCAGCTGTCGCAGCCAACACCACTGCACTTACAGTATGGCAGATGATACAATGGTCCCAAGTGTCTATCATAGTATGCTGCCTGTTATATCAGGTCATCCAAAAAGGCAATACTAAGGCCGGGTTCACATTAGACGTGTAAGTTCCGCACAGAAAACCCTAAATAAGTGGAAGAAAGAAGGATACAAGTTTACGCATATAGGGGAAATTCGGACCCGTGCGTAATCCATAAATAAGTTTAACAAAGAAGGGAAAAGATTTGCGCACGGGTCCGAATTTCCCCTATATGCGTAAACTTGTATCTTTCTTTCTTCCACTTATTTAGGGTTTTCTGTGCGGAACTTTTCCCTTCTTTGTTAAACTTATTTATGGATTGCGCACGGGTTTCCGCATGGAATACCCGCTTATGTGTGTACACGGCATATCAGTCCCCTACACCGTGTTTAGGTGGTGTTGGTTTTTAACAACTTTTATTTAACAGACATTTGCAGCTACAAAATACTGCGTACTTATGTACAACAAGCCAACATACGCGACAAATATTAATATACTAGATTTTTTTTTTTAATTAATTCAGGCTGCTTCTCAAAGCTTAAATTCTGATGGAAACGTACAACATTAAGCATAAAGATAAAACAAAAATCATATGTTTTTTTATTTACATGGTTTTGTTTTAACACACCTTGATGTTGTCATGATGTTACCTTAATAAGCAACGCTTTGACTTGTGTTGTATTTCTATACTTTTCTGGCCCCTTTTTGCTGCGTTCATCTTTGGTTATGTGATTAAAAGAGAGAAAAAAATAAAATGGAAGATGAGTAAATAAGACAAGAGGTATGAAATTTTGGTAAGAATAAAGTCATAAGTCATAAGTTTCTTTATTGTCCATTGGCATTGTACAAACGCACATAGAAAATTGTCTTCCACCGTGTAAAATAAGATTTAAAAAATACATCCAAATTAAAATTAAAATATCAATCAAAAACATAAAACAGAAAATGTACATTTCAACAAATCAAGGACTTTACTTGTGGCGGTGCCATAGCCGATGAGGTTTAACCGAGGCGTGGTCACCGATACAGCTATCTGTATTATTTTTTTTTAAATCGGGACTTTACTGGTTTCGTACTGCCTCCGGGCATTGCCTCCAGTATTGTTCCCACCATATTTGTATTTACAAATGTCCCATATGTGTCTGATTCAGACCAAGAGGACGTAAAACTCCATTTTCTCCACATTTCAACAAAATATGTAACTCTCACACCACCCCCAATCATTCGTCTGCTCTCCGCTTCCTTGCTCACTCATGCAACTCACCACCATAAATAGTATGGTGGGAAGGGGGTGGTGGGTAATATTGAAGGGGGAGGGGGGAGAGGGATTGTCTTTTCTTGCCTGTTGTTATGTCTTTGTCATGTGTCAGCGATCTCACTGCGATTTTGAGCTTGGAAAGCTGGGTACCGTTTCACAAGGGCTAACGTTACGTAACGTGAGCGCAAATCGGCAAAACAAACCGGTACAAAGAAACACCTCTTTCTCTTTGTGGCTGCTCCCAAAGTATCTCGTGGCGGACTATCACTTGACTAGCATGGGGTGAACACATTTCTTGTCGTTGATTGGTCCATTAAAGTTTGGTTAAAATAATAAAAATTTTGACCAATCAGACAAGAGCGTGTATTCTTCCGCAAACGTTTTTTAAAGTGTTTCTTAGGACCCGTTTGGCGTAAGCGTTACTCGCGCGGCGACCGTTTATTAGAGAAACTAGACCCCGGACTGGAATAGTGGGGAGATAGGGGGTGGGGGGAGGGGGAGTTAGTTGGTCAGACATCTTGTGTCTCATCTTATAAGAAACCTACGCGTTCTCTAGCTAGAAAATCGTCTCCTTGTTGAGATCCTTTTATTACGACTGTTACCTCTTGTTAAACGACAGAACGCCCCACGCGGTACTGTATAACCGATATATAAATGTAGGCACATGTCCATAATTTTACATTTTATGGTAATATTTTTATTTCTCCTCAACCTCTATCTTTCCAGCCCCGTATTATCGTGACAGCGACACCCCCCACCCCACACCCCCCACACACACCCACACCCCTGACTCTCTCTCTCTCTCTCTCTCTCGTCTCTCTCTCTCTCTCTCTCTCTCTCTCTCTCTCTCTCTCTCTCTCTCTCTCTCTCTCTCTCCTCAGGTTTCCTGTAACTCAGGTGCGGAATAAAGAAACCATACTCCTCCCCCGACCTAGAACAGACTTATTTATGTCATCGTTAACATACTCAGGTGGAAGGTTGTGGAATGAAATCCCTGAGTGCATAAAAACTAAAAGCACATTGCTGTCATTTAAAAGATGCTTTAATAAATATTTATTCGAAAGGTTATAACAGTTCATTCCCCTTTTCTAAACTTATCTATTGTGCATGTTATAATTTTAGTAAATGCGCATGTCTGTAGCTATGCTCCTACTACCTGATATTGCAAAATTGTCAATTGATTACTTGTCTAATTATGATTTATGTGTGTGAAAGGAATTGTGAGAATGTTGATTTATATGTCATGTTGTCCTTGTTCTTTGGATTTGTTACATTTGATTGTTACATTGTTTACTTTTGAACCATTTGAGTTTGTTTTGTAATTTATTTATTTATTTATTCACTTCATATGTTATTATTTTAGAGGACCTGATGAAAATAAGCTATTTCTGCTTACTCAGTTTATCCTCATTAAAAATTTCGAGTTCGAGTTCGAGTTCTCTCTCTGACTCCCTCATTTTTACGTTTTCCAAAAATAGCTACTGTTGAGATTTCTTTGTAAATAGTAAATAGTGAATAGTAAAGTTAGGGTTTGGAATAAACGATTTTCGGAGAAAAAAAACTAGGGGAGAGCACTTCGTGAAAAATAGAGATGCTTACCTCCATTACTGGGTCAAGTACCATAGCAACAATGCAACAATGTAGCATCGAAGCTTGAAAACGCAGGATGCGAGTCAGCGACTTGTAAACATTTTTATGGGTGGCCAGTTGCCACAAACTGATAAAACTTACAAAATGTGACGTAAAAATATAAATGACATTAATTTTAGAATGACGCACGGTGTTCTAAGTGCTGTATGTCTGCTGAAACACACGAGGCGAGAGCTGAAGATCTACCTGATGATAGAGTAACTTCCCCTGTTTGACCGATTGAATTAGGCAAGATCACTCCCACACACCATGAAATTACTCCCCTTAATTATTTCCGAACAATTCCTTCCAGCAAGTTTTCTTCAGTGCTAACAACTAGGGGGTGGGATGTGGGGGCGGGGGTGGGCTGGTAAATCAACAATATGTTCATAGTTGTCTGTTTGTTGTTGTTGTTGTTGCTGTTGTTGTTGTCGTTGTTGTTGTTGTTGTTGTTGTTGTTGTTGCTGTTGTTGTTGTTGTTGTTGTTGTTGTTGTTGTTGTTGCTGTTGTTGTTGTTGTTGTTGTTGTTGTTGTTGTTTTGCTGTTGTTGTTGTTGTTGTTGCTGCTGTTGTTGCTGCTGTTGTTGTTGTTGTTGTTGTTGTTGTTGTTGTTGTTGTTGCTGCTGCTGTTGTTGTTGTTGTTGCAGTTGTTGCTGTTGTTGTTGTTGTTTTTCTTGTTATATTCCTTCGCTATGGACGTTCTTAATGTTGATGTAATTCTATCTTGAACATGGTTCTTGCATGATCTAGTCATTGACAACTTCCATTTAGATTCTTCCTTCCCCGTGGAGATACCGGGGGAATCTTTCGTAAAAATAGTTCCCCCACCTTCTGGAAGTTCTGTTATAGTAACTCCCTCCATTCTGCCACTCTCTTTGACTCTGCCTTTCCCCTTTGCTTTCTATAATCTACTATCTTTCTGACTTATTGGCCCATTCTCCTGTCTTTTTTTTTAATCTTCCAAATAATATTTCTCCTTTGAGCTCCTCCGAAATCGGAATGTGTCGGCTGTGCACAGCGGGGAGACCCGTGGAAACTGAAAACCGGATGCATACATACCTTACCCATTATGGTCATATGGCCTGGGAACGCAGAAGAAGAAGAAGAAGAAGATTCTTCCTGAACCATTTGGTTACGTCAGCTAAAATGCATATGCTCACCCCTGACTTTCTTTCTGTTAATCAGTCTGCCTGTTTGTTTATCTGTCCCCTTTTTGAATGGGTTTGTAAGCAGAAAAACGAAGTGCAAAGCCGATGTAAACTGCACTTGATGCAAGATTGAAATATGATACACAGATGAACTCGTTAAAATATAGGAAAGATCTGCATTATAAATCCTGATTTGCGAAATGAGCAGAAGAGAGAGAGAGAGAGAGAGAGAGAGAGAGAGAGAGAGAGAGAGAGAGAGAGAGAGAGAGAGAGAGAGAGAGAGAGAGAGAGAGAGAGAGAGAGAGAGAGAGAGAGACACACACACACAGAGACAGAGAGACAGAGAGAGACATAGAGACAGAGAGAGACAGAGACAGAGAGAGACAGAGAGACAGAGAGACAGACAGAGACAGAGAACACTGAACACTGAACACTGAAAGATTTTAATTGTACATCGGCCATTGACCACAATACAATGAAATGGACTGGTTGGGGGAGGTGAAAAATAATCCAAGGCATAAAAACCTGCAACAAAAAGATGATAAACAAACCATATGACCATCAAACATAAGTGATGAATGAATGATCAAATATTAAAGTAATCAATGCGTTTACATTACAACAAGAACGACAATACTAACTTTACGCAGAATATACCTAAGACAGAGACAGAGAGAGAGACAGAGAGAAACAGGCAGGTAAACAATCAGACAAACATAAACAGACAAATAAACACAGAAAGAAAGGAAGTACATAATAAAAGAAGATAGCACAGGAAGACAGAAAAGGTTCAATGATAAACGTCTTACTTTCCAGCCTTATCAGACAGTGCTGTGGTTCTTCTTTTGGCTACTACGTGGTGAGATTTAACGTGGTGACAGCCCTGACATGGCTTTAGTTGTCGACGGGGCTATAGTTTTAATCTTAAAATCTTCATTTTTGGGGGGCTCCGTTGTTTTTAATGCAAACTTTAAACAACACACCAACTTTTATATATAGCCTTGGGGTTCGGACCCGTGATGCAAAATGCATAGTACAACATTTGTAGAAGAAGAAAGGAACAAGAGAAGACGATATCCATGAAAGAGAAATATACTATTTATCGGTGACTAGGTATAGCACAGCCTTCTCCTGATCCCGCCAGAGGGGTTCATTCAGTGTGCTGGCACCATTCAGCGGCCTGCCTGTGAACTCCAGAACGATCGGTCCACCCGCCAGAGGAAAGACAATACCCGGTGACAGAGCAAGGCCTAGTGAGGACAATGGTGTCAGCATTGGCTGACGGTATCAACCCTAGTTTCTGCTGCCTTTGACCCTTCACTTTAGCATGGAGGAGGGGGGGGGGGACTGTGGTGGAGGGGGGGGGGCAACCAAACGTAAACAAGATGACAAGTGGTGTAGAGTGACACAGACGTAACGCGTTCGCCTTGTGTCAAGTGAACCCGAGTTCGAACCTGGGTACAGGGGATTTTTCCTCTCACTTTGCACTAGGCCTTACGGTCTGAACGTGGAGTCTTTCGGATGAGACGATAAACCGAGGTCCCGTGTGCCCATGCACTTAGCACACGATAATCCCAGTGGCAACGAAAAAGTTGTCATTTGGTCAAAATGTAGCACACACACACCTCATCAGTCACACAAAAATTGCATGCAAAAAACCACCCAAATTTGGTGGCGTGCCTCTGGCTGCGACGCGCTCTCCAGGTGGAAGCAACCCGGATTTCACCGAGACGCCTCTATGACTATAAAGCACCATAATACGAAATACCAAATACCAAGTCATGTATGGCTATTCCATTAACATTGTACTAATAATCTATGGGGGTACGCTTATATGGCTTGGCATTATTTTAGGTCAACTGAGATTACGAGCATCGTCGTTTGGAAATCGGGGGCAATTCTGCCCATTTTCGTTATGATTGGTTGAGTGTCTTTAACAGTACGTATTGTCATTAAAAAAAATCGAACCCGCAGGGAGAACATTTATATGGTGTGCCATTTAGGTGAAACTGATAACCGTGGTCGTCATAGTCAAGGCATCAGGAACAATTATGCCAGTCTTCATTATCATCGGCAAACACACACAGACAGACAGACTTGAAAAAACAAAGAAACACACAAACCTCATTCCAGTTGCAATAGTATAGGCCCTACATATTGGCCTACTCCTGTTTTTATAGAACTGAGAATACACAAGGGAGAGGGGGGGGGGGGGGGGGCAGGGACGTGTTGGAGCCATTCCCAACTGCGTCCTGGGCAGGACAAGATCCAACAAGCGTCGCCGCCACCCAGTGGATTACCACTGGCTGCAATTCATTGACTGTTGACGGGCTCTTTTCAAACCCCCTTTTCCACACGGGCGACTGAACAAGCTCGTGTTTTGCGCATATTTGTGATCATGATACCCCCCCAGAACCTTTAGGGTGCCGACTGGAACAGCTTTGTTGGCCTGCAAGCTAATGTGCAGGTTTTCTCCTCCAAAGAAGGAGCATAGTCAAAGGAGGGCCATTTAACACGGAACGATTGTTGCTTCACTGCAAGGGGGCTTGTACGGAGAACCCGCGCTGCCGAATAAAAGGGCGTTTTAATGATGGCTATGAATCCACAATTAAGGTAAACTGTCAGAAGTGATGGATGGTTCTCACTCGGGAATAAAGAAATAATTCGTAAGCAGTGGAATATCTTTCAACGACAGCGGTGATTCGGTGATTCGTGTGGTTCTATGCGAGGGTGTCGCTCGTGACGGGCTGGGTGCAGGATGTGACGTAGGACTTGTTGCGGGATGGGATAGATACGTGTCAATCAGAGACAGTCCCAAGCTCAGCGGTCAGTCTCCAAAGCCTTTCAGCACTCAGCGGGGCCATTGTTAGTTGATTTGTCCAACTTAACACTTGCTTTAAAAGAAAAGTCATCCAACCTGTTCATAATGCCCTCACATGTGTTCAGTTTTATCATTGAATTCATTTGATTTATGTTGTTGTTGCTGTTGGCTCGTTGTCAAGTTTGCAAACTTATTGCGATTAGCAATTGTGAACATAGGATTGTGTCTTCTCTTCTTACCCCCTTAACTAGTAGCATGATAACTGTTTTGGTTCGGCAGGTGTACTAGATAGCTCCATCTTCATTTTATAGGACAGAATGCATAAGGACTTCCTTATCTGTAACTTTGAATTGAAACTACCAAATGCACCCAAGTAGGCTACTGTGAAATGAAACATTTTGCCTTGGAGTGTCGGAGTGGAGGGAAAAGGAAATTCAACAGAGAGAAAGAAGAGACCAAGAAGGAAGATGGAAAGGAGCAGGAGCAGGAGGGGGAGAAAGCGGAGATGGGGAGGAGAATCACAACAATGACAATGACGGTGCTGTTGCTACATGATCCTTTTGCTGTTGCTGCTGTGACAACGACGACGACGAGGACGACGATGATGATGATGATGTATGGATGTAAACAAAACAACAAATTGTCCCTGATAAAAAAGACTCGAAAATCCATGTTGAAGATTTTTTTTTTTTTAATGGGTCTATCGCATACGAGAGAAAAGTGAAAAAAAAGGTGCTGGTTCATGCGTAAGACAAGGGATCCACTGTGATAAGGAAATTTATATATAATATTATCACAAAGCGGGACATACAGCCACTACAACGCTGCAGACGAGATACAGACACAATACGCACAGGCCTGTATTATATAGACAAAACCCATATACGACATGACATTATTATACACATGACAATGCTCGTAGAAGATAAGAAAAGATGCCAAGACAAGACACAGACATCTGTCTTTAGGAAACGATTATTCTAGACTCCTGTACAAGATGAGACACATAGACAGACGCATCTACAGATGGACATAGACGTTAAGCACAGGCAGAGATACACTAGGCAGATAACACAGGATGAATGATATCAATCTCACTATACTAGCACACTATACATACAGTTCACTGATAAAGGTAGATAGACATTACAGGAACTGCTGAAGAAGATACGACTCTGCATGGACACAGAGAGAGAGAGAGAGAGAGAGAGAGAGAGAGAGAGAGAGAGAGAGAGAGAGAGAGAGAGAGAGAGAGAGAGAGAGAGAGAGAGAGAGAGAGAGAGAGAGAGAGACAGAGAGAGAGACAGAGAGAGAGAGAGACTTGAAAACTTGAGAACTTTAACTTTATTTTTCAAGGATAAAGATTTTAGGCAACGCCTATTCTTCCAATCTGTCCTTGGTACATATACGAACATAGAATACAAACATGGCAAGGCACAAGAACATGGCAAGGCATAATATTACACATACAGATTTGAACATAAAGGTAGTACCTTGGTACATATGCGAACATAAAAAAAAACCATGGTAAGGCATAATATTACAGAGAGGGAGAGAGAGAGAGAGAGAGAGAGAGAGAGAGAGAGAGAGAGAGAGAGAGAGAGAGAGAGAGAGAGAGAGAGAGAGAGAGAGAGAGAGAGAGAGAGAGAGAGAGAGAGAGAGAGAGACAGAGAGAGAGACAGAGAGAGAGAGAGACTTGAAAACTTGAGAACTTTAACTTTATTTTTCAAGGATAAAGATTTTAGGCAACGCCTATTCTTCCAATCTGTCCTTGGTACATATACGAACATAGAATACAAACATGGCAAGGCACAAGAACATGGCAAGGCATAATATTACACATACAGATTTGAACATAAAGGTAGTACCTTGGTACATATACGAACATAAAAAACAAACATGGTAAGGCATAATATTACAGAGAGGGAGAGAGAGAGAGAGAGAGAGAGAGAGAGAGAGAGAGAGAGAGAGAGAGAGAGAGAGAGAGAGAGAGAGAGAGAGAGAGAGAGAGAGAGAGAGAGAGAGAGAGAGAGAGAGAGAGAGAGAGAGACCTGAACAACAACCACCCCCACCCCACCCCCAAATGTTACATCGAAGGTTATCATAGTTATCATACGTCGAAACCGATCTTCTGGTCAGCTCTAATGGAAAGCGAAGAGTCATGGAGGATGAGAGTAAAAATGTGGAGGGGAGTGGGGCGGGGGGGGGGTGGATTTGGAGGGATGTGGGTAATAAGAAAGTAGAGGTAACATGGGTTGGAGCAGGGTGAGAGGGTGGTATGGTGGTAGATGTGGATATTTGGCGTCTAACAGGGTGTTGGTGTTGGGCTTAGATCCGAGTCTTATGTGTTCTTTCCGCAGCCCCTGATTATGATTGGATCTGACGGGACAGAGGAGGGAGAGGGAGTATGGGAGCCCTTGGCATAATGAAGACTCTGGCTTGAGCTACCGTCCATCCCTGCTCCCTTCTCCCCCTCTCCCATAGCCCTGTCACAGTTCCCTTCCTCCTTTCCCGGCCTCACTGCCTTCTTTTTCTTCTTTGCCTCTGTCTGTCTGTCTCTCCCTCGGTCCTCTGCATCTCTCTCTCTCTCTCTCTCTCTCTCTCTCTCTCTCTCTCTCTCTCTCTCTCTCTCTCTCTCTCTCTCTCTCTCTCTCTCTCTCTCTCTCTCTTTCTCTCTAACTCTCTCTTGTCTCTCTTTTTCTATCACTTTGTCTCTATCTCTCTCTCTCTCTCTCTCTCTCTCTCTCTCTCTCTCTCTCTCTCTCTCTCTCTCTCTCTCTCTCTCTCTCTCTTTGGTCTTCTCTATCTCTCTCTCTCTCTGAGTCTCTCTCTCTCTCTCTCTCTCTCTCTCTCTCTCTCTCTCTCTCTCTCTCTCTCTCTCTCTCTCTCTCTCTCCTCCCCCCCTCCCTCTCTCCCTCTCACACACATTATTTCTCTATCCCCCTCTCTCTCTCTCTCTCTCTCTCTCTCTCTCTCTCTCTCTCTCTCTCTCTCTCTCTCTCTCTCTCTCTCTCTCTCTCTCTCTCTCTCTCAACTATTTTTCTTTTTCTTTTTCGTTCACTTCCTCCCATTACATTTTCGTCTTGCTGATCTGCCCTCTTCGCTTCCGCTCGCAATTAGATGCTGACGATGTGCCTTTTCCCCCCCTCCATATTCCTTTCTTTCTTATTTTCTTCTCGCTTCTTGTTTGTCTGTCGGTCCGTTTGTCTCCCCATCGATTTGTCCACTTGTTTATCCATCTGTTTGATTTGATTGATTTAATTTAAAGTCTGTTCACCCAAAGGTGATATTAGACTAAAAAATTAAAAAACATTTAGTGTGTGTGCGTGAGTGCACGCGCGTGTATGTGTGTGTGTGCGTGTGTATGTATGTGAATATGAGTGCGTGTGTATGAGTAAGTGTAACTATGCATATCCATCTGTTTATCTCCTCGTCTGTGTGTCTGCCTGTCTGTTTTATTTATAATAAAATAATTTATAATATATCCCGTTATTTTTTCTTTGAAAAATAAATGCTTCCCCAACTCGATGTAAAATGGCCTTTATGATTGATCAGAGATCACTCATTTCTTACTTTCTCTCTTCCTCCTCCTCCTCCTCTTCCCCGTTGCTGTTGTTGTTCTTGTTGATGCTATTGTTGTTGTTGTTCTTCTTCTTTTTCTTCTTCTTCTGCGTTTTCCTCTTTTTCTTCTTCTTCTTCTTCTTCTTCTTCTTCTTCTTCTTCTTCTTCTTCTTCTTCTTCTTCTTCTTCTTCTTCTTCTTCTGCTTCTTCTACTACTACTACTACTACTTCTACTTCTTGTCATCGTCATCGTTGTTGGTTTTGGTTTTGTTGATCTCCTTGTTCTTCTTGTTCTTGGTGTTGTTCTTCTCCCCAACCTCATCCTTCTTCTTCTCCTCTTCCTTTCTTCTGCTTCTTCGTCTTCTTTTTCTTCTTCCAAAAATAACTACTACTAATACTACCACTTCTACAACAACTAAAACTACTACTACTTCTGCACCTATTCATTGTATTGCACTATTGCTTCTGCTTCTGCTGCTGCTGCTACTACTACTACTATTACTACTACTACTACTACTACTACTACTACCACTACTACTACCACTACTACTACCACTACTACTACCACTACAACTATTTTACATCCAACATGAATATGAATGTCAGTGCTTTCTATGTGTTATGTCTCTCTATTCCTTCATTCTGCATTCTGTTTCTTCTTTTTGCTCATCTGTTGTGTATGTTGTTTCTCTCTTTACCAGTATATGTTTCCTTTTTAGGTGTCTTCCTTTTCTGCTTCCTTTGTGAGCTAAAAGCGACAGAAATGAAATTTCCTCTTGATTCTATCTACTATTTTTGTTCCTGTATCTCTTTGTTCCCTTCAGATACTTGTTATAGTTTTCGTTCTATTTAGTGTTTACGGTTCTTCTTCTTCTTCGTCGTCGTCGTCTTCTTCTTCTTACTCCTCCTCATCCTCATCCTCCTACTCCTCCTCCTTTTCCTTCTCCCCACCCCCAAATATTTATTTTCCTCTTCCCACTTCTCCTCTTCTTTATTTCATCTTTTTTTGCATCATCATCTAATCCCCCTTTTCTGCCTCTTCAACATCTTCTTTCTCCCTTCCCCAACCTCATCTTCCTTTTGTTGTTGTTGGTTCTTCTTCTTTTTCGTCCTCACGAACAATTTTCGCGTGTTGTTTTCTGACTTGCTATTTTTCCTTGTTCACCCGTTTGGTCCGTTCATCTTACTTTCCTTTAAAGTCGTGAGAGAAAACAAAATAGACACACGTAAATAACGCAACGAGTCCCTCGGTGCAGTTTTCCAAGGCTTTGTCCGGGAATCTGTTTGCCCGTTTTGTTTGCCGCATATTAGTAAAGAAGAGAATCACGAGCAAACCCCAAACCAAACAACACGAGGCCCAATTTCACCCTCAGGCGGTAAAATAGGCCTTAATCCCCCTCCCTGGTGTGAGAAACGGGGCCAAGGGGGGGAGGGAATGGGGAAGAGAAAATTAAAACTAAAGAGGGGTAAAACTATTCCAGAAACTCTGGCAGCGGGCCTGTTGGAGGAAAGCCTGGCTGGAGACGCCGCCACGATGAGGATGTGTTCTGACAAGTCTCCACAACACGCTAATTACTCTGTCTGAGAGCTTAGGCCGCGCACTAATTGAGTTTCATATTCAGGCACAGGCGATGGATGCTGCCCTCGTGCAGTGCTCCTTCTGGGCAGTAGAGTGGCGGCATCGTCTGGCAGTTTCCACTGCTGCTCGTGCTGTACAAGTCACCAAAGGCGGCGGCACGCCACACGTCCCTTGGCTACCGCTTCCGTCGCTCCGAGAGTAAAGTTCCTGTGGACCAGGTTCTTGGGTAACATCTCCCGTGACGGAAACGAGCACTGGATCCCACCCCCACCCCCCACGGAATGCTGCCACCATCCACCACCCAACCCTCACTGTCTTGCCCTTCACGCACCAGGGCTCTGGCAGTGTCAGGCTTGTCAAAACTTCTTTATGAAGTTCTGACATATGGCTTTGATTTTCCTTCCCGGCCCTTGGTGGATCTCTCCTCTAATGTGGCGGCTTAGTGGCCTACCTCTTGTCTGCTGCTGCTGCTGCCAACGACAGAAGGTGGGAACAGAGGGGCGCGCAGCCTTCAATTTGACGGCTTTATCCTCACCCGGGGAGGCAGGCTCGGGTTTCGCACTCCCTCACATCCTTGCCGGAGCATCCGCAGTGTTTCCAAGACTTCGTACTGGGTTTTTTGTTTTCCACCTCGTCCAAAAAGAGAGCGATGTCTTATTCTTTTCATTAAACTGTTCTGTTTTGATCTGCGGAAACCCACCAGGATTTGCTGTGCCATCTGCTCGAAGAAAGGTGTCTCGTTTCAAAAGGGTTGTTTCCCTTTGAACCTTAGAAGACTAGAAATGATGGTGTCTTTTTTTGGTATGCTCGGTTAAGTGTGAGTTCAACAAGTGCGTGATGGTCGTGTGAGCCTGTAATGTGTAAAGGAGGAGGTATATATGAACAAACTTGGGCCTCCTTTTTGCTTGGTTTGCCTCTCTCTACCTCTTTTCTGCACTAAGCTAGGTGAATAGGTACCGTGGGCGGCCTTGATAGTAGTTGTGAGCCTTTGAGGGGTAAATGTTCTCTCTATTCTTGTTTATTGATTTGTCGTATCCTCTCCACGTCATATCCCAGCCGTGAGGGAGAAGATGCAGGGGGGAGGGGGAGGGGGGCTACTACACTTGATAAACAAAATGTTTTACCATACCTCTCTGTCGTGTGCCATGCACAATACAAGGGGAATGTTCATGCTTGAGAAATATCGCGGAGGACTAATCCGAACGATAAACGCACATACAATATAATTATGTAGGTACATACGTACTCTCCCACCTCCCTCCCACCCACCCACCCCATGTCATTCCCACCAGACGCCGAAGAATCTGATTCCGTTATCCACCACAGACACCATGACTCTTCTCTGCTATGGCAGGCCAGTGTCCGACAGGACATTATGGCAAACTGTCTGTCGCTGAGACACGAATGGAGAGAATGTCCGAACGAAGAATGGCACCACCGTGTGTGGCACCACCCACTGACCACAATGAACTGGTCACTGATCCCGTGTCCGCTGAACACTGATAGCTAATAACTAGATGAGAGTGACCTTCTATCTACTCACTCTTCTTTTGTTCCTTTCTTTTTTTACTTTGAGTGTCCAGCATTATACCTTTCCCTCCACAGTCACGGATGACTATTACAGTTCTTGTCTCTATGTTTCTCGATCTTCTAAACGTCCCCAAAGCATTAACCTGTCC
Organism: Phymorhynchus buccinoides; assembly: GCA_017654935.2. Taxonomy (NCBI): domain Eukaryota; kingdom Metazoa; phylum Mollusca; class Gastropoda; order Neogastropoda; family Raphitomidae; genus Phymorhynchus; species Phymorhynchus buccinoides. The sequence goes on from CM065680.1 coordinate 52,717,574, forward strand.
TGAGCTATTATATTGTTATTGGAGGCAAAAGCTTTTAGATGGTTTCAACTTTGAGGAATCTAGTGTGCGTGGATTCTGGTGGGCGCTAATGGTTTTAAATTCAGTAACTGGCCATCTTACATTTCTTGTGGCGAGGTCTCTTGTTAGAGAGTGGTTTTTTTACTAAGCATCGTTCTATCTCTAGCTCTGTGTCTCTGTCTGTTCTCCGTCCGTCTCTTTGTGTGTCTCTTAGGTTCTGTCTCTCCTTCTCTTTCTCTGAGTGTTTCTCTCTCTCTCTCTCGCTTTGCCTCCTTGTCAAATAAAGTTTTCCAGTGTCCAGTGTCCAGTGTCTCTTTCTCTTTGTACTTTTCCCTCTCCCACCTACCTCATACGTACCTTACCCATTATGGCTATATGGCCTGGGAACGCAGAAGAAGAAAGGAAATGACAGCTCTGATATAGTACACTGCGGTCCATCGAGCAACAAACAACATGAACTGACCCTTCTTCTACGCATTTCATTGGAAACGATGTTAATGTCCTCAGCCACCAGTAAAACAGCAGGAATTGTCCACTTTAGGGCTTTTTCTCTTTTGGCTCAAGCCAGCAAGGTGTCTCGGACGTTAAAAATGAGCTATGTAAATGTCGACGGAGGCATAGTGAATTGCTCAAATAGAAAATCGAGATTTGAGAACCATGCATGTAGAGGTATGAACGAGACGGTCAGGTGGTGTCTATTTTTCAGTTCCATTTAAAATACCGACCCTGCAAACTAAAAATATTGAATGCCTCAAATGGCCCTTTGGTCCAGAAGGCGTAAAATCTCAATTTTTCTCTCTCTAAACATATGTTCTTCTTTTAAAAGACCACAACGTCCCTGGTGCGTAAGGAGCAATCCTGTCTAATCCTGTCAGATGAACGGCTGACATACTCTTTGATCTTTGTCGGTTCGGTATCAGAGACATCATCAAGTCAAAGTCAAAGTCAAAATCAAAATTACTTTATTATCTCAACAAGAGAGATTGCATTGTCGTCTCATGATACAACAAGGGCAACAGAAAACAAAATATCCATGCATTTGAACAAAGCAAAAGGAACAGAGAACACAAATCAAGGTACACACAAAAATAATAAAAGCAAAGTTAATCTTACCAATAAACAACAACCTTCTTCATACTCAAGTTACGTACCCCCCACCCTTCCCTTCCCATCCTCTTCACATCATAATGACCAAACTATCACGTCTGTTAGAACGATATTTTCACGGCTGTCAGAATCCGCTGAAACGTTTGCACTGTGCGTATGTTTGTATGCATGGGCCTGTAGGTGTGTGTTTGTACGTCTACTCACAGACCAAAACACCTGGGCGCTACAAACAAACGCCAAAATGGCAATATTTTCATCGTTAATTTATTTCTTTGTTTGTAGTCTCTGTATGGTCAGTTAATAGTGTATTGTAAATTTAAAGAGCACAACATACGTTTTGGGTTTGTTGTTGCTCTATTTCTCTTGTTGTGTGACTATGTATGTTAATATATTGACTAAATATTTATTTAAACAAAAGCAAATGACACTCGTCCGCAAACATCGGGTAGCAAAGAAAGTATCACAACGCAATAGCTTCCACCCCACACGCCTTACAATGTAAGAACAATAGGAAACTATGCAGGGAACATTGACCAAAGGCTTTGCAATGCGGGGAATATTAACCAAGGAACTTTCAATGCAGAGAACGTTGACCAAGGAACTTACAATGCAGAGAACGTTGACCAAGGAACTTACAATGCAGAGAACGTTGACCAAGGCACTTACAATGCAGAGAACGTTGACCAAGGAACTTACAATGCAGAGAACGTTGACCAAGGCACTTACAATGCAGAGAACGATGACCAAGGAACTTACAATGCAGAGAACGTTGACCAAGGAACTTACAATGCAGGGGACATTGACCAAATAACTTACAATGCAGGGAACATTGACCAAGGGCCTTACAATGCAGGGGACATTGACCAAAGAACTTACAATGCAGAGAACATTGACCAAGGGCCTTACAATGCAGAGAACATTGACCAAGGGCCTTACAATGCAGGGAACATTGACCAAGGGCTTTACAATGCAGGGAACGCTGACAAAATAACTTTAAGTGCAGGGAACATTGAGAACTATGGAGAGGTGTGAACCAGACGGTCAGGTGGTGTCTGTTTTTTAGTTCCGTTTAATTTTAATTGTCGACCCTTTTCATGCAGGGGACATTGACCAAATAACTTACAATGCAGGGAACACTGAACAAGGACTTTGCAATACAGGGAACATTGACCAAGGAACTTACAATCACGGAACATAGACCAAGCCTGGACAAGTCGGCCACGTTGACCTCTCTTTCTTTGTCACATTCAGGGCTGAAAGAAAAGAGAGAGGAAGAAAACTGGAGGAGGAGATAGGAAAAGAGGGAACAAGCAAGAAAAAAAAACCACCGCTGGACAATTTAGAAGGGAGTTGGATGGACAGGCTTTCCTCGGTGACTAAAGAGAACAGACAATGAGAATCGTTGTTCTTCTACCCACACATCTCACAGGGGCGTGGGGGGGTTGTCACTGACCTACCTCCTCCTCTACACAACTGCTTTCAAAACCCGAGAACCTTAAACCCCCATTTCCATTCCCCACCTCCTATTTTATCTTACCTCGCTTCCTTTTTCCCCCACTTTCCAGTAGTCTAAATTGTATCCCACCCCACCACCCACCACCCCACACCCATGTTTCCTTGGCCCCTGTGATCGTTTTTGTCGGCCCTTAATCCCGCACTGTCAATGAGAGAATGAAACTCATTTAAACAACGGTGTCGTTAATAATAGGGCTGGGCACTGGTCAGCCACCTCCCTCCCTGGAGCGCTGCTCCCATGGCCAGCATAGAGGGAACAAACAGCTAGTCAAAGAGGTTGTAGTTAACACTAAGCCGTCTTGGAGCGAGTGAGCAGCTCGCAACCCCCTGACAATCCACCGACAAATCAGGCCACTCATCTCTGACCCTGTGGGCTCATTCATGGTCTTGGAGACGCAGCAAACAGCAACACGTGCAGTTCGTGTTGTTTGTTGTTGTTGTTGTTAAAGGGCTTTGGTCGACTTTTCCAACAACATCGTCTGGCCACAATAAGCAAGGGAGGCAAAGCTGTTGTTGTGGCAGATTGCATCGCGAGGAAGCCTTTGTCGACTCATGCGATAGAGTCCAAGTGCTTCCGCTGTTAGGATGAACCTTGGAGTCTTTTAGCCAGGGTACGACAACAACAACAACAGCAACAACAACAACAACAACAACAATAATAACAACAATAACAACAACAGCAACAACAGCAGCATTGCATGATGACTTGGATTTTCTATTTTCATATCAAGCATCCGGAAAAGGAATACCCAAGAGCGTGAGGTTTTTTAAAATTTATTATCACAAGGTTTAATTTAAACCCTAAAGGGTATCGATCATTACTATAAAGGGCAACTATTTCTGTGTTTTGAACATTGTTAGAATTTATGGTCGAGTAAAAAACAACACAAAAAGACCTCCTTCAAACAAATGTTCAGATGCACCCTCTCATGGTTTAAATAGCGTTTCATTTCTGAAAGTCACAGATGAAAATCAATAATGATCATTAGATAGGGCAACAAGAAAACTTCATAGGCCTAAAAGCCCTATTTCAAAGAACAAAGTGCACATCAATAATAGTGACGGACGGCTAAGCAGAGTAATGAAGCGCTATCTTAATTTTCAAATATGTTTTATATATAAATGTAATTCATAAACAATCGGGGAAAAACAGTAAGAAGAACATAGAAAGGTAACAATATTGAATTTAAAAAAAATTATAATGAATATTAAAGAAATGTGGTGAAAAATGGAGATCAGTCTCAGCTTACAAGGAAACAAACTCTTATGTGTCCGCAGAACAATAATATGTAACATACAAATATTTCATTCCATGAGCCGGGATGAGGAATAATAAATTCTTTGTGTGTAGACGTGAGAGAGAGAGAGAGAGAGAGAGAGAGAGAGAGAGAGAGAGAGAGAGAGAGAGAGAGAGAGAGAGAGAGAGAGAGAGAGAGAGAGAGAGAGAGAGCACTCACAGAAAAACATGCGCCCGCGCACACATTGACACATGTTCGTATGCTTACACACACACGCGCGCACACGCGTGCGCGCACAGTTAACACACATTGCGCACCACGCATGCAAACCCAAATCAATTTAAATGAGGAACAACTGGTCTGGAATTGTGTCATTGTGAAAACTAGATTTCAACAAAATGTCATCGTAACGAATTGTGAAGACATAAAAAGAATGTCTTTTTTTAAATGGCTAAAAACACATTTACGTGCGCTCGCTCTCTCTCTCTCTCTCTCTCTCTCTCTCTCTCTCTCTCTCTCTCTCTCTCTCTCTCTCTCTCTCTCTCTCTCTCTCTCTCTCTCTCTCTCTCTCTCTCTCTCTCTCTCTCTCTCTCTCTCTCTCTCTCTCTCTCTCTCTCTCTCTCTCTCTCTCTCTCTCTCTCTCTCTCTCTCTCTCTCTCTCTCTCTCTCTCTCTCTCTCTCTCGTTGTCCTTCTTGTCTTTCTTCCTCGTCCTCTCTTTCTCTTGTCGACTATGTCTGTCTGTCTCTCTATCTCTGTCTCTGTCTCTGTCTCTGTCTGTCTGTCTCTATCTCTGTCTCTCTGTCTCCCTGTCGCAGTCTCTCTGTCTCTGTCTCTCTGTCTCTGTCTGTCTCTCTATCTCTGTCTCTCTGTCTATCTGTCTCTGTCTCTGTCTCTCTGTTTGTCTCTCTATCTCTGTCTCTGTGTTTCTGTCTCTGTGTCTCTGTCTCTGTCTCTCTGTCTGTCTCTCTATCTCTGTCTCTCTGTCTCTGTCTCTGTCTCTCTCTCTCTCTCTCTCTCTCTCTCTCTCTCTCTCTCTCTCTCTCTCTCTCTCTCTCTCTCTCTCTCTCTCTCTCTCTCTCTCTCTCGGCTGCCTGCAATCAACCGCAGAGGCTGGGAATGACAGCGATAAAGTAATTAAGGGTGTCAATGTCTTGGTGCAATCAGGGCTAAAAAGCCAAGCCTCTAAAGCCGTAATTGACCACGTCGCCATTGCTGATAGCCAAGGGAAAAAACAACGCAGCATGGGCCTCTCTGCATCATTGTATTAGGGGGCCACAAACGAACATCAACCTAGGTGCAAGAATGGGAGAGTGGGAAAGAGAGAAAGAGAAAGATAGAGGGACAGAGACGTGCTCTCGCACACATACACAGACAGGGAAAGACAAAAGCACATACAAACATACTAGACTTCAGTTCAGAGATACAATAAAGAGTTTTAAAAATATGAAGCATTGTCTTCATGGGTAAAAAAAAAAAGGGTTGGCTTTCAATCATAATAATATCAGTTTGATCTAAGCAAAACATAAAAACATGATAGAGGCCTATTTTGTTGGCCTTTGAGCCAAGCATAACAAGGCAGTTCGTGCAAAAAACAAAATGCATGGAAATAAACGTTTGATTTCTCCATACTAATCAACACAACACCCACCCATCCCACTCATACGACTTTTATTCCCACCCTCAATGCTTCATCCCCAACCCCCAACCTCAACGAGACATTTTGGGTTGTTTTGTGTGTCGGATGGACTCTTTGCAAGCAGTTTTGGAACAGTTTGGAACAGTTTTATTTGAGCTTTGGCCCCAGGGGGGCTTTTAAGCTAATACATAGATAACAACAAACACAATGGCAGACACTGGTGAGTCTAAAAAGAAAATAAGAAAACATGCATTCAAATATGAATAACAACAAAAAGACTTAATAATCTAAGAAATAAAATTCAAACTAAAAGTATCCCATACAAACTACCTACTATTTTTCAAAACTAATAAAAAAAAACAGAAAAAGAATCACAAAGACATAGGTTACAGAGCAGTGGCTTAAGCTATAAAAAAAAATAATAATAAAAAGCAAGTAGGTTTCACAAGTTTGTTTGTTTTTTCTCCGCATTTATGTGTTTCTTAAAGTTTTAGAAAACAAAGTTACAAGTATATGGATAAACGAGTGTAAGAGCAAGAAACCTTCAAACAGGCAAAGGCTGAGCTTATTTCACTTTAGCAAGTGCAGGAGCATGACGGGTGCAGATTTAAAGCCATTATATAATCTGAACTTTGTGCAGCGCAGTTTAGTTGACTTACTATTTTAACCTAGCTGTTGGGCTGTGGACACGGGTTTAGAGAGGACCGACTGT
>CM065680.1:52728800-52733800 GCA_017654935.2 Phymorhynchus buccinoides
TGTCAAACAGCTAGTTTCTTCTTCGTCAACCCGTATCACTCCCGTATCCCAACCGCCCCTCACCATTACCACCCTCGATCACCCTCCCTCCTCCACCCCCACCCCCTACCCTCTTCTTACTTCTCTCTTCTTTTTTTTGTTCTTGTCACGTCGTCGTTACCTCCGTCAAAGAGGTTATATTTTTATCTTTATCTTTTTGTGTTTAAAACGTAGGCTTATTGAGGGACTCTCATAACATTTTGTGGATGGGTTGGTCTAGAATGTCACCCCTGAAAGAACAGTTAAATATTGAAGTGGGCCAGGTTAATTTGTGTTGTCTTTGGATATGGACATTTTTATTTGTGTTTATTTATTGCCGCTGGTAGGATTACTTTAAAAAAACGTTCGAACATATGTTAGTATTGGGAAGAAAGGAGACGGGGGTGGCGGTTAGGAGACAAATATATGACACAACAAAAGAAAAAGACCTGCCCAATAAAATAAAATTGTGTTCATTCAGTTATCGTTAATGCATGATTTTGTTCTTGCCTCTTTACACCGTCACGAATACAAGACAAGCCTAAACCAATGAAAGTGAGGGACTGAACTCTTGCATCAGTCCATGTTCTCTACAATTTATTCCCTGGTATGAGTCTGCGCGACGTTAGTGCTTTTGACTTTGGAAAATAAACACTACCAACAGCTGAAGTAAAATGATAATTGAGTTCCGTTCTTATCAAATTGGACATTCTCTGTTTGTCGACTTGTTTCTCCCCTCTCGAACTACGTACACACATGTATAAGGCAGAAGAGAGGAGGAGAGGAAGAAAGCATTCCATTTAGTCCAGCATGTTTCTAACATAAAGCTCTTCCTTTGTTTAGCAACCGCCTATGCCAAGTATTTTGAAACCAAGGTCTTCGGTTTTTTCTCAGTCTCCTTTGCCTCAGCTTTTACTTCCTCCCCTCTCACAGTTTTTAGGGGAGTAAACGGTGTTTACACGGGCCATATCCCAAAGCTTTGACACAACACGAGGCCTTTGAAGAAGCCAGGGGTGGAGAAGAAGACAGCCACGGGGGGGACAAGAGAGAGAAGGGGGCGTGATAGGCCTATCAGTCGACGGAATCAGACCTGAATGCCTTGGGTGATGGACTGATGGTAGTGGGGGGGGGGGGGGGGGGGGGGGGGGAGGGAGGAGGGGGGAGGGGGGATAAGGGAGCTGATGTAGAGTGGGAGGATAGGGGTTTATCAGCCCCACCTATCCGCCTTCCTAGTAGCCTTTGAAACGTCAGGGTCCGGGTGGAGACACCTGTGAAGCGGTGGTCACCAACACCTCCAGACAAAACGTAAAGGGCGGTGCCTGCTCCGTGCTGCTTTCATTTCTCTGCCATTATGCTGCCAATCTTTCTTCTCCCTTCTGCGACATGTTCGCTTGAACTCAGAGACAAACAGACACACACACACACTAGAAGCACAAACACGCACGCGCGCATGCACGCACGCACGCATGCGCGCGCGCGCACACGCACACGCACGCGCACGCACGCACACGCACACGCACGCGCACGCACGCACACACGCACACGCACACGCACACACACACACACACACACACACACACACACACACACACACACAGCCATGTATGGCTGTCAAGTCATATTCTTTATACAGTTTTGTCCTGCCGACTACTTAGGCCACGTCAGGGCTGTCGACGTGCTTTGTATATCATCATCGTCATCTACATCATCATCGTTGTCGACGTTGTCGTCAATATTACCATCATTGTTGGTGTCCTGTTCGGTCCTCTCTTTTTTTCTTTTTATTTATGCTTATCCCTCTAGCTCTCCTCGTTCTCAATGTCATATCATTATCATTCTTATGATCATCATAATCATCATCATTATCATCATCATCACCACAATCATCACCATCAAACACCATAGTCATTATCTCCATCATCATCATCATCATCGTCGTCAGTAAAAGGAGTATAGGGCCAGCCATACGTCCACTAAAATCGTACGACTGTAAGATACGATTCAATCACGTGATCTCGAAGCTCGAATCACAATTGTTCTTGGAGTCCACGTGATCGAATCGTATCGTACAGTCGAGCGATTTTAGTGGACGTGTGGCTGGCCCTTAAAATACCAGCATAGCAGCAACAACTACATCTGTATCCTCACCCTCTTCACTGTCAGCCTCAACATTTGTCAATGTATCAACAATGGTCAATGTTTGATGTAGCCTGCAAACCTAGCTGGGACATTGCCATGTGTTCACGTGCAAAGGCGTACGTGATTGTGCGTGTGTGCCACGCATGTGCGTTTGTAACTGTCTGCTCCGTGTAGTAATATATATATTTCCTACTTCTTAAAACCAGGGCGAGGAGCCAAATAAAAGGAAAGCACCTGTACAGCTAATTAACCCGTCGCCTGTTCCCTAACAACGCAGTCAGCTCCCTGCCCTAAGTGTGATATCAGGTCTTGAGAGGATCGGGCAAACTGCTGTCAGATGACGCTTTTCAGGCCGCGAGATTAAAAGAGCTCATGGCAAAAATCCGCCCAGCACTTTAATCCCCTCAGCCTGTCTGCCCCCATTCAACCCTTCTCCTCTCCTTATTGCCCGGCCAGAGGACGGGTATTGTGACGGGAATTGTGTTTGTGTATAGATTAACTTAAAAACTACTGGACGGATTTTTATCAAATTTGGCAGAGGGATAAACATCTTGAAAAGGAAGGTTCGTTTCAATAATCGTGACTGTGCTGACCTTGACTTTGAAGTTTGACCTTGAAAACCGAACTTTCCTTCTTTGAGCTGTATATTTCATTTCCGAGCTGTATATCATGAACCAGTAAACAGAATTGCTTCAAATTTTGTGCAGGAAGGATTCTGTAAAAAGGCATTGTGGTGACCTTGACATTGAAGTCTTTTGTTGTTGTTTTTGCTCAAGCACTAACATTCACATGTTGTGAAATGGTGAAAGGGAAGCAACTCCAGGTATTTGACACAAAGTAATCAAGAGTATTGCCCCTTTGACAAGACATGGGAAGTCGGAATAGCGTAAGCTCAAGGAACGTGGATGATGGGGACAGAAGAGCTACACAGGCAGGTACTGAGGCTTGCATTGGTTAGTGTGCTCGTTATGCATAATAGTACGCAAGCTGGTCTTGAAGCATTTTGTGGGAAGTGGGAAGTGGTATGTGTGTGGGGGGTGGGGGTGCAGGGGATGGGGGGTGGTGGGGGAGATGGAGGGGGTGGGGGCTCTCAGGGGGGGGGAGGACATAGCTCTTGCCGGGTTTGCATTGTCACAAACAGCATTTCAAGTTATTTTTGCTTAGAATCAATTTACCCGAAGACACCCTAAGGTCCGAATCCCCACCCCCACCCCCACCCCCCCGGGTGAGATCAAAGACAGCGTGGAGAGGGGTGGGGGTGGGTGGAGTTGAGGTGGGGTAGAGATTGTTTGCAGGATATTCATAATCTGTCAACTTGTGCCCGGCGACCGCTATGGGTTTCTTGCTGGGATCCAACATGTGGCTGCTTTTCATAACGTGTCATTTCCCTAATCTGCCGCCCTGATGGACTGGGCCAATCACCCGCTGCTCTTTGGGCCTGGACTGGCCTTCTTGGAATGGTCAACTTAGGACGATGATTTGACCGCCAGGGGGCAATCAAACCAGAGTGTAAGAGAGTGTGTGAGTAGGTTATAGTTATATGCAGTAGGTCTTCGTTATAATATTAGCGCGTGAGATTCCTAGTTGGGCGTAGTGAGAGAGAGAGAGAGAGAGAGAGAGAGAGAGAGAGAGAGAGAGAGAGAGAGAGAGAGAGAGAGAGAGAGAGAGAGAGAGAGAGGGGGGGGGGGAGATGCTCTCTCTCACTACGCCCAACTAAGCATATCACGCGCTAAGCCCCTACTGGTTTGATTGCCCCCTGGCGGTCAAATCATCGTCCTAAGTTGACCATTGGCTGCTTCTTCTCTCCCCGTATTGCTTTGTCCGTAACTAATTATTTATATGACTGTTTTGCTTGTGATTGTGTGCGTAACTGATTATTTACATGTGTTTTGCTTGTGATTGTGTGCGCAACTAATTATTTACATGTGTTGTGCTTGTGTGTGTGAGTGTGTGTGTGTGTGTGTGTGTGTGTGTGTGTGTGTGTGTGTGTGTGTGTGTGTGTGTGTGTGTGTGTGTGTGTGTGTGTGTGTGTGTGTGTGTGTGTGTGTGTGTGTGTGTGTGTGTGTGTGTGTGTGTAAGAGTGTGTGTGTAAGAGTGTGTGGGAGAAGGTAATAGCTATATGCAGTAGGTCTTCATTATAATATTAAACCTAAGTTTCAATTTCAGTTTTGATGCGGGTTTGTTGAGGGCGCAGCCGAGTACGCGAAATCTTATAAATGAAAACAATTCTTTGTTTCTTACTAACATACTAGCTTTACTCGAACATATTTAATGTTCAGGGTCAAATACCGCTGTCCACAAACGTTTATTACAACATTCATAAATGTTGGAGCATCCTGGTTCACAGGTAAACACACACAGTCATGAGGAGGGAAAAACACTAAAAAAAAATATGATTTTCATTCCTCTGAGAGAAAACAAAACTTGCTGTGATTAGAGGTGGGGAAAAAACCCGGTTTGAACCGAAAAACCGGTCCTGAAATTCCGCGGTTCGAAAAACCGGTTCGAGTTGCTGTGAACCGGTTTTTTTAACTGCAAACTGAAAGTAAGTTTCTCTTAGAATAATGCATTCTTTTCGAAGAACAACACTGAATCTCAGCGCAGATTGGGTGTTTGTAAACCAAGAGTAGCTGTTTCTAGTTGTCTGGTGTTGTAAGGAGCAAGTATGGCCAATGATTAGGCCTACACTACAGTAACGAACATTTGGAGGCATTTACCTCTGGGGGAAAAAAATCGAAAGAGTGATGGAGTGATTGTAGAAAGCATTGCTTTGTGCTTGCAATGTGGCAGTGCGATCAACCGGGGTAGTGGAACAAACATGACTAATCACCAAGAGAACTGTG
>CM065680.1:52738800-52743800 GCA_017654935.2 Phymorhynchus buccinoides
TAAGCAATATATCAAAGCACTTTCTTGAAATCATTTTGACATCATTATGCCACCACGACCCTTCAGAGGAGACTCACGCAGACAGGTCTGAAGTCAAACACGGAAGAAGGAAAAAGGACGGTTAGATGTCAATGGCTTTCAATTGGTTCCTTTCCTTGTTTCCAGTAAAGCGGGAGAGGGACAGAAGCACGGAATTCACTACCACTCTGTCTGTCCACCAAAACCAGTCTAACTTTGAAGCTAGTTCTACAAAAGAGAAAGGTGGCAGAGTGGTTAAGACGTTCGCCTGCCAAATGTAATGCGTGACTGCAACGTGAGTGACCCGGGTTCGAATCCCGGCCTCGCCCTTTCTTTCTAGTTTGACAGGAAAACCGAAACTGAACGTCCAGTCCTTCGGATGGGGACTTAAGGCTAGTCTGACCCGTGCGCTTTACGCACGTTAAAATCCCACGGCAGTTGAAAGTCGGTAAGAGCAGGGAGAAATCCCGCTGCCTGGTATGGCCAAATTGATAGCTAGGTTTTCCAAGTGTGCCCCCCCCCCCCCTGCTCACCCTGTGCCCCCCCCCCCCCCCCCCCCCTCCCAAAAAAAATTGGGTAGGCGCTGCACTTGTGGCGACGCGCTCTCCGGGGGCGAGCAGCCCGAATTTCGGTATACCGAATACACCTTATTTCGGTATTTGGTCGCGGTGCTGTCAAAGGGCATCCATGTTTCGTCCAAGATGATGACATTATTCATGCGTTTTGCCCCACTTGGCTCTTAGCTGAAGTGTGAATCAAAATTAATAAAGACGAACTGTTCATTGTTTCTGAAGGACAACAAATAGTTCAACACCCAGTTTTGCTATGGAACTCCTGTGATTAAGGACACAGTAACGAATTCTGTCAATAAACTTCATTGACTGAGCAAACTTCGAATTTTTTCTGCATATCAATATTTGTTTCCCTTCACGTGCTGTTCTGCAGTTGTCCAATGTGGCCGATGAGGTTTAACCGAGGCATGGTTACCGCTACACCTATCTATATTGTTAAAAACTCGGGACTTTACTGGTGTTGCACTGCCTCCGGGCATTGCAGCCAGTATTGTTCCCAACATATTTGTATTTATAAATGTCCCATATGTGTCTATGACCGAGAGGACGTAAAACATCATTTTCATCACGTGCTGTTCTCAGCGACCACACCGATTTTGGTCCTCATTGCCGACATTGTTTGGCTCTACCACCTCGTCTAGTGTGCTGTTTCTCTTCCCTTTTCAGTTGTAAAGCAATCCAGTTACCTGTGGTTCTTGGTGCAGAGAACAGTTCTTTTCTGTTGTTTGTTTGTTGTCGTTTTTTCAACAATACCTTCAAAGTACGATAAAGTCGTTTTGCTATAAATCACACCTACCTTGTTTTTTGTTGTTGTTTTCTTTGTTGTTGTTTGTTTTGGGGGGTTTTAACTCGCGGATACAAAATTCACCCTATATGAAGATATTCAAAGTTCCCTAGAAAGGAATGGAGCAATGGAGTAGAACTTGCTGAAATGGAAAGAAGCATGTCACGGCATTTTCGTAACACTAACCTTAGAGAGAGATCAACAGAATAATGATATTGTTTTTCTGTTGCAACACGAGTATCATCCTCAACCGTCCATCGGCTGAGGCAAACGTCTGGTTGTAACTATGTAGGGATCAATACCAGGAGTTTTTGACTACACAATAGTTTTTGTCGTTTTCTGACGACAAGAACGCTTAACAGTGAGCATTATTTTTAAAGACGGAGAAGAAAAAACAAACAACAAAAACAGCCAACGACAATGCAGTATCTCAAGAACAGAGATAGAATAATGGGGAGAGAGGCCCTATGTGTAAGCAGACAGGCATGTCCAGCATATTTACACAGCTTCGCAAGGCTTAGCTCCGCTGGACTGGACATGTCGTCCGAACGGCAGAAGAGCGCCTTCTCAAACGCATCCTGTATAGAAAGCTCTAGTCTGGCGCACGAAGCCATGGAGGCCAAAAGAAACGTTTCAAGGACACCCTCAAAGTGTCCTTGAAGGACTTTGGCATTGATGTCTCCTAGTAGAAAACACTGGCCCTAAACCGACCAGCATGGCGAGGAGCGATAAACAAGGGAGCCATCTTGTTTTTGAGCCCTGTCTCTCTCGCCACTAACCCAGCCTGAAGAAAGCTCTACGAGCAGAAAGGTTGCAAACACATCTCCACTTTGATCACTCAACCCAAATCCTGGTGAATTCAAACTACCATGTTCTTCTCTCAATGGAGCCAATAACGTCGAGGCCCAACGTATTGGATTCTGCAACTAGGGTTATTAACGCCCTTGACAGTGTGAGTGAAGCCCTTGTTGGTCAGTACTGAAAGGGGCATTCACTCTTGCGAAAGGCAGCCATTAATTGGCCTCAAATCGGGTTATTGGCGAGTTATTCCCTTGTTTGGTCAGTACTCAAGCAGCTACCAAGGGCATTCACTCTAGCAAAACATGGTTGTTGCAGTGGCCAACAGAAACAGCCTAGGCACAGCGAGAAGTGCGCAAAACCCGCAAGAACAGCAGCAGTTCTTCAACCCCAGCAACCCCCCCTTAATTCTCTCTCCCGTCCTTCACTATCACAGAGGACCTTCCAGGCCCGCATGGGCCTCACAGAACCCACCCATCGTCCTGACCCTCTTTGACGAACTGAACAGACTCATTATCCTGCGGGACGGACGAACGAGGCTATGTCTATAAGGGCACAGTTACCTTGTAGTGTGGACACCGTTGTGTTACCTTTAACCCTTGATCTGGATCACTGAGTAACTCAGGGTAGTGTTCAAAGAGCAATATGTGGTCAATAAAGTGCAATGTGAGGAACATTATCAACGTCGTCGCCGTTGTCGTCCTTCTTCTTCCTCCGCCTCTTCCTCGTCATCATTATGTTCATCCTCTCTCTCTCTCTCTCTCTCTCTCTCTCTCTCTCTCTCTCTCTCTCTCTCTCTCTCTCTCTCTCTCTCTCTCTCTCTCTCTCTCTCTCTCTCTCTCTCTCTCTCTCTCTCTCCTCTCTCTCTCTCTCTCTCTCTCTCTCTCTCTCTCTCTCTCTCAATCTCTCTCTCTTTCTCTCTCTTTCTCTCTCTTTCCTATCTCTCTCTCCTTTTTCTCTCCCTCCCTCCCTCCCCCTCTATCCCTCTGTCTCTCCCTCTCTTTCTCTCTCTTTCTCTCACATACACACACGCGCACGCGCACGCATGTACGCACGCTCTCAGACACACACATACGCACACGCGCGCGCGCACGCACGCGCACACACACACACACACACACACACACGCGCGCGCGCGCACACGCACGCACACATACACACGCACGCACGCACGCACGCACGCACGCACGCACGCACGCGCGCACTCACTCACACACACAACACACCACCATAGACCCTATAATACTTATACTCGTGCTAATGACAACCATCAAGTTGACTTCAATTATGACTAACAATGGTGGGTTGTTTGAGGGGGAAATACCACAGAACAACAGAGAAAGGGGGGAAAGGGGAAAATGATTAAAACAAAATAAGGGGAAAAAATAGAAAGAAAGAGGGAATGAGAGAGACACCGAGACCGATAGATAGTCATAGAGATGAAAAACAAAAACAGAAAACAATTCGTGGGGGGAGGGGGGGGGGGGAGGGAGGAAGATAGAAAAGAAAAAAAGGAATAGAAAATGAGAAAGAAAAACGAAAGAAAGAAAGAGGGAAAAGAAGAAAGAATGAAAAGAGAAAGACAGAATGAAAGCATAAAGATAGACAGAACAGAAAATAAACTTCCACAAACAAGAGAAAGCATATTCATACACAAATAAGCAAACGGGTGGGGTGGAGGGGGAAATACAAGAGGTGGTCGAAGAACAAAGAGGAAAGGACAAAATGTTGGGAAAAGAAGAAAAGATAGAAAGGTAGAAAAATACAAAAAAGAAGGATAAAAAAAATGAAGAACAAATAAATGAAGAGAGAAAGAAAGAATAAGGATAGACAGAACGGAGAGTAAACTTCTACAAACAAGAGAAAGCATATTCATACACAAAAACACAAACGGATGGGGGGGTGAGGGTGGGGGGTGGGGGGGGTGGGGTAGGGGAAGGAAGAGTAAAGGACAAAAGATTGGGGAAAAGAAGAAAAGATAGAAAGGTAGAAAAGAAATTTAAAAAAAGAAGGATTTAAAACAAAATGAAGAACGAACAAGGGCGTCGCCGAGCGGCAGACATGTCCGTCACCAGCAATGCCACGCACTTGCGACACCCCGTAGCAGTCACATCCTGACACAAAATTGGAAGGGATTTTGTCTTCTAGTTCACGAGATACAGCTTGAAGAAGAAACATATAGCGCAAAGAAGGAAATTTCGGTTTTCAAGGTCACACTTCAAGATCAAGATCAGCATGGTGATAATTTATGCTCGGATGTGTTCTTCTCTAGGGTATACAGTACCACACACGATCTGAAGCGCTTCTGTCAAGTACAAATGTGGAACATATGGCTTAAAACCCAATTTGTAGACCCGTACCACTTTCAAGGCCTATCGATCTCCCGGACCGTGACATTGACCTTGATCGGCATGCCACCATCAGAACGGGCATAAGCCAAAGTACCTAAATGCTAAATTGGAAGACTCTAACACCAACGGTGTGGGAGTTATGGCCCCTTAAACATTTTCGGTTTTCAAGGTCGTACGCCAAGGTCAAGGTCACGACGGCAAAATAGTTTGCGCGGATGCCTTCCTCTCATGGTAACACACCAGCACACAAACATTGACGCGATTCGGTCAAGCGGTTCGGGAGATATCCTTGGGAAAGACAGAAAAACAAACAAACAAACAAACAAATACAAACCAGCCCATCGCAAAGTCCGATCACCTATGGTGACGGACAATACAGAATTTTTGTTTTAAATTGTTTTTAGAACTACCAACCAGTGCGGACTGTCGACCCTCTAGTGAACTCGATCCCTGACTGAGAACTTCGGTGTAAAATCA